>CAJQUN010000018.1:2648741-3248741 GCA_907163345.1 Haberlea rhodopensis
GGTCGTGGAACCTGATGCAAGCTGTTTGGAAGCATTGCTTCTTTCTTGAGAGTAGAGGTACGTAGAATGTCAACGTAGCGAAGAGAGCTGCAACAGCCCTTTTAGAATGGAACCCTCGAGATTCAATACCGTGTGTCAGTATTTTAAAATATTTATTCTGCAATTAGAAAAGCTACTACAGTTAGAAGATTAATAAAGGGGTTTTTTGTGGGGAAGGAGCCTGGATGTAGTTGGATTCAAACTATCCGCAAAGTGCATTCGTTTACGTCTAAAGATCAGACATACACAAAGACGGATGAGATTTTCTTGGAAGTTGATGAAGTTTTGATGTTGATCAGGAAAGCTAGAGATGTTTCTGACATGAATTTTGGTCTTCATGATATCAACACAGATCTCCCCCAGTTTTTAACCATGTAATTGAATATTTGTATGGACAGCAATTGCCAAATGTTGTCTTGAATCAAGAAGTCTGAAAAATGCTGTGAAATGTTGCTTACGCAAATGAATACGAGAAATCGGAGGATTCTTAAGCTTTGTACTGGTTCCAGGATGTTGATGAGTTATGGAGAGAGTGTTGATGCTTCTGGAGTGAATCTTCTAAAGGCTGGAATTGTTTGGTTAGATCATTTACAATTTGTTTACCGACTGAAACTCATTTTCTATTAGGGGAAAGGCAACTTTGTAAGAGATATTACAAAAATAATCTGTATCCAATTTACAATGCCAAAAAAAAATCACAGGTTCCAAGCATCTACTCAACTAAATATATGGGCACTCGCTTTGTTTGAAACACGCTTCAACAGTTTATATAAAGTGATCAAAGTTGAAGGAATTGGAATTATGTTTACTTACTGGCTAATAGCCAATAATATACAGAAGATTACAACTTATAAAAGGATAAATTATCTTTCCTAAACTACCAAGATATTGTTGTGACCAGAAAGGGAATTTGCAGATTTACATAATTAATTACAAAGATTAGAGGATGATTTTATGCAATCTGGGGGGATGATTTTGTGCAATCTGTTGGAGGATTCTTGGTGTGATTAACATGCCCCGCAAAATTGACGTCCCGTCGGCGATGGCAATTTTGGAACGTAACCGCTGAAAAGGAACACGAGCAAGCGGTTTTGTTAAGAAGTCTGCAAGTTGATCACGAGAGCTAAATATAGGTCGATGGAGATGTTTTTCATGCGAGAATGCATGACTGGATGAACAGAGAGGTGTGTTTGCACCGATATTGTCACAATAGATGATGAGTGCCTTTCGTAGAGGAAGAAGGAGCTCACTAAAAAGATTTTGTATCCAGCGAATTTCGCAAGCGGTGGTAGCAAGTGCGCGATACTCGGCCTCCGTAGAGGAGCGTGAGATAGCTTTTTGTTTACGAGAGCTCCAAGCGATATGATTTGGTCCAAGAAGGATAATGTAAGCTGATGTGGATGTCATGTCGTGATGATTGCCTGCCCAGTCAGCATCGGAGAAACCAGTTAAGGGTGGCAATAGGAGTATGACGAAGAAAAGAGACCGTGATTGATTGTGCCTTTAAGATACCGAAGTATGCGCTTGACCGCACTCCAGTGGTCAATTGATGGATTAACCAAAAATTGAGCAAGCCGATTGACAGCAAAGGCAATGTCAATACGAGTTAAGGCAAGATATTGAAGTTCACCAATAGCCTGACGATATTGGGTGATATCACATGCAGTTATAGACCGATCAAGAGTTAGAGTGGTTGCAGACATAGGAGTGGTGATAGGGCGAGCACCATCCATTTTGTGGCGAGCCAGAACCTCCGAGATGTATTTGCATTAGGAAAGGAGAAGACCTTCTTTGCAAGGGAGGACTTCAACACCAAGAAAATAAGATAAAGTTCCAAGATCTTTAACTGCAAGAAGGTGCTGAGTTTGCTGATTATGGCCGCAACAAGGGAATTGTCACTGCTAGTAATAACAATGTCATCTACATAAACAAGGAGAAATATATGGATTGGGCCACGGTGATAGAGAAACAATGAAGTGTCTCTTGAGTTGGTGAACCCAAAGGAGATAAGGGCACTGCTAAGGGCACGATACCAAGCTCGGGGGCCTGTTTGAGTCCATATAAGTAGACCCGACCAAGGGTCATCATCGACCCTGAACCGGCCCGTGGTCAACGGGCCGGTTAACTGGGTCAACGGTTCGAAGGGTCGGAACCGTAACCGGCCCCGTCTATAGAAGGGCCGTTTAAGGGTCATGATTTGCTAACCCGTGAACCGTCGGTTAACCGGCGGTTTCAAGGGTTAATTTTAAATTTTTTTTATATTTTTAAATTTAAAATATATGTTATGGTGTATATTTAAACTAATGACCTCCAACTTTAATAATTAGCTTCAACCACTATGCTATAAGAGCGTTGTTGATCTAAATATAGTGTTATAATATATATTGACCAAACAAATATATCTTACACATTTTGATTATCTGGGCTTGAATTTATTTCACGTTATTTTATGTTTAATCCATGGATGAACACATCCATACACTTTTTACACTTTATTTCAATTTTTAATAATATTTTTAATTTTTTTTTTAAATAAGGGTCAAACCGTAACCGTAACCGTTGGTTAATCGTAACCGGAACCGAAACCATAACCGACGGTTCATGAACCGTAACCGTAACCGTCAAGGAGGTTAAGTTAGGGTTCGAAGGGGACCGGCGGCGGTTCTGAACCGTCGAACCGGCGGTTCTGAACCGTGGTCTGGTCTACATATAAGGATTTTCGGAGCCGACAACGTGAGAGGGTTGAGAAGCATCAATGAATCCCGGAGGCTGCTTCATATAGACAACCTCGGAAAAGTGTCCCATGTAGAAAGGCATTGCTGATGTCCAAAAGACTGATATACCAATTATGCATAAGAGCAATAGATAGGACAGATCGAATAGTGATGGTTTTAACCACTGGACTGAAAGTTTCAAAATAATCAATACCAGGTCGTTGATGAAGCCCAGCGACAAGGCGAGCCTTATACTTATCAATCGATCCATTAGGTTTGCGTTTTATACGGAAAACCCATTTGCACCCGATGACATTTGGAGCGTGGTGCACAGCGAACTAAGTCCCAAGTGCCATGACTAAGAAATGCATTAAATTCATCAGTCATAGCGGTACGCCAATTGGGATATTTCATAGCCGAGGATGCACACGTAGGCTCAAGATCCGTCAGAATTGGATGTTTAGTAGCAGAGTTAATGAGTTTGGGCTTGTAGATGTTATTCATAGATCGAGTTTACATTATGTGAGTCCGTCCAGTTTGAATGGGCTGTGAGGTATAGTAGCATGGTCAGTAGGCGAGAAGATGGACCCAAATGATGGCTGTGGAGTAGGTGGGGAGTCAATCCAACAGTAGCCTGGTCTGTATGTGGAGTGGTAGGCTCATAGGATGGAGCATTGGCCCGTAGTGGTGGAGAGACGATGTTGTTGGACCTTAATGAAGATGACCTACTGGTAGGCTGGGCCACAGGAGATTTGAGAGGTAAGTGAGTAACACCTGGATCAGGGCAACAAGAGGAAGTCCTAGGCAGTGAACGATGTGGCATGGGAGTCTCCAAACATGCGGATTGGAGAGGAAATTGGTCTTTGCAGAAACCAACATGCCGGGAAATAAATAGGCGACGTGTGGCTAAATCATAACATTTGTACGCACTTTGAGACGTAAAATATCCCAAAAATGCACGGTCGGGATGGAGGATCAAGTTTGTGCTCTGAATAAGGCTTAAGCCACGGGAAGCAAATACACCTAAAAACACGGAGCTTTAAGTAATTATTCGGCTTGTGAAATAGGGCCTCGTACCGACTTGAGCCATTGAGAACCGGTGTGGGAATCCGGTTAATTAAATATCCCGCTGTTTGAAGGGCATGTGTCCAAAAAGGCGGTGGTAAGGAAGCATGGTGAAGTAAGGTTCTGCCAGTGGTGACAAGTTGGCGATAGCGACGTTCGGCTGTGCCATTTTGTTGCGGCGGCGTGTGTGGGGCTGTGGTATACCAACTGATTCCATGACTAGCAAAATAACAGCGAAGACCCATGAATTCACCACCATTATCAGAATAAAAGTTTTCAAAGTTTGCATCCAAATTGGCGTTCCACCAAGACATGAAATAGTGGAAAAATGTATGCCACCTGGGAACTAGATTGTAACGAATATATCCACATATATTTTGTAAAATGGTCAACAAGGAGTAAATAATAACGACAACCATCATTTGACGTAAATTTTGTAGGACCCCAAACATCAGCATAAATAAAATCTAAACAACAAATATTGGTAAGTGACGTCTCATTGAATGGTAGTTGCTGACTTTTATTCACGTCACAAGAACACATGATTTAAAACTAGAAGAGCCAGCCTTGTGGGTGGGTAACAAATGTCTATGAATTAAGCTTGAACATAATTTTAATGAAGGATGTCCAAGGCGGTGATGGCAAAGATGAAATGAAGTCCGAACACCAAGATTGGCAACTGGATGGACAGGCGAAGCAGTGGAAGGAGAGAGTTGCATATGATAAATTCCATTGTCACATCTTCCGCAAATTAGGTGTGCCCTCGTGGTTAGATCCTTCACAATAAAATGGAAAGGGTGAAACTCAACAGTGACACTATTGGCCTTAGAAAATTGATGCACCGATAATAAGTTTCGTTTGGCCATAGGAACACAAAGTACATGGGAGAGAGTAAAAGAGCGAGTACGATGATCAATGGAGGAACTTCCAATATGGGTAATTGGCAAACCTGTACCGTCAGCAAGAGTAACTTCATCCGGACCATCATATTCAGAGTGAATGGATAGATTGGCTAAATCGGATGTCAGATTATGAGAAGCTCCAGAATCCATTAACCATTGCGAACTAGTTGCCGAGGAGGACGGAGTCAAGGCCACGTTAGCAGATGCATTAATCTGGCGGCATTGGCGGGCGACATGTCTCGGGTATCCGCAATATTGACAAATCACCGAGTTGCGTTGTTGCTGGTAGGCTGATGTTGAACTGATAGCGACTGGATTGACGGCCACGATTTCGATTTTGAGAGTTGTGGCGATTGTTACGGGACTGATGTTGCGGGGTTGAGAAATGCGGCAATGAGTGAGAGTTTCGGCCATTCTGATTATGGTCACGAGGAGAAGTATGTGACTGTGAGGAAGCCATATTTGCTGTGGCAATGAGAGAAGTGTTGGTGGACTCAATACGTTTGAGATAGGCCTCATGAGAAGTGAGGAGATCATGAAGTTCTTCGAAGGTGAGAGAGTTCTCCCGGGCATGGATCGGTGCTGTGATTTCACGATATGCCGCACCAAGACCGTTTAAGACATAGAGCGTAATGTCGTCGGCGGAGAGAGGCTTATCGATGACAGCCAGTTCATCGATTTTTGTTTAATGGATTGGAGAAAAGTTGCGACACTTTGGGAACCAAGTGTGGCAAGAGATAGGTCCTCTTTAAGTTCATAACACGAGTGCGGGAACGATTTGCAAAAAGTCGGGATAAACTTGCCCAAGCTTCAGCCGAGGACGCGGCGGAAGCAAACTAGAGCCATTATGTTCTGCGGATAAGGATCCCAACAGGGGCAGACAAAATCAACTGATCTTGGCGAAACCAATGAACGTACTCATTGGATTGAGAGGTGTTGGAATCGAAGAGGGGGGTGAATGAGATTCCTTGGCTACTTTAAGCTTTTAAAAATGAGTTTGCAAAATAAAAGAGTTTGCGCTGCGGAAGGCTTACGTCAAATCGATAAATAAAAAAGAATAAGTAAATAAATGCGTAATGAAATTAAAGCGATAGAAGACACAAAGATTTGTTATAGAAGTTCGGCGATGAATCGTCTACGTCTCCTCTTCCCGGTTAGATAACCTCCAACCGAGGTTCCACTAGAACAATAGATCTTGGCCTTGAGGGCTCCAAGTTAGCCACACAACAACTCTTCCAGAGTTTACAAAGCTCTTCCCGAGCACACTACTCTTCACGAGTACACAAAGCTCTTCATGAGCTACCAACACTCTTCACGAGTCTTCTTGGCCTTAAGGGCTCCAAGGATAGCCACAACACATGCACCAACTTTACTAGTTGATGACTTTACAATTTCCAACTTGCTTTGGTGTTGGAGGACCTTACAATAACTCAACACACACCTTCACGGTGTACCAACACGAAGAAAACAAGACTCTATCAAAATAAAAGAATTACAAGCTCCAATACAACAACAATGTATGGAGATTGCAAAGCTATTTGAAATTTGAATTGGCAAAGCTTTGATGAAGTTTGTAGGCTTGTTTCTTGTCTTCAAAAGCTCCAAAGATCAATATTTATAGTGTAGGAGGCCCCCAAAGCTCCTACTAGCCGTTGCTACACATAAGGCTTGAATCACTCGGACATCGCCTCGGAAATCGCCTCGGGCGATCACCCATCGCTACCCTTTAACGGTCAAATCTGTCCCAGATCGCCTCGGGCGATCTCCCCGTCGCCTGGGGCGATCATCAATGATAAACAAGGCGTAGGTAAAGTTCTGGATTGCCTCGGGCTTTCTGTGCATCGCCTGGGGCGATCACCCTAAAAAAAATGGCCTAGGAAGCATTCTGGATCGCCTGGGGCGAGCTTGACCATCGCCTGGGGCGATCTGATCGCCAGCGTGCACACCGTGCCATCGCTTCAGTCGATGGTGCGCAACATGGCTCGGATCGCCTCAAACTATGGCTCGGATCGCCTCATACTATCTCCCAGATTTCAACACTCTCAAACTCTGTACTTTTCGACCATCTTAAGCTCGTTTCTGGGAAAAGTGGTAACATGAAAGTTGTAGCCCTTCCTCGTATCTAGGTGTGGACTAAATTTCATTGCATTCATTAATGTATGAAGAAGTTATGCCCAAATTCTACAGTCGCTCAAGCCTTGCTACAATCTGCACTTGTTATGACTTCCATGACATTTTGCTCCATGATGCAATCCGAATTGGACTGAGATGTTTGAATATGAAATCTAGAATATTGAGTTGGATTTCCAACCTCTTTTGATTCACATTATTCGGAGCATTGAGCCAAGAGATATAATCAAAACATTGCACTACGCTCCAATTGGCTTCTAAACAAATTTGCCCACCAACGGACCATTGGTTTGTGGGTCTTCATCCCATCATAAGAAAATTGTTCCAACATCATTCCACACATGTTGAACACTTAAATTGGTTGTTCATAGATGTCATTCCTTCTCGTCCAAGCTCAATAGATTCCTTGATAAAAATCACCACCGCTTGTCCTATGAACTCGCATATGTTATTGTATAACTTGGGTTCTCTTCCATTGGTCTTCCCAACCAATTTATCAATATAACCATGTACACTAAGTAGACATATTAGTACAACGAATGCAAGTTTGTTGATCATCAAAACCCATAAATAATTCGGAGATAATTAAGCATTAACACAACCATGTGTTTAAGGCTCAACAAGAGGTGTCAGTCCCTTTGGATGGACAAGTGGTATCGCCCGTGAGGTGGCCGAGAAGATCATTGCCATCGAAAAGTGAGACGACAAGATTTCTCCATGATGGGTAGTTGGAGGCAGTAAGGGCAAGAGGAATTTGTTGGTGAGCGTTAATGGCGATTAGAGCTTCACCAGTGGGGCTGTTAAGCCGATTTGGGGGGGGGGGGGGGGGGGTGGTTAGAAGATTTGTCAGTGAAAGCCATGGAAATGAACAGGATCGTTATGCAGTCTCGTTAGAGATGAAAAGGGAAGTCTGATAACATATAAAGTGATCAAAGTTGAAGGAATTGGAATTATGTTTACTTACTGGCTAATAGACAATAAATACAGAAGATTACAACTTATAAAAGGATAAATTATCCTTCCTAAACTACCAAGATATTGATGTGACCATAAAGGGAATTTGCTGATTTACATAATTAATTACAAAGATTAGAGGATGATTTTATGCAATCTTGGGGGAGGATTTTGAGCAATCTGTTGGAGGATTCTTGGTGTGATTAACAGTTTAGTCTTGTAAATTATCTTTTGAAGGCCTACGCTCCATCTCCAGCAATCAGGCAAATTTGTTTTCGAATCGCCCTTTTTATTTTTCTATCACTGTCAAGAAAAAAAATATTGTGGATTCAACATCTATGGGTAAATAAATTTTTTATATAAAAAAAAAAACATTTGATCTGAGGTTTTTCGAAAGGAAAGAATCTCTCATTACCAGAAATCAATATAGGAGGATCGAACTTAAAGTTCATAGGACGATAAGAGATTTTTTTTATGTCCCACTTTCATGTAATGGGTTGGAACTGGTCTTATTCAGTAGCCCAAATCGCTCTCATTTCCTGTGATTGCGGTGCAAGCTTAATTTCAAGGTTAAAATACCAATATCGTATTCACTTTTATGTTTTGTTGAGAGTTATTTAAAAAAAATAATAATCACAAAGCTTGAAAATAAAATAAAAACACAGTTTAGATACGAACTAATCAAATATTTTAGTAAAACGATGACTGGAAACTTGTCATTTAATTCTGGGATTTTAGGTGAGAGAAAACATAAAATTATATTAAAAAAATAGTTCAGGAGAATGATTATCTCTACTCATTTTCACAATTTTTTTTTTAAAACCAATGAATCAAATCCAACTTGGAATGAACAAGTGAATTACATATACCCTCGAGTTTTCATAATTGTAATTTTAACCCTCGTAGTTTAAAAAATAACTCTTTATATATTTTTATGTCAAATTATAGAGGCTATAACTTTTCTTTCAAACCGTTACAATCTAGATATGGTGAATTCGTAATATAATTATACTACATATGTCTATCTGTATTATTCAACACATTCATTCACAAAGTTCGTGTTACATGTTTGCAATTGATTAACAAAAGTCGTCACGTTCGTATGTACGTGTAACATTCATGCATGAGAAAATAGGTACTTTTCTAATCAATAATTTAAGGAACTGTACCTTCTTTTGACCATTTACAATTCATTGGAAAATGGAGGGAAAACTCTTAGTTACTTATTTATTTGTATTAGAAATTATTGAGTTGAAATAAATATCAAGTTGATAAAATGTATGGCCAACATTTTAAGTGAGGGACGCCAGGTTATAAATAATTAAACAGTAACCATATTAAGAACCATGATAAAAACCAGATCTGTTTCCTAAAAGTCATACTGGAGACTATTTTCTGGGTTTAGTTCCAGAAAACCTGAAGCAGAACCGAAGATTTACTTGTTGGAAAAATGTGCTTAATAATTGAAATTAAGCAAGTTGGACACGAGGAAAAAATCGAATACTTTATAAATGACAAAACGATCAAAAAGGACGAAAAAAATAAAGTCTTGGGAAAATCCGGGCAGCCCAGGCGGCGGCCGAGAGCTACCCAATTTGTTGGGAAGCAAGATGGGCGCTCGAGCACCGCATCCGGGTGCTCAAAACGCCCGAGATTCTGTCAAGGAAAAGTTTGTGGAGGTTTTTTAGTGAACGGGTGTGTCCCTTGGCATCCGGATGTGTTTTTTCATTAATAAACACATCCAAATGGTGTCCTTTTGTTGTGTCATTTTGCCAAGTATAAATATAACAATTCTAAGTGAATTAAACACACTTTTTATATGCAAGATCAAAGTAATTTTTAGAGCAAAAATTATGCATATTCATATTGTTCATCATTGTTCTTGTTGAAATGCCTTTAAACCTTCGTGGTTTGAGGACTTGTGATTTGGAGTGCTCTTATCACAAGTCATAGTTGTTGTATCTTGGAAAACGATTGACACTAACCGTAAGTACCATAACTGGACAATATCGTTTCAAGGACATAGATTTCAAATCTCGCATCGACAAACATTCATAAAGTCATTGTTATTTTGCTTGCTATTATTCCTAAGATATACATCATTACTAAGATTCCTACAATCTTGAAACAATATCTGTAACAAATGGCTTCATTTAGTGGAACAACGACTTCCGTTCATCATGGAGAAAGGCCGGGGAAATTCAATGGAAATGACTTCAAAAGATGGCAACAAAATATGTTTTTTTTACTTGACCACTTTGAGTTTGACAAGGTTCTTAACCGATGATGCTCCTACGGTTGAAGAATGAAAATACGACTCCCAAAAGAGGGTTGTAGTTGATGCTTGGAACCAAAGCGACTTCCTTTGCAAGAACTACATCCTAAATGAGTTAGACAACAAATTATATAGTATTTATTGTCTTGTGAAAATAGCAAAGGAACTATGGGCATATCTGGAAAAGAAGTACAAATCCGAGGATGCCGGCATGAAGAAATTTATCGCTGTACAGTTCCTGGATTTTAAAATGGTTGACACCAAGCCGGTGATGGCACAAGTGCAATATTTACAAGTAATATTGCATGATATCCATGCGGATGAGATGAGTCTAAGTGATTCATTCCAAGTGGCCGCTATGATAGAGAAGTTGTCTCCTATGTAGAAGGACTTTAAGAACTATCTCAAACATAAGCGTAAAGAGATGCATGTTGAAGACCTTGTGGTTCTGTTGCGAATCAAGAAGGACAGCAAGACGTCCGACAGAAAGGCGGGTACGTGCGAACTTGGTTGAACAACGTATCGGGACGAAGCGAAAGTTAAAGTGCTACAAATGTGGAAAACTCAATCACATGGCCAATGATTGTCGTAACAAAGACGATCGTAGAGAGGCAAAGAATCAAGTCAACATGACCAAAGATGATCGGATCTCAAACGACTTGAATGATTTTATGCTTACCGCTTGATTAATATTTTGAGATTAACAAGGATTGTACTATACAAACTTGGTGTTTGGTGGAATGTAATAGCATCTTTCAAAATAATTATAATGACGGTTGTTCGTTAATCGTTGAAGCAATAAAATTTATGTTATCACTCATTTGATTGAGTTTTATGATTTATGGATGTTCGTGTGGTCATGTAAATTATAAACGTAAAATTGTAAAGTTAAATTTATTGATTTAAGTGAATGTTAACTTAAAACATGAGTGTGAGACTTGTGTGGAGGATAATTTATCAAAACCGCCATTCATTCGGATGAAAGAAAAAAAGACGCCTCTAGAATCAATTCATATTGATGTTTGCGATTTAATATTAGTGCAAATTAGAGGTATGAGAAAAGCATTCGATACTTTATCGATTATTGCACAAGATATTGTTATGGATATTTGCTCCGAAGCAAATACTATGTCATATAAGTGTTTGAACACTACGAGAAGAAGGTTGAAAATAAACTAAGCAAATGAGTTTTGCAGTGAAGAATTGTGAGTTGATTCTATTTGTATTGTCTAAGCATTTTACGCTTAAGGCTTGAATTTTCAAATTTTAAAATCTTGAATTCATGTTTTCTAAGATTTGTACGCTTAAAATACAAATGTTGAATCAAATACCAGAATTGGTTTTCTGGGCATTGTTCTCTGTTAAAATTGATTCTATTTGAATTTTCTAAGCATTATACGCTTAAAGCTCGAACTTGTAAGACATAATATTTTGAATTTGAGTTTTATAAGTTTGGACACTTGAAATGCAAATAGTGAATTTTATTCGAGAGATGGTCCAAGTTTAAAAATCTGTAAGCAAGCACGCTTAAATCAAAGTGTGCAAGATATAAATCTTGAAGTTTGATTTATAAATTTATAAGCTTAGAATTTGAAACTTGAAAATTAAACGCAATGAAATCTTGATAAGTTCGAGATTACCCAAAATTGTGGGGGCGACAATTCGTTGGTCAACCATATTCTAATTACCACACTTAGGCAATGTTGGAAAAACCATGATGAGTTAAGGAAAAGTTTCCTATAAATATTGAAAATGTGGGGTGCCTGACTGAAGTAAAGTGTCAAAAAATGACATGAGAAATTTGACAAAACTATGTTGTCAAAACATGTGTGATAAAAGTGACACACATGAAGCATATCTAAGTATGCTTGTGTGACTGTGTGTTGATGATATGCTCATTATGATAAATAATATAGAGATCATCAAACAATGAAGAAAATATTGATGAAACATTTTGACATGATAAAGTTGATGCAACAATATCAAATTGTAATTGAAGTTTCCAAGACCAATTCTCATGTTAATTCTAGTTTCAAATTTTTAAGATTTGCGCTAAAAATTCAAGTTTGTAAGAAATACAATCTTGAACTTGGATTTTCAAAGAAATTACGCTTAAAATTTGAATTGCGAATTAAAACCGAGAAGTTATTATAATTTCAAATTTTGTAAGTTATAACACTTAAAATTTAAAACTCGAGATATCCTGATACAAATTATATATCTGACACAAATGGTTATGTGTTAACCATTGGTAATGATGTTGTGTCATGGAAAAGACATGAAGGTAATTCTCTAAACAAAATTTGTAATGATGAATCAACTATGAATTGAGAATTCATAGCGCCGGATAAAGCGGAGAAGAAGCCGGAGGGCTTCGATGTTTTGTTAAGTGAAAATTTCTTGTTGGCAAAGTAATAGCAAAACCGTAATAATGAAAAGACTCAAAATACGTAAATGGTAATGTGTTTACTATTAGAAAGGACTTAACATTGTGGAAATCTTCAAAGCAAAAGTACATATATCTCGATTCACAATGAAATCAAGTTCATTGCAGTTGAGAAAACCAATTAAGAGGCCAGATGGCTTCAAGGTTTTTTAGAAGAAATTCCATGTTGGAAAAGAACTTGTGCCTGCAATTATAATACATTGTGACAGCCAATATGCTGTAGAAAGAGCACAATGTAGTATGTATAATGGTAAGTCTCGACATAAAAGTCGTAGGCATATGACCATATGGCAATGATCTCTATATATATAATCTAATTGGTTATGTGAGAAAACCGCGGATTCGCCTATGAATGGTTAACAAAGAGATCACGTAAAAGTTTATCTAGGAGAATGGGGTTAAAACCCTATAATCAAAATCTCATAATGGATATCCAATCTTGTTGACTGGAGATCCCAAAATTTAGGTTAAAAAAGGACAACTAAATGAGATTGTATAAATACATTGGAGATCAATCTCCAACCCATTCTTATGATAAGTGTTGTAGCCTGCAAAAAGGGTACGATGATAGGCAAAATGCCTTTAATGATTCCTAAGACATATAATGATATGTTGGAGTATAGCGGGATACTCTTCAGGAGACCACCAACGTAAGTGCAAAGTGTGGCCGCTTCAAAATTGGAAGCACTTATGAAACCAAGCGTGGTCATTGGCCGGAACAAACACAACCGTAAAAACCAATACGAATGTTAGAGTTGTTATGGTGTCGGTTCAATTGTATCGGTTTACACAAACGACTAAATAGTTCAAGACTTTAAGTTCACTATTAAGTCAGTAAATCCGGATGAATATTACTACAGAAGGTTCAAAGCCGCAAGCTACCTCTCCGGATGCTATAACGATTCGTTAAAGGCACCAATTCATTCACCGCATCCGGGTGCTCAAGCGCCCATGATCTGGAAGGAAAAGTTTGTGGAGGTTTTTTTCGTGAACGGGTGTCTCTTTGCGTCTGGGTGCGCTTTTCATGAATAAACACCTCTAAATTGTGTCCTTTTGTGGTGTTATTTGCCAAGTATAAATATAACAATCCTAAGTGAATTAAACACATTTTTTATGCAAGATCAAAGTCATTTTAGATAGAGATTCTAAATCTCGCATCGACAAACATTCATAAAGTCATTATTACTTTGCTTGCTATTATTCCTAAAATACACATCATTATTAAGATTCCTACATTATTGCAATTTCAATTCCTGAAAATTGTGAGTTAATGCCGAAATCGAAGACAAAAGTGTAGGGTATGTAACCGGAACCGTGAATTTACTTTGCAGCTACAAAAATACATAGTATTAAATCGATTAAAATAGTTTACCATGACAATTTAACTCATGTAGTTTCCGGCAGCTTTAACTTACCCCTATATATTTTCGAGCATGTGTAAATTACTTCCCCGTGGTTTGGAAATAGGCAGCACATCACATGTATTTTTACGAACCAACATGAGATAATGTGTCTATCAACGATAAGACAAGATAAATTATCATTATCTCTTTAAAAAAAAAGACTATCGAAAAGGTATAATAGAGATGATACAAAAAAAATAAATTATGTAAATGCAGTAAAGAAAGTGAGGCTTTAGAAACCAAACTCAATTACTCAAGATAGCAACATTAAATGTTAGAAGCAACTAACAAAAAAAAACACACAACCACACCGTATCTACTCAAAGCCAACTCAAGGGTAGTCTTGAGTCAATACCCGAACCACCGCCCTAACTAAGAACCGCCACCCACCACCACCTAGTGAGCCTGTGAATGTTTCGACACTTGGTTCGTTCTTGACTCACCCCCTAAATTGCGAGTGGGATATGCACTACACAGTTCCAAACATAAACACAACCCCCCTCCTTTCATGCACAAATCGCATTAAAAATAACTTCCCAAATCAAGCCTCACATTGAAGCGCACACTTGATTTTCTGCACCGTGCATGATATCAGATTATTGACCGTCTCCACGGACTCTAAAGTGAGCTCCGCCGTAGGAAGGCTGTTCACCAGTATTTGGAAAGCCACGGTCAAAAGTGACCCATTCATTCTACGGACTGGACGGTCTTCGCTATTGGGCCCATTACATCTAGGCCCATCATCTACGATTGCGAATCCAGAGGGGAGCAGCGCCACGTAAGCTGGATCTCCACCGTTCAGTACCACGTGCATTGCCTGGTTTTCCACTGGCGCGTACACCACAAGCGACCCCGAAGCGTCTATGCATGTCTCCTGTAGTATCAACATGTTGCTTTGGTCTGCGTTTATAGCCTGAGTAAAATTACAAAATACCCCTTCAGTACAGTACAAAAGTCAGCCGCCGTTAGCTTAATCACGGGTTTACAAAAGTCAACTCAGTTGTTTAGGCTTTCTAGTCAGTGACGTCAGCGCAGAAGTTTGACATGTGTTTGACCAAAAGTTGACTTTTATAATATTGTAAAGAAACTGAATTTAATACATAAAGCCGGTTTCATTGTTGATGCCCTTAAGGGCACTATCATCACGGGCATCCACCATTAATTTAAAATCTTTTTTCCTTTTAAAAAAAAGATTACAAATGAATGGTGATGATGCCCCTAAGGGCAATGCCTTTAAGGGCATCATCAAACAAACCCATAAAGCCCATGATAAAAGAAATATTTAACCACATAATCGTGCAATATACATAAAATACGATCAATTTACAATAAATAATTTAAACAAACCACCCAAAAAATTGCAATTATTAATTAAGATTAAGTTGAGGGACTTACACTTGCACGTAGAAGGGAGACGCAGTTGCCATGATCCTGTCCTTTGGCAATGTGTGCCATTTCTTGCATGGGTCCACCATTGGAGAGGATATCCCACTCACTCCTCAAACCTATATCTCGAAGGAAGTTGAACAGTCTCTGAGGAGACACCGGTAGCCAGACCGAAGTCGAGGCACTAAGAACAATGCCCGGTGGCTCACCAGGGTCATCGATGCTCTTCCGAGTCATGACTCGGACATCCTCGCCCACACTGTCGGTACATAGTTTGTTCCATTTATGTACTGTGGAAGCGCAAACACCAGCGCAGAAGTTGGTGGTCATACGCTGTGCTAGCTTCAGCATACTCCTCTGCCCACCACCACTTATTGCTGCATGTGGAATTAATACCCCATTTATTACAAGCAACATATGACGACTACGATCACAAGATAAAATATTATCTAAAAGATTTGAACTACTAAGAGTTCAAATTTTGAATGTAACCAACTACAGGTAGAAGTATTTTGATAAACTTGTAAATAATGTCCGTTTTATCTATTGACAATATAGTAAAAGCAAGTCATTCTTCATGAAAATTTGCTTCTACTATATATATATATACCCAGCAAAACAAAGATTATAAGCAAATTTTCATGAAGAATCACTTGACTTTAACAATTATATTAATCAGAAGGCTTTTTGAGGTGGTTAGAAAACAAATTAATCATAAAAACTATGATAATTAAAAATTCCTTTTTTTAATAATTTTTTAAAGAAGTAAAAGCACTAACAGTTTTAAATTTAGCTTCTTCAAATCAAAATCATTTTTCTTATGCGCTTTAAAAAGTTCAAAAAACTAAGGTTTTACCTCTATGATCCCTAGAGGGGGCGGCAGAAGACATGAGGATAGCGAGAGACTCGCATTGGCGTTGCAAGGTGGCGACCCATCGTTGCGAACCAAAACCCATCCCGGCATTGATGAATGACCGATAGAGCTGGTGAACCACGCTCTCATCATATTCAGCATGTTCCACCCATGTAACCTACATAATAACAATCATTTATTTACTACACTTTCTTGAAACATAAATAAACTGAGTTGACATCATTAACATTATTAACTGTTCAAATGCATTGCTCTCATTTTTGGGTTTTTCTTTGTGGTGAACTTTGCTCCGTCGAACCACGTGTCACACTAAAACAGACACAGACCCAAGAATTAAGCTATATAAAACTTCATACGTAAAAGAAATTATAAATTTTTTTTTTTTTTCAATTCGCTTGGATGCAACGGCATGCCCTAGGACCTTGGGTTCACTCAAACATATAATAGAAGCCTACATATATAATTTAAAAAATAGGGTACACAAAATTATGAAAGATTTAGAGCCACGAGGCTGAGAGATACGTATAAAGTGTTGAACTGTTGATTGATTAGAGACACAAGTACATCATGAAGCTGGAACCAGGTAAGACACAGTTCCATAAATAAATTATTATAAATAATTAATACAGGGCGTGGAGATCAGAGATTGGAATAGAAACATCAAATTCTGAGGGTGTGTTTACAGGCATTGTATGAGAATTAATCAAAACTCATCAAATGTTTACTCGGAAATTTTTTCCAAAATTTTACTTCTCAATACTATGTTCAATTATTTACTATTCTAGATGGATAAGAATCAAGTTTTGGTAGTGAGAAGTGTAAATGGAAAAATAAATTCTATGCCTTTGTGGTATTTTATTTTCTATTTATATTACTATTTAAAATTAAATTACATAATTAAATTTTTTGTCATAATTATACTTTTAAAAATATTTATTAAATTGGAAAAATATATAATATATTTAAGTAAAATAATCTAAATATAATTTTTATTTATCAATATTTACAAATAAGTTGTACAAATTTATAATTTATTAACTACATTAATATAAAAATAATGTTGATTAATACAGATACCTAAAATAATAAACTTATATAATATTTATTTAAATTTTGATGACAAATTGAAGGGTTAATAAAAAAGAGTTATTTAAACAAATAAAATAATAAATAGAAAAAAGGATATACTCTGTGATACTTATAATCACAATTTTATTACATAAAATCAAATATCATTGTAATAATAAAACATAACGACAAAAAAGTAATTTATTATATAATCAAAAAATTAAAATCATAATCTCAATCATTTAAAGTAAATATATTATTATTTATCCAACACTATTCTATATTCTATCAATGCCAATGATAATCACATATAACTTATCAATATTATCGTGTCATTAGAAGGAAAAGCAGCCTTAACATAGAGCATTTAGTGTACCCTAAGAAGCAAAAATATTAGGGAGCTTATATTACTTAAATAAATTATTAACCAACTATTTTTTTTATATCGAATACCGGGGCTAACCTCAATATTACCCCATGTGCAGCTATGTTTTTTACTTATTTTAATATGATATTACGAGAGCCCAAGTCCTAAATAAGGGGAAATACATTAAAATGTCCATGTCGTCCCGGTTCGGTCTATAAAATTTTCAAAAACCTGATTTAGTCCTTAATTTTTTTTAACTTTTTTCCCAATTTAGTCCCCGGTGTTAAGTCAACCGTAAGAAGCAAATGTTTCAAAAATATTTCCGAATTAGTCCCTCTAAATTTGCTTTTCACGTCCGATTTAATGTCGGGGACGGAAAACTTTAGGACTAAATCAGGTCGCTGTAAACTTTTTGGACTAAACCGATGATGTACCTAAACTGTAGGCACGTTTTAATATATTATTCCCAAAATAATGATTAAATTATAGTTATATTTTTCGCCCATATAACATGATATGACCGTTTGTTATTGATGAATTTAAGTATAGGTAGTAAGATAGATTTGATATAGTCGAGCTACTCGTAAGTAAAACCATGATTTCTTGAATAGCAGTGAGGCCATGATTTCTTCAATCTTGAACCAAGAAAATTCACAATTTTAGAATACAAGTTTTGGTGTTAAAAAATAAATGTTCTCAGCTACGTCCCCAAGGTGCAGTTGCTTCAACAAACTTATTTAATACAAAATAAGGTGAGAGACACCAACCTATGAGAGGCTCCATAAATGTCAAGAAAACAAGTATTGAGCTGTGTGCAATAAGTAGCAAGCAAACAAATCAAGGCATACATGCATGTATAAGGAGAAACAGATAATTACCTTCGAATAGCCATTAGGCATATCATGCACCACGCAGCCAGAGGGAAGCCTCCGGCAGTTCTGAAACGTCGGTCCACCACCTGAATTTTCTCCGACAGTGTCGATCGAGACATCAACAACAGCCCACACACCCTCGGCGTGCTGCTTGCAGAACCGAAGAAAATTGACCTCTCGAACTGGGACTAACGGTGATAGAACTTGGATCTCAGCTTGCATCTGTTGCATGATAATGGAATAACAAAAATTTTAAGAATTAGTCATTTGGATGCACAAAGAAAGCATAAAAACGGTGTGCCAACTGCAATGGACGTTACCAGTTGAAGGGCACCGTTCCTTGTTCCACCCATACCGTTCGATATCACATCCAAAGTCGAGGTTCTGGCGACTGTACAAGGAAACATCTCTCCCCATTTGTTCTATCAAACATAAGGCTACCTCAATTACTCACCAGAATAAAACAAGTATAGTTCTCAAAATCAAGAAACATTAATCATATATATATATCATAAAGTCACCATAAGAAACAGTTTTTTTTTAACTCCACCAAACTCCATCACTCACTTAACATATCAAACAACGTGATGCATTACGGAGATTTAACGAGAAGGCTCACCGCGTCCATTAACGTCTCAACTAGAGCCAAACTGTTTATGATCACCAAACCGGTCTCCCTCGACGCCTCTGATACAAAACCCGTTGGTTTCATGCCAATGCAAGGAGCAAAAGTTCTAAAATATTCGTTATGATTGAGAACTTCCCTCCCATCTTCCATTGTTTTAACCCAAAGGGGTTCATCCGAGTGAGCCATTTTCACCAATTCGTCCATTGCGGCCAAAGCAAGCTCCAAGTACATTGATCTCTCCAACGATCTTTCCATTGGGCCAACATTCATAGTAGCTTTAGTTGAAGGCACTAAAGGCAAAGGATTTGAAATCCCAACACAAAAATCAGGAAGGCCTAAAGGTAGCGACGAAGAGATGGCATTTAGGCCTCCAAATCCATTGTTGCCAACTCCAAGTTCCAAACTTGAATTAGGCATCGGTGGCCCCATGGACACAGCCAGAGTAGAAATGGGGCGGCCTAAAAACTTGCCGGCAAGCACACATACACGATCCAATTCATCCTTTAGCCTGGCATTTTCGATTCTAAGGTGTTGCTCCTCCAGAGATATGTCACCAATTATAGCTGGACCGCCACAGTTGGTACAGATGGGGTTCCTCATTGCGTCCCTTATCGACATGTTTTCCGCACGAAGCTTGTCATTCTCTTGCCTGAGAAGCGAATTCTCGTGGCGCTCGAGTTGTGTCTGGTCGAATCAAGAACTCAAATTTCTCAATTAAACCTATCTGAAACAAAGGGAGTCCAAAATATATACAAGAACTAAAGTGGTGAAAAAGGCTTTTCTAATACCTTCATTTGAGTTCTTCTATTCTGAAACCAAAACTTGACTTGTCTAGAATCCAAGCAAAGCCTTTTGCTAAGCTCCATTCTTTGCTTTTCATCAGGATGAGGACACTCCTTGAAGAGACTGGAATAGGCATCCAGAAACAAAGGATCAATAGAAAACACAAATCAAGACAACATTAAAAAGTGCTAAATAATCCATACCCCTCAAGTTCTTGGATTTGCTGAGGAGTGTGTCGGTGGTATCTTTTCTTCCTCGGCGGCTTGTCGGCAGCATCTTGTTCATCTCCAGAGGCTCCCTCCATATTATCACTCCCAGATCTACTCTCGTGCTCTTCATCTCTACTTTTCCTTCCAGCGACATTACCAAATTCAAAAGTTTCTCCCATTCTCGCCACGTCTCCTTGGCCAGCTCCCACACCTGTTTCCTGCCCAAACAAACAAAGCCACGTCAAGAACAACCATTCAATTGTATATATACTGATCATATATAACGGGAGAAAGAAGGTTGTACGAGGGCTAGAGAGAGGCCAGAAGAATTGAACAAAGGCTTGGCGGCGAGAGACTGAGACAGAAGGAGGGGCCGAACAATGGCACCGGTGGGCATGTCGTTGATATTGCTTGTTAAATTAATGGCTTTAATATTGGTACTGTCGCTATAGGGTATGTCCGCAACAATTCTTGCACCGCCACCACCACAAGAATTTTTATCAAGAAAATCCCCAAAATTCATGAATCAATAAACGCTTTAATCAAGTCTCTTTTCTCTTTTTTATTCTCGTTCACTCGCTCTATATAGATTTGGTTCTTGCCTTTTCACTTCCTTATATTCCTTCTGGAGTACTAGCTCTTAACTTCTCTTACCACTAGATTCAGAAGCAGCATTAAAACCACCGAGAAACTTAGTATATCATACAGCAGAACTTCAGTTGTTTCACGAACGTAATTAATACAATGTTTTAAACAAAAACAAGCACCAAAAACACGAGAAATTTGCTTGCACAATAATTACTAGCAGAAGGAAGAAAAAAAACAGGATAAAAATAAAAGAGAGGTAGAGGAGACACAAGGCCTAAATCCAAATGTCTCCAACTCCCTCTTCATAAAAGCCTTTTGCTTTGATATGTGAACAAAAACGGAGAGAAAGAAAGAGAAAGAAGGCAAGTAAAAAGAACCCTTTTGTTTAGCTCATCCTTCCCTATCCCTCTCTTCTCCCCCAAACCAAAATCTATCGAAAAATCCAATCTTTTTACTGAAAATTAGGGGGGGCTGTGCCTCAAGAAAACCCTAATCTGGATGACCTCTCTCTCTTTTCTATTATTTCATATATCTGCATGCTTGACTTTCTAAAAGCTAGTGGTCATGTCCAAAAAAAAGCAGAAAAACAAGAGAGAGAGTGTGTGAAAGAGAGAGAGAGAGAGAGAGAGAATGGCTCAAAAGGCTTGCATTATTTCCTCGCTGAAAGAAGAAAGAAGAAATAAGGGGAAAACGCCAATAAAAGCAAGAAAAAATGGAGAAAATGAAGATAATACCGCTATACGACGTGGAATATTCGAAGCCCACACATATATGCGACCAAAAAGCAGGAAAAAAAGGTCGGTTGACTCTCTCTAACACAGACACAGTAGTATTGGACTTTTCTGATTTCTCTCCTTTGAAATTTTCTGGCAGTGAAAAGTTATTTGTTACCTTTTAAGGACCTCCCTTGGTTCAGGCCCGTTACGATTTTATAATGGGCTCCTATAGTAACTACTTCGTATCTGTCATCGCTATACGAAAATGATTAACTCAAGTTGCTATAATAGTCCATTATAAGCCTTTACAAACCACTTTAAATTTTCATCAACAACCACTGTGGGACTCGTCTCGACCTAACTCATCGATCCACCGGTATCGAGAATCTAGAGGTGGCTCCTACATGTTCAAGAGGTGGCTTCGGTCATGTAGCACTTTGCCCCGCAGGTTCAAGAGGTGGCCCCCGTCGTGTAGCACTTTGCCCCTTTAGGCTCAAGAGGTGGTTCCCACGCACGTACCACTTTGCCCCGCATATCACTTATCTCCTGGTGTTTTCTGCCGGTAACCAGCTCTGATACCATTATGTCACGTTCTTGGCCCAGGCCGCTCAAGCGCGACTTTACAATGGGCTCCTATAGCAACTACTTCGTATCCGTCCTCGCTCTACGAACATGGTTAACCCAAGTTGCTATAACAGTCCATTGTAAGCCTTTATAAACTACTTTAAATTTTCATCCACAACCAATGTGGGACAAGGGTATTACATTTACGATGTAAAGGTACCTATTGTGAAATTTGAACTAGATTTTTTAGAGTTTGTCTGTATTTAGGCTTCAAAATGGGTGAGTCGAAGCTAGCGTTTGGTAGAGCCCCAGTGTGACGCTTTTTTAAAAAAAAAAAAAAAAACCTTCAAAGATCGTAAATCTTAGTCGCTGACTGTTTTAAAATTTATTTTTCGTGAAAATAACTCTAATAAAAGCTACCATGGTTAAATTGTTGGGTTAAATGACTTTTTGATTTTTTTTCACCCGTACCATTCAAATTTTTTCAGCTCTCATCTCCATTTTTTTAACAATCCGTAACATTTTTTACGATTTTCCCCCAAACATTTCCTAAAACAACCCACCGATTTTTACAAGAAAATCCACCACCACTGTTGCCGGAGCTGCGCCAACATCGTCGGTGCCAGAAGCTCCAACTTTCACAACAACCGACCCACTGAAAAGGTTCACTCTATTGTTTTTTGTGGAGATTTAACTTTGTGTAGTTTCCAAAGAATGTTCATTACCTCATGTTTTTCTAGTGCTAAGTTTTCTAGTATCATGTGGTATTCAAATACAGACCAAATAATGGGGTTTTGTTTGTAATTTATTTAGGTAATTATTCACTTGATGGAGCAATATCATCATATCCCACCTGAAATCGACGATAAAGTTGAAGTTGCAAATATATTTGAAGAGCAAAGTGGACCATCTGAAAATGTTGAGGTACCATCTGTTGATTCTATTGTTAATGAATTGGAGAATAGATTTTTTTACGTGTTGGCCAAGTTGTCAATGGTGTTGAAGATGCATATTTATTGTATTGTAAATATGCTCATTCTAAAGGCTTTAATGTTAAAAAATAGGATCAACGTTATTTTCCGGACACTACGAAACTCCAAGCTAAAGATTTTGCATGTTCTTGTGAATGTGGTAAAGATGAAAAACATTCTAAAAGAATATCCGTCACAAGGCAAAATGGAAGGTAATGGAAAGTTAATGGAAAGTTGCTAAGTTTGTGATAGAGCATAACCATGAAATGCTTGCGGTTGATCAAAGACATTTATTGAGATCATCACGCAGTATTTCATATGCTCAAAAATCTACCTTGGAAGCAATCGTAAATGCTGGATATCTGTGGCTAACACAGTATCTTATATGGAGAATGAAGCACAAGGGACAAAAAATTTAGGATTTATTAGAAAAGATGCATATGATCACCTTAATCGTATAAGAAAACATACCAAAGTGGAGAATGGAGATGCTTCTGCGTCACTTCAATATTTTATAAATAAGTCAAACATGAACCTCTTTTTTATTGGAATGTTCAACTAGATGACGATAGTAAGGTGATGAATTTTACAGATGCTTGGTTGATTATGAGTATTTTGGTGATGTTCTCTCGGTCGACACCACTATCGAACCAATAGGTATAATTTGATATGCTCCTTTCACTGGAATAAATCACCACAGGCATAATGTGTTTTTTGGATTAGCATTTATGTCGGATGAAAGTAAGATATCATTTGAATGGTTGTTTAGAACATTTCTTGATTCTCTGAGTGAGAAACAACCAGAAATGATTTTTACTGATCAATGTCAAGCAATGATGAATGCGATAGAAACAGTATTTCCATGTGCACATCATCGATTATGTCAGTAGCACATCAATCAAAATGCGCCTTCACATTTAGGTAGCTTGAATGGTGATTCAAATTTTAAACGATTGTGGCATACATGCACGAGTCATTATGAATCTGAAGAACACTTTGAGGTCACACGGAGATTTATGATCAGGGGCGAATCTAGGATTTTGATCGAGGGGGGGCAAAAGTTAATTATATAAAAATAAAACCAAAAAGTCCATGATAAACATCCGAGTATAAAGAATGTAGGTAAAAATCATAAGGTAAATAATTACAGTCCATTATTTCAAGAAATATACTTGCTTGATTTCCAGTTTTAATTATAATAATACAATTATTACAATGCTCGGTTAATTGATATTTAAGGAATTGACTTGCTCAATTACAAGAAATGTCAAATCATGTTCTTTACATGTTTAAGATACTCATTATTTTCTACGAGAGAGTTATAAGAGTGTCGAGGTGGCAAAAGAGTACTTTGTGGTGATATGTTTTTTTATTGATATTTATGTCTACAAGTGAATTTGAATTATTACACCGCTAAATGTTTCTGGATTGGAAGGACATAAATAGTAAATCTGTATTGTTTCATAATGGTAATCATTTGTTTTAAAGACAAAAAAATTTGTTACAGATATTTCATCATTGCAACATAGGAGATGTAAATATATAGTATGTGTGTGTAGACATGTTTATGGATAAAATATAATTGCCATTTGTTCCCGATGAGATTCGAAACCGGATCAGAAGAATGAAAGTCAGTGACTCACCGCTAGACCATATGGCCATGTTTGTTGAGTAACTGGCAACTATATATATAATAACAAAATTTCTGAGGGGGGGGGGGGCAGCTGCCCCCCCTCCACTCCACATACATTCGCCCCGATTTATGATTGATGAATATAATCTCAATAGTCATAAATGGTTAAATGACATGTACGAATTGAGATACAAATGGGCTACTGCTTTTAGTAATCACAAGTTCAGTGCAGGGCTTTTGGCTACTTCGAGAAGTGAGTGCATGAATGCTGTTTTGAAAAAAGTAGGTGACAAAACCATTTCATTGTATGACTTTGTGCTTAATTATGAAAAAAATCCAAAACTACTGGCGTGAAAATGAAAAGGCTGAGGATACTCGTTGTATTCATGTGAAAGCTTCGATGATGTTGAAAAATAATCCATTGTTGAATTGTGTTGCTGATGTTTATACGCTCTTTGTATATAAGTTATTTGAATTAGAATTTATTAATTTTTTGAATATAACATTCATTCAACAACCTTTGGATTTTTGTGATACTATCATTGAGTTCAAAATAATGTCTCATGGTGAAAACACGAGGGTCGGACAAGTGGTTTGGAATAAGGAGACTCATGAAGTACAATGCAGTTGTCACAAATTAAAGTCAATGAACATATTATGCAAGCACACTTTGAAAGTCTTCAACTTCATGAATGTGAATATTATTCCAAAATCATACATAAAGAGGCGTTGGACGAAAAAATCAAGAAATAGAATATTTGATGGGTTGGAAAAAGTAAAAGTGAAAATGGGCATGAATCTGAGATGATGTTTATGAATCAAATAATGAGGTCGGCATATGCTCTTAGTACACGTTGTAAAGCTCATGAAAGAGCAAGAAGTAAGTTGACTGAAATTCTTGACAGTGCGAGCGAACAAATAGATGATTTGTTTGAGAACTTGGGGTTAAATAATCAAAATGCTTGCAACAATATTGGTCACAAAGAAATGATCGACTGGATGAGATGCTCATACGTAATCCCATTAATGTCAAGAGGAATTACAAATGCTCACATAGTACGTCATTGGGATGATAAGAGCAAAAAAAGAAAAGGAAAGGGGAAGGCTGAAAAATCAAGTAAGTTATATTTATTCAAAACGCTCTATATCTATTATTTGTTTATTGACCAATTTTTTTAATGATTTTTAGATGGAAAATAGACCAAAAGGCAAGGCCAAATTTCACACAAGCAAATAATGTTCCACAACCATTCTGTTGTGCCCTCGCCAACTGTATTTGTTGTCATACGAGATGCATGTTTATTATATTGTATCTTCTAATTTGTATCTGAAATATAGGGAGATAATGCAAACAACTTTTAGGTGGTCGGGTAAATTTATCACAGATTGAAAATACATTTAATGCTTTTTGGGATCATCATTCACAGGTTGGAAATATATTTAAAAAATTATCAAAATTATTTATATAGTTATAGCCAGTTATTTTTTAGGGATATCCTGGTATTAGTTGATCTTAGAGTAATTGAAGTGCATTTTGGGGCAATTTTTGAGTCATTGAAGTGCATCGTTGACGATATCCTGGTGAGTTATGCATCGTTGCATTACGCATATACTATTTTAATATAAAAAATCACTTTATGATTGAAAGTTTCTGCTTGCAGTTTGGCTTGGTGCAGTTTGGTCTTTTGAATGATTTGGTGCCTTGCAGTTTGGTTCTGTGAATGAAGAATCAATAATATTAGATTTTAGATGCACTTTGGCTTGACTTTTGTTGTTAGAGATTATTAGAACCAAGAATGTAAATGAAGTTTTTTGCTTGAAATTTTCAGACAATGAAATTTTTATAACGCCAGACAATGAATTTTTCTGCATGTTTTTTGTTTTCTACTTGAAATGTCATATGAAGAATAATTATCAAGAATAAAAGTTTTCTGATTGTCAAGGAAACAAATCATCCCAACAAAATCAATAGAAATCCATGATCAAATACAATTACACACCCTTCATCAATATTGCTTCAACACCATCGTCACAACAAGTCCAAAAATACTCAAAAACAGCTATCTCTTCAATCTCATTGTCGATTTACTCATTATTTTGTCTTTCTTGTGAACTTCATCTTCAAGCTCTTTCAACTTTTTCACCAATATCATATTATCATACTTCACCACAGTAATTTGTATCAGTAGTCTAGGAATTATTTGTTTAGATTTATTGCACATCTCTGAATCCCACCACTGAAATACAGCACAAAATGCAGGTGTATAAAAGAAACAATATTTTTAACTCATACAATATTTTTGAAACTCCCAAAAAATCTTTAAAAGATTGAATCCACTACAATAAAAAAGCAACAAAATTTTGTCCAAAATTAAATCTGAACTAATGCTCAAGTCCCAAATGGGAAGAATTTTTTGGGAGAAGGAGAAGATTACGGGTGAATAAATGGGCGGTGAAAAGGTTTGATATTTACCCACAAAAAATAACCACGGTCAAAGATTTATGATTTTGCGGTTTTTTTTTTTTTTAAAAAGTGCCACATGTCACCCATTGAATGGATTGAGGCTCTACCACAAGGCTAGCATCGACTCACCCCTTCAAAGTGTTGTGTAAGTTTCTTCCTGCGTTTCACCTTTCACACACGCATTTAGTAGTATCTAAAATTGCTTTAAAAAACAGCTTATCTATTTTTTAGGTGAGAAAAACAAATTTTAACGATGTGTTTACAATTGCTCATTCAAAAAACTTCTATATTGTTTTTAATTAAAGTTGGAAGCTTTAAAACAAAACATTGAGTGTTTGCTATAAAAATAAAATAACAGCTTAATAAACATCAATTAATTACAAAAGTTCCACCAAACAACTTAAACAGTCAAAAACATGCCACGATCTACTTCTCTGCTTCTCCTTTTTCTACTCATTTTTAGAGAAACAATAACATAAGCAAGTAAATAAAACACTTAAATCTGATTTTTTTTGTCTCAAAAGCTGATAAACAGTTTTCAAAAGCATTTGCAAACACCCACTAAATATTTTATTTCATTGCTTTTGATATCGCTTCTTTAAAAATAAACAGGTAAAAACAGAAACAGATAAACATGTCATAAGATTATTTTCACTGATTTTACTTTTGTGGTAACAATTTTATAGTAATTTGAAGTTTATTAAGCTGGTTTTTTTTATTTTAATAACAAACAATCAATAATTTTGCTTAAAAGTAACTTTTTTCAACTTTAAACAAAAACGAAATAAAAGTATTTTGAATAAGTAATTGCAAGCATCCTTAGTATATCGGTTTGGCCGACGGATTTATTACGTAATGCACATAATCTAACAAGTGTTTTGATATCCATTATAATGTCAAATTGTTTATTTACAATACAGTTGCTTGATTCAACTAGATTTATTGTTAAACGTAACCAAATGAAGGGCAGTATATTTAAATAAATTTTAAAAATTATTGAAAACATAAAATAAAATAATTCTCTTGGATAGTTACTATTCAGCATACTATAATTTGCTTACGAGCATATATATTGATCCTTATTTGTTAACTCACCTTTACTTTTGCATCACATGCATCATGTTTGCAACCAAGAAAGCTCCATAAATTGCCCCTCATGGGTGGCCGAGTTGATGGGTTGGATGAGCACGGATGTCTTTGACCACGAGTTCGATTCCTCTAACAATATTTTGATGGAGCATGTAGCATCGAATTTGTCTAGTGTGGTTTAGCTAGCTGGCGTGGTTTGTCTGCTATTACATCAGCACAAAGATTTACCTAATGTACATCCAAATGATAGCGGCTACAGAATCCCTAACAAAAAAAAGGAAGCTCGATAAATTTGGTTGAAATAGGGTAACAAGATAAATTAATCTGATCACTTACGTATGATTCATTATTTAATATATAATATGTCTGACCTATTTATAGGGTTAATTCCTCTGAATTATAACAAATTATAATTTTACACAAAATCAACCTCTCATTCCATAAATAAGAATGAACTTTTAAAAGGAAGAAATTTGCATGAATTCCTTTTTTCATTCATTTCCTCAGTAAATACAACGGGCTCAAACTAATTTAGATGGCCCATTTTCTGTAAAAGTAACAAAGCCCAATGATAATCTAGATGCCTCTTCCGATCCAAGTGGAAGGTAGGCCTTGTTCATCGCAATAAATGAGGTAATCAAGACTCAACCGAGTTAATTGCAATTTGTAAATATTGCTTTAATAATCCAGATTTTACAAAAAGAAAAGAAAAACAACTTAATGATATTTTTTTTATGGCGAGGGAACCTACAACTGCTACCAGTGGAGTGCGCACTGGGTAAACCCACTGGTTGACGCAATAGCATGTTAACCACGTCAACCAGATAAATCGCACTAGGCAAGTCCGGTACGATAGATTCAAACCGAAAAAGTGTTTGTCTGGGGAATCAAGCTCATGATCTTATGGTATCAAGCTTACCATGATTCACCAACTCGAACAACCCTTGGGGCGCCTTAATGATATTTTATACTGGTGGTCACATGTTTTAGTTTATAATTTTAGTGGACCATCATTAGTTATTACATACTTCTCAACATTTATAATATATAATAATAACGTATGTTATACAAATACATATCTTAATATATTATACAGTATAAATTGTAAATTATATTTAAAAATCAGTGTAATATAGACCAAATATCTGATAGAACATAGAATTTGCTTTATTGGCTATTGATTTTGAGTCCATATATTAACTCATTGTAGCAGAGTGAAAAGTAAGAGAACTTTAAAAAAAAAAACATTTTTTAATAAATTTAAAATAAAAGTATGTCAAGAATCAAATCTAAACTCAAATTAAGTCTAATTTGATAAATTTAATTGTTGATTGACCAAAGAGTACAAATTAGAAACCCAACATATAATATAGATATAAAACTATTTGTAATTTACATATAATTCACTTTCTTGTTGATCCAGGTGGGTATAGAAGATTGATCGGGAATCTGTTATATATTATGGTTACAAGACCGGAGATATGTTTTACGGTACAAACTTTGAGCCAATTCTTGTAAGTTCCAAAAGTATCACGTATAGAAGCAACTGTTTGGATACTGAAATATTTTTAGCTCAGAGTTCTCTTATTCTATCTGCATTCAATGACTCAGATTGAGCGTCGTGTCCTACGAGTAGAAGATCGATAAGTGGCTATTGCATCAGGCTGTGAGACTCACCGATCTCATGGAAATCTAAGAAAAAACTGCAGTTTCTAGATTATTGACGAGGCAGAGAGTATGTATAGTTGGTGTTTCAAAGTGTGCTTATCATGGACATCAACCTTATTCGGTGACAATAAGGTTGCGATTTGTATAGCTGCTAATCCTTTGTTTTGGGTTTTAAGGCTAATGTCAAATCAAGAATTCATGCATTTCACAGTTCCCTGAAGCGAAGCAACTCTAAACTTGTTCCAATACTGCAAAAACAAGAGGTTGGACTCCAAGTAGTTAATGAAGTTGGTGTTGTGCAATTACTGCTCGACCATAATCTTCACCACCATTTTCTTGCGAGAAAAGACTGATAATTAGGAATTTCCATGAAAACTTTTGAGTTCAAACTAAATTTGAGGATGTGTGCAATTTATGTCAATAAGATCCTCGTATTACTCAAAAGAAGGATTCCTTTTTGCTAATGTACAAAGAAAGTGAAGGAAGCAACATTGATAGTCTTCTGGAGCTAGCTTTCATCCCTGAAACTATGTAAAGTCTACACACCATCACTCAAATAAAACGAATCTCTGAAAACAATTTGTAGAAAACCAGGACAAGAAAGTAATATAACTCAAATGATCGTCTTTTAGAACTAGCTTTCATTCCTGAAACTATGTAAGTAAACACACCAGCACTCGAATAAAATGAATCTCTGAAAACAATTTGTTCAAAACCGAGACAAAAAATTAATATAACTCAAACTTGTACAAATCTACTCATCAAAAAGTGAATACTTGAATAACATCAGTTGGAAAGCAACAATTGCCTAGATTGTTCTTTGTAGCTTTGTAGCTTTTTATGTGGCTGATCGGTCAAACCGTGACACTTTGGCTATTGTATGAAGATTGAAGTTGCATATTACCACCAACCATTGCTTTATATGTAGCAATAAGTACTCAGCTCTATAATCTGTACACTAAAACTTTTTACACAAATCACTATCAACAGGAAACATCTCTTTTCCTAAACTAATGGGACATATCAAAACAGAATCTACACACAGCCCTCCTTTTGTGTGAGTACAATCGATCTGAGTCAAAGAAAATTTGATCTTTGTTAACGAATTGGGATCCTTAACAACAAAGTCTCCGATGTGGTAATGTGACCAGCTTCCTATGTTGTCCAATATGCACCGGGATTCAGCATGCTGCCCATCTTGTGTTTTCAACTGAAAATGTGCAGGTTTTATGTTCCATCCATGCACATGATCAGAATTACATACTCGACGACCTAATCTCTTGCAGATTCTTCCAAGTTGGAGTCTGAAGAACATGCTGTAAGTTCCTGCTGGAAGTTTGAACTCGAGGTCTCCATCTACTTGCAGCCACCACATTTGTTGCATGTATGCAATAGTTTGAAATCTGCATCGAGAGAAATGATAGAATTTAATCAATGAGAACACCCCATATACAAGAATCCATTTCCTAGAACCGAATATGTAGCAAAATAAATCCGACTCATTCTCGAGTAAAATTTAATATTGTTGCATTCAGAATACACGGAATGCTAAGGGACTCGAAATGGAATGACATTTTCCAAATCTTTCGTATATCAAAGTTTCAATTCTATTTCTTTCCACAGGTTCTTGAAGCTTAAGATGCCTATAAAATCAGTCATATTCATAGACAACTACATTAGTCCCATCAACAAAGATTCCATCTAACATTAAACCATAAGAGTAAAACCAACCTTAAAAATCCAATGGGAGCAGAATTAACACCGGTTTTGTTACACAAACAATTTCGAGTAAATATCAATCATCTGTAGTCAAAATATGCCAATGCTTCCAAGTACCACAAACACTTGACAAAAATACTCACCTAGATTCATCAGTCGGGATGTGATTCCAATAACGCCGATCATCAATCCCGGTAATAGACATTGCCTTTGAAGAAATCGCCAAACAAACCCCTCCTGTTCTCTTATCAATCCAAACTTCCTATTTTCAAACACAAAAAAAGGTTATTAATTACACCCCAAAATCCCTCAAGAAACTAAGTCCACAAGAAATCACACACCTTTGTGCCACCATCAAAGGGATTTGTTCTGCATAGTCTGGTGTAAATGTCCTTCTTAATCGTTCCTTGGAGCCCTTGATCAGGCATCAATTTGCTGAGAATAAAAGAATAGGTGGATGGCAATTTTTGAACCCATATAAAGTCAGCTGAGGACGCGTCCCGGAAAGCACGATTCAGCCCGGCCAGCTTGATGATCTCCTGGGGATCCAAGTAGCACAGTATCAGGGCCATGCATGACTCAGGGATGTCCTCCAATTTGGGCCTCCGTGGTGGGCCCGACCCGTCTGACTCACCCGATAAAGCTGATGGGTTGGCGCCCATTTCAGATAGCAGCAAAAAGATTGGGATTGATTGAGGATTCTGAAGAAATGGTCTTCCAGAGAGATGAGAGAAGGGATCAAGAAAGAAAACTGAGCTAAATTATTTATATATGGGAATCAACCCAGTACAGTTTCCTGCGGTTCCCAAGTTTGATTCACATTTTTCTTTTTTGTCCAAATATGTGCACCAATGGCTGCTGACCATACAGGCTAAGAACAACCATCATTATTCGAATGTTTTAAAAATTGTAAATTTTGTTGATTAGGATATGGATCTCATGAAAAATAAATAAAAATAATTAACAATTTAGAATTTAGAAAATTAAGACCAAACTGAATAATTCGACAAATAATTAAGTACAATGTAATCAAAGCTAAATTAGACATGACACTCAAATTCAATTAAAATCGAACCTGAATATAAATTCAATGAAGTTATAGTTAAGAATATATGAGGTTTCAACTCAAAACCAATTGACAATGAGTGGAGTAACTCATATATCTTATAAAGAGCTAGCATTGCTTCTAAACTTTCAATATAGAAAAACTTTAACACGTTTCTTTACGTGTGACATTAAATAAGTCAAACACGTTGACTGATAACACGGGTGATGGTTAGCATGCGGGCGAAGTAGCCAGCCGCATTAGAGGAGTAGTCATGAGAAACTTTGCTCTAGTACGATGTTCTGCATACATGAAGTTCCAACGAAAAACAAATTTGTAGTGAGTAACGTAATTCATGTATCTTATAAAGAGCTAACATAACTTCTAAAATGTCAATGTATAAACTTGCACAAGTTCTCTCACCTAATTTAACATAAGTCGAATAATAAAGTATCACGTGAAACTTATTTTTGATACACATTAAGCAATTTGATAAGAAAATTTAAATGAAAAATGAAAAATTTATAATGTGTGTCACATGCATATATTAATTGTGAGATAAGTACAAAAAAAATGAAAAAAATAAAACGTACGACCATTATTAGAGTCCGTATTTATGAAAATTATTGAAAAGAGACCTTCATTAACTAGATTTATTTGATGATGATATTGTAAGGCATCTCAACAATTCAAAGTTTCCAAGTAACTATGAATACATTATGAGCCTACATTACGATGGACAAAAATCCTATTGAAATTTAAGGAGATAATTGAAGTGAACCGCAAAGAATGCCATTGCAGAGTCGAGGATGTTTGCGATTGCCTTTCAAACAGCTTATCTGTTTTTCAGACAAAAAAAAACAGATTTTAAATATTTTTTTCATTGTTTCTGCTATTACTTCTCTAAACATAAGTAGGTAAAAATATAAGTAGGGAAGCATGTCAAAACATATGGTGATAATTGTAATACATTGAAGTTCATTAAGATGTTTTTTTTATTTTAATAGTAAATACTCAGTATTTTTATTTAAAAATAATTTTTTTCACCTTTAAACAAAATCAACATTAAATTATTTTAAATAAACAATCATAAATATATCGGGAATTTCGATGGCACCCTTACCTAAGAGTGGAAACTCTAAGAGAAACCCGAGGGTGGATCCAAGATTCATGATGCTACAATTAGTATAAGACGTTTATAGCATCCAAATTTCCGATAAAGAGGTGTGGTTGTCTGCCATGAAAGCTGAATGGAAGTAGAAATGTTCTTATCCTGTACAGTACAGTATGACGTGGGGTCCCAAATTCACGCGCCATGATGAAGTGTGAATTTACTTTCTGAGGTGAAATCATATATAAAGTTTCGTCACGCGCTTATACACGAGTAAAATTGAACAGGGTCCAAAGTGACGTGCAATAAAAGTTGAGAAAAGTTCTAAAACTAATAGTCCAGCTGGCTGATTTTGAAAACATAAAAGAGTCCGACTCATTCATTTCTTTTTAATATAATTATTCTAATAAATAGTTAAATTAGTGGCCTTTAAAACAATGATAGATGTGTTAAAATGGGCAAAATCCGAGAGCTTGGCCAACCCGACTATCAAATAGATGAATTGGGCTAGCATTTTTTAGGCTTGTCTATACTGGCGAACACTCGGGTCATGGGTTTTGGCGGGTTAGCCAACGGGCCTGTCGCTTTTTTTTCAGAAAAAAATTGTTATTAATTTGTTTAGCCTCAATTCAAAAACAGAAACTCAATATCACATTTTGAAAAATCTGATGTAGTATATATATTTTCATTTGGTCGTACTTGAAAATTACAACATGTATTTCAAAATTGAGTAAAATATGATTATCTAGTTAAGTATTTTTAGTATCAGGGTTAATATCCAGATAAAACATGAAGCAAGTTTCAGTATTCTTCTAGCATCAGTTCAAGACTCCGCAGCTTCAGTTGTAATTCTTTTTTGAATGTTTTTTTTTTAGTTTTCGGTGGGTTGGCCCACCCCAACTCGTGATCCGCCTCGGTTCGGGTTGGGGTTTACCCTACTCTCCTGGAGGCAGGACAGCTATAAGCTTTGCGTCCCTTTTGAATAGGGTGGACCGAAAATTTAGGTTGAAGGAGACAAAAATATTAAAGACGACGAAAAATATTTTATGGGGGCAAATTCGTAATTTTGGGGGACAAAATACAATTTTAGAGGATAATAACTTTTTCAAGGGAGGGCAACACGTGTGTCCCCATGCTTTTGAATATCACAATTCAGTTATCTCATAATGTTTATATAATAATAATGCTTTCAAATCAAAATATATAATTTTCTTTTTATAGAATATTCATGAATTTCAATTTAAATATACATTTCAAATAACAATCAAGTTGATTATTTGGTTACAACTAAGCGATATTGAAAAGGATATTATATTATATAAATCGCTCTCAATGGTGATGAATTGGATGTATGATCGACATCAAATCATGATTGTAGTTAACATAAAAACATTTGCTACGGCTGGATAGGAACAAACCAGTGCAAATACGTACAATATTAATGATTTAAATTGTATAATAGAAATAAATCAAACAAATTAAAATATTAAAAAAATATAATTCTTTAATATACATATAATATAAATAATTATTTTTTCAAAGATAAATCATCACACGTTGTCGATAATCTACAATACAACAATGACTTACGATGCCAATCCAACAAGTTTCCTAATTTGAAAGAAAGCCCGAGTCTATTCAAAAATCCTTCCCTTGTTATTCTCGATCATTCTTTCGGACCTAAACCACATGGTTCCAAGAACTATATCTTCTTTATCTCTAGAGATGTAAAAAAAATGTTTTTCAAGGGGAAAGTTTTGTATGAACTGAGTGTGCGATCCGGTGTGCACAAACATAATTACACATATGTACGTATATATATATATATATATATATATATATGTTGGTGTATGTATCGAGATCCACGTCCAATACATTCAAGAATTTACCATTTCCAAGTCAAAGCCACAATGATTAGCTATTAACATAATATCATCGTTGGAAAATGGTCCTATTTTTCTCATTTATTAATGGGCTTTCCTATCCAACTTGGAAAGGGTTATATAATTAAACTAACCATCAAAGTGAACAAATGTTACTGACCTTAATCATAACTCCAAATCAGTTCTTTTTTAATTTGAAATTAAACAAATTTAAAACCATTAAGAATTCACGGGGTTCCTACTCATAATCAATTGGTTATGAGAAGAGTGACATATAATCTTTTATAAGGAGCATATATATAACTTTCAAGTTCCCAACGTGAAACAACAACTATCAACACGCCCCATCATCTGTGATATTATATAAGTAAAATTTGTGGATTAATAACACAGGGGACGATGAGCATGTGAGCGGAATAACCAATCACATGAAAAGTCTGTTCTATACCATGGTAATAATTCATGGGGTTCCTACTCATAAATTAAATTCAAGGGACATTAAACAGTTGTTAATCTTAATTAATGATGATTGTCAAGTTTGAATATTTTAAAGGCGACAAGGAACTAACTAATGGACATTAAATAAAAATAATTAAGAAAAATTCCATTTCAATACCTGGAGCTGAGTCAGATAAGTTTTTAGGCCACAGTGGATTTTAATGTCCAGCATATAAACTATATATATATATATATATATAAGTTCGTGAATAATGGGAATAATAATTCATTATTTACATTTTTTAAATATTTTATCCATTTTTGCAGATAAAATGTGTGTACGGAAGCCTTAGTATATACATATGTATTGGAATACCAATTATATAATTAATTTCTGCTAATTATTATATTTATATTCCATTAATTTTTAAAAATAATAAAAAATTTACTAATTGACGTACTCTAAAACACTGTTTGGTACAAAATATGTCTTGAATGACAATATAATCAATTTCAGAGGAAAAAATATATTAAATTACTCTATTTTTAAACAAATTGGAAACACCAAAAAATAAATTCAGGGGACGAGGAGCTGAGTTGGATCCAATCGAAATTAGATCTAATTCCTTAGGAATTAGTTTTTATTATTAAATTAGTTTGGTTAACAGCAAAAAATAAAGAAAGAACTCCAAACTTATATTTCATCAACGCTTGGATATGGCATTCATGAACGTTAATTAGAGTTTTACTATCAAAAAATAATGAAAGAACTCTATTATAGCCTGCAACTGATTCAACTTCCGCTTTTGGGAGATCAAACGGAGCTCGATTAATTTCTGCTAGACGAGAAATAAAGAACATAACCAATATAGGAAACAAGGGAATTCTATTCAATAGCAATACTGCCGACTACTCTATCCCATGTCTTATAGTCATAATCGGGGAGCGCTAGTCCTTAGCATGAATCCTTCTATGAACTATGCCACGTTCATCTCGACATATCCAACTAATTAACTTAAATATGTATGAATTCTATTTAATAACTTCCAAATTTAATTTATATATACGTGGTGCACTTTTTATATAGAGCTCAAATATCCAAATTAAATTTTAATCATTGATTTAAGCATTATGATATTGCCCTTGTCCTAGCAAAAACCCACTACTTATTGCTTCAGATTCTTACATGGAATATTAAAGAAACGATGCATTTATCATTAAATAACGGGAAATAGTAACTTCTGTATGACCTCAATAATAAGCTAATCAAATCGTCCGAAAGGGAATTGGAGAATCTTATTTTTACTTAAATGATCTTTCTAAAAGCATCTTATTTTTTAGTTACCAATATATATTCCTTCATTTTAAGATTAATTTATGATTTCGATTTCGTTCTCAGCTCCGATTTTTCATTTCTAGAAACCAAGACTTCTCCATTAATCCTCAGTTCAGGGTTTTGGTTTTAGAACGAAACCGAAAAATAGTTGGAGACGATTCTGATATCTGTTCACAATACAAATGGAAATGGTAAGATCTGCTACAACTAGACCACATTCTTCCAGTGTATGATTGTGTGCATAAGTTTCTTAGTATACTCAAAACCAGTCGTCAATTTCAGTGTATTCAAGATTCTATTGTGTTTTGCAAGATTGATAGCATGCACACAGCACACTGCATCCATTTTCATTTGTTAAGCCTTTGGGTATATTTTCTATGGATGTGTATCTTTGGGCTACGTCATGGCAAAGAAACAAATGGCGTTATCTTATTCTTGCTCGTCAAATGTCTGATACCGATGAAAGTATTTATTTGACTGATGAGGATTGAGAATTTGTTGAAAATTGTGTATTGTTAGGTACTTTCAAAGAAGTGACGGGACGCTTCTCCGGTGTTACGTATCCAACTTTCGTTTATTTTCTTCCTTTAGTATTTAACATGTTTGATAAGTTGATAGAATTTAGAGATGACTATGACTTGCATGCTTTTGTTAGTGCAATGAAAACTAAATTTATAAAGTATTTGGAACAAATCCCACACGTGCACTGCATCGCAACATTGCTAGATCCTAGTCAATGTTTAGCTTCGTTTGAGATATTTTTTGAATATTATGCTAAATTTTTGGGGAAGATTGTTGACGGTCAAAAGATGTCTACAATGCAATCTCTCCAAAATATGTTTCAATTGTATTATAATCAACATGCAAGTGAATAATCGCAACAAATGGCTGTTAAAGAACAACCTCAAGCTCAATCTAGAGGTGGGGGCATCAATTTGCTTAGGATGCTGGACAGGAAAAAACTTAAGGAAAAATGGCATTCTACTAGCACGTCGACTGAGCTGCAAATTTATCTGAATTATCAATTTTTAACGGAAGACAACTTCGTCGTCTTACAATGGTGGAATGCAAATGCAGCAAAATTTCCCATCTTAGCCAAAATTGATAGAGACGTGCATGCGTACAAGCTTCAAGCGTCGCTTCTGAATCGGCATTCTCAACGTGTGACCGAATTATTGGAGAATACAGAAATAGTCTATCTGTTGATTCGTTATGCATGCTATCATTACTTAAAGATTGGTTTGAAGCAGAATATAATAATAGAAGAGATGAGGCGGTTGACGAATTCGTAAATCATTATGACGAGCAAGAATAAGATAACGCCAAAACGATATTTATAAATTATGAAGAGTGCTAATTAAAAATATATTTTATTTAGATTTTCAATTGTCATATCTTTACAATTATTTGTATGCATTTATATTATGAAATGAAGAAGAAATATATTGAATTTGTGATGAATATTGTAGAAACATTTATAACATCAAAAAAATAAAAAAATTAAAATGTGTTGGAAAATAAAATAAAAAAACATAACGAACTGGATCGGATAAATCCGTAACCGGTTGGAACCGGATATCCGATCCGGTTACTTAATGAACCGGACCGGATCCGTGCTTAACGGATCCGGAACCGGCCGGTTCCGGACCTTCAGACAAAAGAGTAAGAATTCAATTCCAAAAACCTTACTACATAACAAATGTATCTTTCTGAGATAGGTTGTGGGAAATGACTTTTTTGTTCCAGTTTAATATAGTTTAATGTATTTGCTCAAAAAAAAGAAAATACTACATTCAATCAAAATAGTGTCCACTTTTACATGACCACATAAAGAAATTTCAGCTGAAGCTTCCAAATTAATCGAATACGATACTTCATTCTTTTAAGATGGAGATCTTTCACGAGGAGGCGAGCGGCTGAATGATCAATTATGAACAAATGCATCATTATTGATCAGTAGCAAGGGTGTGCGAACATTAAATCCAATGTTCAAAACAAAAAAGAACGGGAAAATACTACCTTCGATACTTGTCCTCGACGGGGCTTTCTGCTCTGGCATAATCAGGACTCTCCCTTCGTTCAGATCTAGGATTTGGAACAGATCCATGTCCATAATCAGGGCTATCCCTGTCCCTGCGATAGTCACTTGGGGAATGTCCCCGACCATAGTTTCTTCTATCAGGGGATGTATCTCGACCTCTTCTATCGGGGCTGTATCCATTTCTTTTGTTGTCATCATCTCGAATAGCATACTCCACAGAAATTACTCGATCCATGAATTTACTGCATCAAGGTTGGATGGATGATCCAAAGTGAGAAGAATCTCAAACAGGTAGGGTATTTTGGGGGCATATCCCAGGTATGACAGCATATATACTACTACATGGCTTGAAATCCAGAATAGACTAATCACGTGAACATCGCACCAATGTATGCTATCATCAGCAAAAGCTTGCATGTCAATATTGGATTTTTTTAAGGTTTCTTTCAATAACCACACCAAAGATATTTTTCTAACATTTCAACCGATGCAAAGTGAAGCTAATCTGTGATATTAACAGCAAAACTAGTTTTTGCAGAAGAATGAGAAGATAAAGCAAAAATGAAGCAAACCCAACCCCCACATGGAAAAAACCCAAACCCACGAGGATGCAACATGGCATGAAGCCGCACACTTAATCAACAAAAAATCAGTGCAAACACACAAACCTCATATGAGTAGCTTCTAGTGCTCGTGTGGCATCTTCCTCCAAGTCATAATGCACAAATGCAAAGTTCCTTCTGATTCTGACATTTGATACCCTCCCATAATGTTCGAAGTGCCTTTCAAGATCGCTTGTCCTGGTATGGATTGGATCAAAGTTGATGACAAACAAAGTTTTTGAAGCTCTTGTGTTGGTTGAAGGTCTTCTGGAGCTATCAGATCTCCTACCACCTCGTTCTTCCTACAGTTCAAACCCAATGAGGTCATTAGGCTATTATTGTGATGAAATTAGATAAAAAAAAAAAAACTCTACAGATATTACTCTGATTAAAGTAGATCTACTGGGTACATCATCACAACCTCAAAGAACATCCTAATACCTTGGTCCACTCAACGCGAAGTCGGCGTCCTTTTCTACCAAACTCTATCCTGTCGAGTTTTCGCACGGCATCATCTGCATCACGCTCATCTTCCATATAGACAAAAGCAAAACCTATAAAGTCAAGTGCAAGTAAAAAGAGAGAAAAGTTACAGCAATACCATAATGCGTCAGTAGGCAGAGAATTAAAATAATATTACATTCATAAAAAAAATTCACTAATACGCCTCCGTTTGCAGACACTTCATTACTACATACTGTAACTAAACAATTGTTACCACCCAAAACGCCTGCAAAAGAGAGAAATAGGGGGGAATCTTTATAAGTAAAACACAACACCTGCCACAGGATCCGGAATGAACATGAAACTATGTTGAAACATGTTGGAAACTGAAGAGTAGGCAAATTCATGAAGAATGCAAAAGGCAAAGGTCTCAGGAAAGTGTAGGATTGTATGACAATGGCAGATCATATTGATTCTTTCGAACAAACACAATAACATGTATCTTGGGCACAAGCCAGAAAATAAACGGAGAGAACCATCCATCCAGGAAGATCATGGAATATCCAAACAATCCTGCACCAAAGAAACTATTGAGCTTTGGAGCTTCACTACAGCAAAAACGCCCATTTTAATAGGACAATAACATATTAAATACTCAGATAATAATTATTTGAAAGAATATATTTATCCTCTGTGATATCAGTATAGGGATTTTTTCGACGCCAATATAAATTTTATCAACAAAAACTATCCTATTCATAAACTTCCTTGTCCAGCCGTCAAAAAGCAAGTTTTTAGGCGACAAATGCTAGTCTTCTTTTTCCTTTTATCATCCAAGTTCTTCCATGCCCTTTCCAGCAGGGTCCTAAATGGTTAGAATGGAGCAATCGATTTCAACAAATGACGAGAAGAGTAAGATGCCAATGCATACCAAAATATTTCAGTTCACCAATCATCATCCATCAATCTTGCTGGGTAAATCTAGTGTCATAGCCAAGGTGGAAGTTTCATAGGACACTACACTACATAAGGATAATCTTCTCAACAAGAGTCACCAATAGAACATGAACAAAATTTTCTACTATCAGCTAAAACAATCCATGTTGCCAGAACAATTTGCGCCCTAGAGTTTTCTTAACTGTTAAGTTCTAGTGGTGGCTGCCTACCAAGCACAGCTGCAGACTGAGGTTGAAAAGAAAACAATCTGTTCTTTAACATTATAAGTAAATTCCTAAAATCTTTGGGCAAAATAACGCAAACTCACCAGATTTCATGTCCACCCTGTCAACCCTCCCATATCTTCTGAAAAGGCGTTCAACATCAGACTGGTGAGAATCAAACTCCAGATTCCCACAAAATATACCCCTCATTATCCTGAAAGCTTTCAAGAACAAGTTACATTCTTTACACAAGACGTTCGAACGAGAAATAACTGTTGTTCAGAAAGAGGGAAAGAGAGACTTTATATTGTTGCATCGAGAAAAATTCATTGCATCGACTTACATTCCTCCACTTTCAGAACCATAAACAAAGATAAGAATAAAACAAGTTCTTAAGATTCAATTCATGAATACAGACAGCATGAGGATCATTCCAAGTACGTTATTCAGTAATGAATTTAAGGCTCATCCATGTTTCTAAATTAGAGATTATTTAAAACAATGACTTTTGTTTTTTTTACATTTTTCAAGGTATCTGCAAAAAATATTTTTAAGAAAGATTATAAATCAAAAATAACAAACTATCCTTGGTTCAAAAGATTTTCAACAAAAAGATCTGAAATTTCAACTCAAATACTCTGAAGCACTGACAATGGAGAAAAAATCAGCCAGAAAACTCTACTCTATACATAATACAAAGAAAATGGTTGCAGTGAGTCCGTACCTTGCGAGCTTTCTGCAAAAGCTGGATGCTCAACCCGAAACCCTAGGTTGAAAGAGCGAGGATCTGGAGGCGGGTTCAACGATTTCGTTTGAAGTCGCAATCTGGGGTCAGCCAAACTAGGTTGAATTTTCAGGTCTTGCAATGGGTTGGGCTATATTTTTGGGTAGGGAAAACCCGTTAAACGGGTTAAGCTTTTGCATGCTAGTGCCCATAGCGACGGGCTACCTCGCTTGTTCAATCTCTTAACGTCCAATGATTCAACGGGGATAATTTGAAAAATAATCTTGATCTACTCGTTTTCCAGATTTTTGATCTTTTAGCATTTTTATTTTGTCAACCAACCTTCATTTAAAGTTCTAATTTAATTTTGAGATGACGCTCAATCCAAATTAGACTAATTTCCAATCTTCCCTACTCAGCATTGTTTGGCGCCTTCTCCGGATTTTTATTGTCCTCTTTCTTTTCAAAAATTAATGGGGATTTGCTATGTATTTGAGTATGATATGAACTCAATTATTCCCTATATTTGCATGGTTTGAGGGGTGAAACTAAACCGTCGAGATTGGGTATTTGGGTTCAATTTAAGGGTGTAACCATTCAGTTTCAGTGGATAATTTACTACTTCTTCATTCTAGAGATTTATCGATTTTTAGTGATTTTTTTAAATTATAGGTTTTTGTGGAGTCAAATATTTCAATTGATTTTACAGAATCATACATAGTTATAAAAAAAAATTCATAAAGTTTTGTAAACTTTGTAATATAATTATGTGAAATTTTATTGTAAGTTTAGACATTTATAAACCTTAGGAATCTTGATTTTCAAGAAAGTGTACTTTTTTTTTTATTTTTTGTCTAAAAAAAACAAGAACTGATGTGAAAATTTAGGGTATATCATTTCGTCACGGGGTAACCGAATGTAGATCCCAAGTCAAACCTCGTTATCTTGCCAAGTCTCAATGAGCGTATCCAAGAAGATTCAAATTTGAATTTAAGACATATCTTAACTTGACGTAGATAACTTCATAGATACGTAGAATAGAAATATTCTATGGATCGAAATATAGATCCCATATATGCACACACTTATATAAAAACTTGACATGTCATTCAAATAATGGTAAACATGATAGTTAGTCAAACCACGGTAAATTTTTTTGCTTTTTCCATTTAAAGTGGGTGTATACATAGGATCCACACCTTGTCCATATAAGTATTTCCCGTAATTACATAGCTCTTGATATAATGATAAAATATACATGCAGAAACATATATAAGTACTTTTTATACGTGATATATTTGCAATACAACTATTATAAATAAATTATCATTCTAAATGAATGCTCTTATAATAAACTTCCTAGTTTAGACTATTTTGAAGGTATTTAAATGTCGAAAATCAGATTATAAATGTTTCATTAGTGTAAAATATAATGCAAGAGTGTTTGTTGCAAGAGACGTAGTAGACCTAATTAATTTATTTATGCGATTAAAATGGTTGGAAGCCATGGGACAGATCATTTAAATATCTCAAAAAACAGTCTAAACTAGGAAGTGTATAAGCTCAGTCAATTAGGTTACAACTACGTCTTTGATGACAAGGATTAGATACATTCGTGCATACTTTTATTCAACTATTTCAGTTCCAGCTAAAAAGATTGATGAATCTCAAATGCTAAAGCTTACTGGACCAATCAGAAGTTCGTAACAAACCACTGCAACAATGAGATCATGTGTTCTCGGATGGCAATTCTTAAAATGACGTTCGCGTGCTGCAATAACACGAAGCATGGTTAATTAAGACGACATTTGACTCCAAAAACAACTTCCACGAACATAGAGTTTATGATAGTTTAAGCCTCGAAGTATTTTCTGGACCTTTCCTCAGAATATTAGCAACATGCATTGTTTTAGTCCAAGAATTAGTCTAGAAATGAGTAGTTGGTTTTCCAAAAAACATTGTGGGGTTTTGATGAGTAAAATCATCGAGTGCTTAGATTTTTTTTTTATTAAAAAGTTGTTTTCTGGGTTCATCAAGAACAGAAATTTTGTTGCTTATAGATACGGAGTTTGTTTTTCCTTAATTGGGTGGGACAACTCCCCTTTGCCACCCCCACCCCCACCCCCCCTTTCCGTCTCCCCAAGGGTGAAATAAGAGTAATGAATTACTGTATATGAAATCAAGGGAATGCTATGGATCAATTCCTTGTGATGAAAATCACATGTTAAAAGCGTGATACCATTCCCCCAAACATAAAAATGTGAGTAGTGACATGCTTAAACACATTATGGTCCAAAACTTGACATTAAAAGTTTCAACTTACTAACAGTCAAGGTTGATAGACATCAGGAAGCTGGAGGCCCACACTTGCAGCAGATTTTCCTAATACTTTTTTCATCTCATCTGTCCTATCCACCGCAATGTTGTACGAGAACAATAAATCCTGTGCATAAACAGATTTAGAAGTGGGTGAAAAACCAGAGTTAGAAACTTATTGATGGCTTGTTCTATTTTCAAATATTAATACAGATGAACGTAGCCTAAACATGGAGCATTATGTGCAGTCTCAACAGTTGACTTAATCAGGTACTGAATCAAAAATTATTTCAGAAGTTCCATATCTTTTTCGCCAATTAGCCTATAAATGAACCACTACAGAGATTCTTTAAATGGTGCCAAGTCGAATCCAAATATGAAGTTAATAATTACATCATAATTTATCGAACTTTCAACCCAATACAAGATCAATATTTTTGAGGTTGTTATATAACAAAGCTATTACATAATAACGAATATTTGAGAGGAGCCAAAATTCAAAAGAGGTAACTGGAGAAACCAAGCACTCACACAAGCTCAGAAATTGCTAGTCACAAACGACAACATTATTCGGTTACTGGTAGTGCGCTGATCATACATTTACAACAGAAAAACTATACCTCATGCATAAACTTCATAATGAAAATTGTTCTTCTATCATATAACGTCACACCAAAAAATAGTAGTATATAAATTTACAAAGAACAAGAAGCAAACAGACAACATGACTATCACTGGTGGAGTAGTTTAAATAATTACCTTGTGCTGATGGACACTGTTAAGATAGAAGGTGTAATCACTGGCAAGCTTCAAGTTCCTAGAGTTGATATTCTTCCTAAATTCCTGCTTGATAAAATAAGTGAAATGGGCATTGTGTTCTTCTTTTCCAACATGTTTTCTAACTGCTTTTAGAAGGTGTCTATACACTCCCTTCACAGCCATATTTGCTCCTTGAAATGACGAACTCATTTATGCTCTGGATTATTTCAAAATGAAAGAATTGCTTCTCCAAGACATATGAGTGTGAGAGATATCCCTTGATCTAGCCTCAACCAGCAACTAAGCTGCCATCCATTTTCATGGAGAAAAATATAAGAAGAGCTTATAAAGTACATAGCAGTCCACATATGCAACCCGTTTGTGTATTATGCAAAACTAGTCAGGTAACCGCAAACATTCAATCATGAGGAAAGGGTGCAATTTTCCTAAATCATTCACCACTAAGAATTCCATTATTTTTCACAAGTTGCTTCATAGACTTTCACTAAAACTGTAAACTGGAACCCTACAAATGCAATTTAAGGGGTTCATTTTAAAAGGAACAATTAATGTCAAAACTGATTCATTATCCTGTTGCCGAATGTGAGAAGGATACAAAGCCAGGCCGTTGGGAAAAGGACTGAAATCCGAACGGCTATTAGCAGTTCGTGTCACGCCCCGAGACCGGGGTCAATAACACCGGCATTGATTTCCATTACAACTAGGAAACCAATAAGCCTCGTAATATCATAATAACTGAAAAGCCAGTCTTTTTCCATAAAAATAATAACCATTGTCTTTACAATGAATAAAGAAATGCGGAATTAAAAACTTAACAACTGAATAAATAAAATTGTCTTAAAACTGGAAACTTTAAAACATAAAAGATCTTGATCTACGCAGCGGACTTGATTCACCAACCCCAAAATTGGTGCTCTTCTTCTTGCTCTAATTCTTCTTCGGCTTTATCTGGGGATGTAGAGTAAGGGGTTGAGTGCTTTGGAAAACACTCAGCAAGTGGGGGACAATCGATATCATACATATATATAATTTTCATAAACTTGTATCATCAAACTTGCATAAATCGATATGAATGTATCTTAACATACTTGGTTGCCCTTACGAGCCATGACATAACATATCGTTTCATAATTTTCATATACTTAAGCACAGTAAAGCATTCTACTCTCTTCTTGGTACTGATATCAGTCTCTAGACTTAACCCTCCTAGAGATGAGGTCATAACATCGGCTAACCCACGAATAAAGGGTCTGGATAATCCAGAAACAACGGATTACCACCGTATAAGGTTCTTTTAGCGGTTACATCCCACCGCATCAGGGTCATGGGGATCCAAATCCAATTAGATTTCGAGTTTAGCGTGCTTACAAAATATTACTTTCATAATTTCAACATACTACATATCGATTGGAATTTCAAAACGTACTTATATAATTTTAGAAAACGAAACGAATAATTATAGCAAAAGCCCACTTACCGTGTTTTGATGCGTGTTTGATTGATCGAGGTATTGAAACACACGGATGAATTCTTATCTTCCTTGGCCTTCGAACAACACGATTAGGCTGCCAAAAGCTCGAACCAAAGCAGGGATAACTCGAACAGATTTCTTAAGCGGATTCCCACAAAATCTTGGTTGCACTTCGAGGGGACAAAGTGTTGAAACTTGGCTAAGATATACCAAGGTTGTTTCTCGAAAACTTGCTGGAAAAAGGTAAGGGATCTGGACAGAATATAGTACTGAACTTGGTGGCTTACTTGTGAGTCTGTGCCTTCGACAATTTGGCAGACAAAGCGGAGTTCGAAGGTTCTCTTCTTGGCTGGAATCGTAGGTAGAAAGGATGATGAAGATTGGTTCAGATATAGTAGGCTTGGTTCTCAAAAGCTTGCTGGAAAAAGGAAGGAGTTTTGACAGCTTTTTCGAATGGTTTGACAGCAACCAAATTCTCGAAAGCTAGGAGTAAATTGGCTGATCTTTCGATGATGGCTGCTGGATTTAAATTCGAAGGTGAGGGCTGTATGTTTCTGGAAGAAAAGTGCAGAATCAAGGCTTGAGAGTGAATGTTATCTTCGAGTTTGAGGCTGGAAAAAGTGCAGGAATATTCTGGACTAAGGTGCAGATGCTACGGCTTGAGAGATGGGGGATTCTTCTCGCTTGATGGTTGGAAGGAGGTGGTTTTTTGAATGTATAATCACCTCTGAAGCTTGCTCTATTTATAGGCAAAAGTGGAGGCTAGGTTGCAGTGTTGGAGTGGGATTCTAATCGAAATTATAGGGAATAAGATCTGATAAGAATTTGACCAATTCTGTGCAGATAGAGAAGAAGTGGACATTGGTTGGGACTCTTCGAATTTAGAGCGATGGCAACGTGCAGATTGACGACAGATTCTGGGTGGATTACCGATTCCGTTTCGATCTTGTTAGCTGCTATCTTGGGTAGAGTTTTGACATGATGAGCCTTCGAAATTTAGAGAAAAACTTGGCCTAATCATGAATGATTCTTAGTGGATAACTTTGATTAAGATGTTGAATATTTGAGGAGTTTGGAAGAGATGGAATATATCGAAATCTTGGGGGTAAAACTGAGCAGATAATCGATGGTATATATCTGATTTTTTGGTTGATCCAAGCTGCTGAAATTCAATCAATAAGCAAGGAGTTTGATTAGGTTAGGGACTCCTTGATGGATTGAAACTCTATGATAGAGTTTAGAATTTTTCAAACTCTTTTCTTATTAATTTTTAGTTATCCCATAACTAAAATTCCGGGTCTTTACAGTTCGGATTTGAGATTGTATTTTTTAAAAAAAACTAACAATATAAATATACTTCACTTCAACCCAAAAAATGCAATCTTCAATACTCTCATCCAATTCTCTCAAATCTCGTCCAATTCTCCCAATTCTATCAATTTTTCTATCATGCTAAATACAATATTATTACTACTAAATAATTCATAAGGTTTATTACATTTAGAAACGTTATTATTATGATTATGGGATCTTCATCTAGCAGTGGTGGCCACCAAACAATCAGTTCCCGTCGATGAATTTGCCAATACCAATTCCCGAATTAATTGAAAATTTTGATTCTTTTGGCTGGCGTTGATGTTGCATGTGCAAACATTGAATCTCAAGAACTCGAACAATTTGCGGAACCGAAGTCATTTGAAACCACTACCACAGCAAGTAGAGCGAGGACTCGTCCCAAAAGAAGCAATGTATGAGATTATTTCGATATCGAGCAAATAATTATTTGTTCAGAAAGAGGGAAAATAGAGACTTTAAAATTCACTTCATCAATTTACATTCCTCCACTTTCAGGAGTATAACAAAGATGAGATTAAATCCAGCTCATAAGATTCAATTCATGGATACACACAGCATGAGGATTATTCCAAGTACGTTATTCAGTAATGAATTAAAGGCTCTCTGTCTCTTAATTATACCACTATACCAGTCTTGAATTGTTGCAAACTAACATATGAAAATAAAATAAAAAAGTTCTCAACAAAATCAAGCGCTATAAGCCTATAATCAATAAAATGCGGTGAAGAATCCTCGAAAGAAGAAACTAAAATGGTAGCAACAATTATCATAATTCTCCTCTACGACGGGAAAACATACATTCGTTTACCACAACCTAAGATATGTAGACATACCAACAATTCAAAAGATAACAGAAAGATCTGAAATTCAACTCGACTAATCTGAAGCACTGACCATGGAGAAATAAATCAGTAAGAAAAACTCTACTCTATACATAACTACAAAGAAAGCGGTTGCAGAGAGTACGTACCTTGCGAGCTTTCTGCAACAGCTGGATGCTGAACCCGACACCCTAGGTTGAAAGAGTGAGGAATTGTAGGTAGGGGTAGGCGTCGGGTCGGGTCAGGTCCCGGTACCCGAAATTTTCGGGTATTGATTTCACTACTTAACCCGATGTTTTAGTTTCAATACCCGACCGTCGGCCATCCGACATTTGTCGGGTGGTGTCGGGTACCCAAAATTTTATGATATGCAACACTCCATTTACACAGTAAACTTCTGCAATTATACTGACATCTTTCAAAAAATGCAAAATATGAGTCTAATGGAGTATTGCCTACGGTAATGAAATTGCAAAAAATGCAAAATGCAAAATACTTTCCCATTCAAAATATGACACACTGTAATGGAGCGCCAATATCATTATCTTCCACACTATTCAAATAAATTTCTACAGATTTTTACCGCCTCACCTTAAGGATCTGTGGATCTGCGCTGCGGTGCTACCAGCGGATGGCGAGGCGAGGGTGGGCGGACGTGAGTGAGAAGCTGCGTGAATGGCGTGAGGGCAGAGTAGGCGAGCAGCGGACGACGGAGTCACAGATGTGAGTGTGGAGAGGAGAACCGAGAACTGGAGTCTTGAGGAGTGAGATAAGATTTGAGAACAAATTCATTTGATAGGTTTTGAAGTGGGTTTCGGGTGATGGGCTTTGAGTGATGTGTAGGGGAGATTAAAATTTAGAACACATAAAACTTTAGCCTGGGTAACATATAATTTCGGGTTCGGGACCCGAAATCAATTTCGGGTCCTGAAATAAGAACCCAACACCAACTCGAAAAAAGTTGGTCGGGTTCGGGTAAATCGATATTCAGATCGGGTTGGGTACCCGATATCCGAAAATAATTGCCCACCGTAATTGTAGCTGGGTTAAACGACTGCGTTTGAAGTTGCGATCGGGTCAGCCAAACTGGGTTGAAATTTCAGGTCTTTGGGCTATATTTTTGGGCTACGGATAACGGGCTGGTTAAGCTTTTGCTTGTTAGTGACATAGATACAGGCTGCCCCGCTTGTTCAATTACCGGCCATGATTCCATGAACACAATTTATGCCCCGCTTGTTCAATTACCGGCCATGATTCCATGAACACAATTTATAATTAAGAGTCTGGTTTTAATTTTATTGTTGATTCGAAATTTTATTTGGAATAAATAATTATTTGCAATACACTAATTTTATAGAAATTATTAACTAACTGCAATGCTCTTATACACTTCCCAGTTTAGACTGTTATTTAAGATATTTAAATGCCGTAAATCATATTATAAGTGTTAGTTAGTTTAAAATACTATGATGTACGGACACTCCTGAAAATTACTTGGTGCAGTGTCGGACACTCCTAGACATCGACACCTCTCGGGCACCCCTCGAACATGCCCGTAATTTAAAAATAAAAAATAATTGGGATACCCGTGTCGACACTTTCAATGACATGTCGGACACTTACGAGAGGCGTGACAAGGAAAGATACTTTTTTGAGGTCAATTGTACAATTTAAAAAGTTTTTGATTAAAATAAAATCTGGGCATGCTTGTTAAACTGTATGTTAATTGAAGTAATATATATTTTGTACTAGTATCAGTAATATTATGATGATTTTAGCGACATGTGTTTATTTATGCTCTTCTTAAATTTGGTAGGAATATATATGATGTAATATTTAATTTTGATTTGCTTGTTAAACTTTATGTTAATTGAAATAATATGCATTGGGTATTAATATGTGTGATATTATGATGATTTCAGTAACATACATTTATTTATACGCGTATTGAATTTAGTAAGAATACTTTTGTTGTTTTTAAATGGTTTTAGAATATAAAAAATATGAATTTTAGTGTTTTGTAATAAGTACATGTATAATATATATATAAATATACATGCATGTTTTAGCCGTATCGTATTTGAAAATCTGTGTCGCCGTGTTCGTGTAGGATCATATATGTATCATCGTGTCAGTGTTTTTGCATCATATGTAAAATATAATCCATGAGTATTTGTTGCGAGAGACGTGAGAGTGGGCCTAATTAATTAATTGTGATTATAACGTGTTATTTTGTTCAATAACTGGTCTGTTAAAAAGTTGGATTTGGTTGAAAGCCATTGGACGGATAATAATGCAAAGCTTTATTCTACCATATTGGTAGGTGATGATTATGACTTGTATTGTTTTTTTGTTTTTTTGGAGCAACTATTACAAATGTACAATTAATGGGGGTGGGTGATGAAATTCGAATACCAGATCTCCAGGTCGTAAGTGTGACCATTGCCAGATGTGCTAAAAAAAAGAAAAGAAAATGCATATACGTAGATATGTTAGAATTCTGTTTATTTTTATTTTTTTGAACAATCCTAAATCAGTGAAAGACGAACTCGAACTCGAAATCGAACTCGAACTTGAACTCGATTCGTTTATAAGGGAGAGAGGGTGACGACCACTATGTAATGCCTTGGTAGTCAAGTTCTGTTTATTTCCATATAAGATGAATTGTAATTTTGTTTTGACCAACTGATAAGGCCAAATTAAACCATTTTTTCCCCTCATAATTACACTATGTTAGAACAATATTAGAAGTATATTAGAAGTATATATATATATATAATATATAATATTATAAGAGTGCAAGTGTTTGAATAGTGATCTGAGTCTAAGTTTCTCGAAAAACACTGTTCAATGAACAGTAACTGCACTTGGGTTGGGCTTTGATGTATTTTTTGGGGCTTTTGATGTATTTGAATTTTTTTTTCACTTCATTTTGGTTCTGGGCTGATATACTTGCTTGGTCCTCTACTTGCCTGATCCATCTCGCCATCCACATGCTGCCTCACTTCAAGTCCTATCCTATGCCCGATAGTTCCAGAATTCCTCTGCCATTCCCATCACCACGCCGCCTACGTCAACTCCTCGCTTTCAACCGCCGGTCCGTTGCGATGTCCGACTCTTTTGTCCGTTGATTTGCCGCTCTGTATCGCGTGCAATCCTCACTATTTTGAGGAATATTGTAACTGTGAAAACTTCATTTTGCTTTCACTTTTATTTGCTTTTTGGACTGCTTCATTTTTTTTGTTTGCTCTTCTTGGTCATGCTTATTTTGATTTATATCTGCTATTTTGTTGCATATATAACAATCTCCACTCAAATTTTCAGCACGTTTCTCTAATTAATTTCGTGTGTAAGCACATTTTGTATGCATATGAAGTGCTAACCCGAAAATGTTTTATTAGGGTTTTGAATTTTGGTTAAAGGTGTGTCATTTTTCTTTCGGTAAGTTCGTTAATTTTTTTTAGGTTTTCTGTCTTTTTTGTTTCATGGCCTTATGGAAGCCCTATAATTTTTATGATTTCTTTGTTGGTTTTGATGGTTAGCTTTAGTTTGTTTGATGTAATGTAATTTAGGTGTTGTTGTTTGGAGGTGTTTTTGATCTGATAAATGGGAATGTTTAATCGTTTGATCTATGCGCCTGCTTTGCACTTCTAAATTTATTTATTTTCAGGATTTATCTGTTGGCTTAAGATGTAATTCATGCTGAAATCATTATAGCTTGTTTGCTTTTGGACTGGTTTATTTTTTTTGTTGTTTTTGGGTTGTTTTTTTTTAAAGACACACGTTATCTAGGGTTATTTTATGCAGTCAGGACTGAAGCACTGTGGTTGTATTTTTTTCGGAGCGATGGTGGTAGGCATGGTCCTGTCACTGTATGATGGGATTTATCTACTGTTCGGCTATGCTATCTGGTGTAACGAGACCATGCTTCTGGGTGGTTCGGAGGTCAGACAAAGCGACAATTTATTTTCTTGCCTTATTATATTATTTGTTTCTTGTTTGGAGAGGATGCCGTTCACCGCATGATATAAATATTTTTGTCATTGTTGAGTATTTTCTGAAGTTTGAAAGTTGAGTTTTTTTTTTTTTTTTTTGAAGCTTTGGGTACAGGAAAATTTGAAGTTTGATTTTCTTGACAGATTTTGGAAAGCTGGAGAGGAATTGAATTCGACAAAGAAAAATCTAGTTTTGAGGTTTGGAATAGTCATCATACATCTTTCTGATGGTTGATATTTAATTTGTCTCCCCCATTTAGCTTCTTATAAGTGATTTGTTTCTTTTCTTGGCTCTGTGGATTAAACACGAGTCCGCTAACCATGTGAAGCATGGATAACAAATTGAATTTTTTTTTTGCCGGTGCTAGGTTTATTGCGCAATGTCCCAAAAATGGGATTTTTATGCTTTGATTTTGAACATCATCCTCCAAGTTGATAAATGGTCATTTTCACTTTTCTTTGTTTGACCTTATTTGGGTGAGTCTGATTTTAATACTTAATGAGGGGGATATGTTTTTGCTGCTTTTACATTTGTGCAAGTGATTATTTCTAGGGGTGTTAATTTTGTTGTTTTTGTTGATGGATTTATGTGATTTTTGTGTTTGTGCTTCTTTTTGGGGTGTCAGTGTACGTTTTGAAAGTCAAGCATGAGATTAGGATTATCACGTGGACTGTATTTGGGGCATTAAATTGTGAGCCAATAAGCTTCCAATTTATTTTGAAAGATGAAGCCGCCCTGTGTAGCTTTTGTCCAGAACTCTATGGAGTTTCTTGAAATCTGCTAGGACTGTATGAAGTAGATGCTAATTCTTTTGAGGATTCAATTCATTGCTGCAGGCAAAATCTTTCCCATGGAAATAATGTTTGAGATGCTAACCAAAGCTGCTACTTTTGTCTAGCGACTCTAGCATGTGATTTAACTGCATCAACTGTTGTTCTCCTTAGATTTTCACTTAGTTCTTTGAATATTGTCTTTTTTTTGTTCCACTTCAAGTTGCTTAATGTTTGAGGATAGCTTTGTGGTTTCGGGAATTTTGAAGTTTTGTCTAATTTCAATGTTTGGCTCTGGTCCATCCAATTCCCTTTTGTGTTCACCAAGCTATTGTGTTTGAAAAGGTTATTGCATGTGATGTTCTACCTAATCAATCATGAATTGTTCATTAAACGATGCTTTTAATGACAGGGTCTTATGGTACACAAGTAGAAGCATGATTAGTTGAGATAAATATCATCAGAGGAAGGTAATGTAATGCATTTTTAGATTACGGAAAGAAAAAAACTTAAAAGATAGCAAATCCTAATTTGTTACACTTTTCTCAATGTCATAGTCAAGGGGAATCATGTGATTTGTTTTGCAAGTCTAATGGACAATCTTGTGTACTCAATAAATTGGCGATGCTTAATCGGTGTGAAATTTAAGCTTAATTCTTCTAAATCTTGTTACTTGAACTCAAAAGTCTATCTTGTTATGATGGTTGTTCACGAATCTCTATTAACATTATTTGAATTTTTTTTCTTATTAAAATTTTGGTAGATGACGTGGATTTGTGTCATGTGAGAAACAATGTTCGTTTCGTTCTTTTTTGGTGAAGAAGCATATTCATGAAATTTTCATAGTTTTATGTTTCATTCTTCTAATGTAAACCCTTAATGATACCAACTTATGGAATTCTCTTAATACGATGAGTGGCCATCATATGGTTACTCATGAGATCATTCTAGCATTGCTTCAATTTTCTTCCTTCTGTTTTTGTGAAAACGACCTCCAGGAAAGTGCCAATTTTTCGCAATATTTTAAGATTATGTGATGCTTTTTATTACTTCACATATTAACTGTTATTCTTAACTCTTTGCATTATCTCAATTAAGTACTTCTAACTCTACCACTTCTAACTCTATTAGGGGGGCAAAGAATGATAGTAAGATGTAGACTGCACAGGCAAATAATGAAGCACTTCGAGAAGCAGGGATTGTTGTTCTCACTTCTTATGAAACATTTGAAATTGCAATCAAATAAATATTTGAAAAATTGATAAGTTTTACGTGTCTTTGATATCATTCATATTATTAACGTGCTAGGGTTTTTCTCCACAGTTGTTGAATGCTAAAAGTCTTGGTTTTAGATATTTGGTCACTGGCACCGCGCTTTGCGTGGTGCAAGAAAAACTAGTATATATATACATATATCACAAAGAATTTTGCTAGTGTTATTTGATCTATTAAAATTGTTACTCTAACAAACTATTATGCAACGAGAGAAACATTTATAAACACAATGGACGTTGTGTCACTGGAAAATTAGTGATTGAATTACTTACTGTCCTCCAAATTTCCCATTTTCCAACAAATAGGGAATTCGCCCATTTAAATAGATCTTCATCACTGATCTTAATCAAACATATCATCCAATGAATGGAATTACATTCATTTTATGTGAATAATATTATCTCCTACGCCACTTTTTTTAGTGTAGTGACTATCATGTTTGTGCCTTACCTTTTTTTAATGGTTTTAGAATCAAACGCTTACTATTAGACCAAAATTATAGTTGTTAGCATATAAAATTTTTTATTTCCTTATATAACATCATCTCTAAGTCATGTACTAAGCAACATATGAATATTTGGGGATGTACCACGTGGGTGTCAATGAGTCAAATTTATTATACCATAGACGGTGCATATCATTCGTCTATGAGAGCACATACAATATATCATGCATTTCCCAACAAATGGCCAGTTGCCATAACAGATATATGGTCGGCTGCACCAAATTTTATTTTGACTCATTTAGAAGAAAAAAATTTATAATAATTATCCCATGTTCAGGTAATGATCAAATCAGATTATAATTGAATTAAACAGGTTAATTTTTGTTACTGTATTTAATTGGAGCTGATGCAACTTAAAAAGCAGCTCAACGATTTACTGCAGCTTTCGTTACTAGATTAGACTAGAGGCAAGTGGGAGTATAAAGCTAATTGAGTTGCTAATACTAGGACGATTTAAATACATGATTAGTGAGTTTTTGCAATAAAATTAATTAGTTACTAATGACATATATATTTAGTAAATGATTAGTGTCATACTAACTAGAAACAAATATGTCTCTTCCACTCTTGAAAGATTAATGAAAATGTAAGGGATCCAAAGCTGCATTTAAATTAGCAAAGTAATGATCAAGGTCCATAATGTATAATATTTCAAGAAAAATGGACAAAATTCTTCTTTCAATTGCTTTTACAAACATTAATTAATCAAAATTGTAATACATAAAATGCATGATTAATTTAATATATAATTGAATTGTTTGGATGTATCAAAGAGAAACAAACACCACAAAAGACATGTATATATTTTTGAAACCCCACAAATAATTCCATCTCCAATAGCTAAAATACATTTGGTTAACCCCACAATCAATTTATTAATCTTAATTAACGCTCCAAAACCCATTCTTCATTTGCATAGTAAATGACTAAATGAAGATAATTCTTGATTCTATTATTTGTTTAAACTCATTGGCTCTTCTTAAAAATAGTTCAAACTTTTGCTGAGCACTTGACGATACTCTAGGTTCTAATTACACAGATGAGTTATTGCTAGTATAAGAGCAATATCCTAATATTTGGATCAAGGGTCCAAATTTGATTTAGATATGAGGAGTCTCGCTAAAAAGTGAATCCTACACCTTCAAATTAAATTTGGACCGTTGGTTATTAAATACAAGCACAATTATTATATATTATTAATTATTAGTATATATAAGTTCGACCTTTCATTTTCATAAAGGAGTGATATTTATAAATAATAGATGTTTTAATTAGGAGCCTAATTAAAAATTATGTATGTGGTCTGATCATCAATTCACATAATATACAAGAACTTAAAAATTTGACAGTGATACAACATAATATACATATATTGAAGAACAAAAATACAATTTTAGCTACGCTCGTTGTTAGCCAACTACCTTCTAATCCAAATTTACACAATAACCCTTGTTTTATTTTCAGTTTTGCATAGCAATCCAAATAAGTACAAAAACAAATAATTGAGAAGATTTACTAGACTAACTCATAAATTATACATAAAATCACATCAAACTTCATATTTTTTTCTTTTATTTTATATGCGTAGATAAATAAAAAAATTATATTTTTAAATGAATTTAAGAATAATTTCATTAGTTTATATGTATAAGTAGGGTGAGCTCGGGACCGTAAGGTTATGAGTTCGATTCCCCCTACTAACACTTTCTCGGTTTGAGCCTATCGCACCGGGTTTGCCTAAGTGCGGTCTGGGCCTGTCATACATGGTCGACGTGGTTTGCAGGTTATTGCATCAGCCCAGTGATTTGTCCAATGTGCACCCCAAAAGTAACGGTCGTAATCACCGTTGTAAAAAAAAAAAAACTGAAAATCAGTTACCTTGTATACACACAATGACCTACTATAAATATAGAGACTAATTAGTATAAGCTTTTCAAATGCAAAACATAAGATCTTCAAATTTAACATACGAGATATTCGAATTGTGTGATGGCTGCAAGTGACATAACGAAAACTACTATAGCCACGATCACGATCGAATCACAACCAGCAAAATCGAGAACATCGCAACGTCGATTTGTTGGCATAAGGCAGAGGCCGTCCGGCAGATGGGTGGCGGAGATCAAAGACTCGTCTCAACGAGTCCGACTATGGCTCGGGACGTATGACACACCTGAAGAAGCCGCACGAGCCTACGACGAGGCTGCTCGTTCCCTCAGAGGCGAAAACGCCCGCACCAACTTCGCCACAACATTTTCCAACACGAACCAACCCGATCTCATCAATTCAGACGAGACAGTTGACGAGTCTGATTCCAAACAAGGACTTACTTTCTCTTCTTTGAAGGCTAAGTTAAGCAAGAATCTGGAGAGTATCATGGCCAGAAACTCGGCGAATAGAAGTAGGGTAAGCGATCACTTTACTTTTGCTAGTATTTTTCACTTTAAGGGATATAATCAACACCAAGAAAACCATTTTGACATCAAGAGAATGATTGATCAAAAGATGGTGAAACCGAGTGTGATTGTGCCTCATGTTTGTGACGACAACGCTCATTGGGAGAGCTCGAGCGGTTCGGATTATAGCAGAGAATCATGGGCCAGATTCGAGCAACATGGGTTGGATTCGGATGGATGGGATGTGGGAGAAGTTTGTAATGGTTTAGGGGATCAAATGGTTGGGTGGATTAGAAGTCCGGAGGTAATCAGTTGTAGGAGTAAAAGATTCAAGGTTTCTTCTTCTGTCATTGTTCCACCAACATTTAGCACCGAGTCTCCAATCCATCGTGATTGATAAAAGCTGAGTTCTGGGCAGATCGGGCCGTGAGTAGACGACTCAACACACACACACACACCAAAAAAAAAAAAAAAAATTATTGTTAGCTCGTGTTGATCCAGCTCAAATGAATTCCTCCATCTGTACCTACATATGTTTTAGTCTTTAATCTACTTGGTTTCTGCCAAAGGCTAAGAAGCCACTTCAATATTTGGTATACGTTTATATAACTTTTAAAGTCATGTAAATACAATCAATGGCGAAAAAAAGTTTGAATTCTCAAACAAAAAGATATTGGCAAATTCCATGCGTTGTCTTAGAATGCCACGGATTCATCAGGAAAAATCTATAAAAAAAAACTTTGAACAAATGTTTTAACAGTATGTATCTGCAGCTTTCTCAAGGTAAATTGATTTTTAATGAAAATAATAAAAATCTGATTTATAAATTAATTTACTGTTTTTACATGATTCTTACTGCATGTAGTAATAGTCAAATATTATAATTTGGAGTTTTCTGATTATATTAGTGTCCAGTTGAGTGTTGATTTAGTAATCAATAATCATCGCCAACACCAAATGAACCAATAGAAAGCCGGTAGGAGGCGGCAGGAAACAGCGGACGCGTTGAGGCTTTCTTGATTTTGTTAGTGATAAAAGTGAAAGGAGGGGCGAATCTATCGCAAATATGTAGGAGATGCAAAAAATAATAACAAAAAGACAGCAGTAAAAATTCTAAGAGTCAAAATATAATTTTAAGATGGACAAATTGTAATTTTTGGGAGTAAATTACAATTTTTTAATTTATTTTTAAAAAGGTTCAAATAAATTTTTTTCTAAAAGTTAAAAAAAACTATTTTTTGAGGGGCAACCGCCACATCTCCCATAGATTCACAAGACCATAAAGCCATTGACCAATCAATCTATCCACACAACATATACTGCTTGACATAATTACATAGACAGATCTTCAAATATGTTCACAAAACACGAGTCATTTAATCAGTCAAATGTGATTCATAATCAAATTTTATTACTTAACATAAACCAGATTTACTAGAGGGCCCAACCTAGGATAATATTACTTTCAACATCCATATTTCTTTGAACAGACGACGCTTCTTCAAGATTATAGTGTTGGTACCTATCAAAAATTACCAATGTTATCAAATTTTCATTTCGGCACCTAATTTTAATGGAAAACAAAATATAAAACTAGAGTTTTAGTCACGGACACATACCCTATTTGGAGGAAAGGCTCTTGTTCCATTTCCATTGGATTGGATGCTGGAATTTGGACAAAAAAATTGCCGGTTCCAGGTGATGTGTCGGTGTTCCACGGGAAGGGGAGGGTTCTCAGACCTTGCCCTTCGGCCTCTAGCTGCAAGCCGTAGTGGCACTTGGATATATAAGTTATCTTTTGAAAGGAAAAAAAAAGGCATATGAAAAAAATCTTTTACAATATCATATTGATATTTGATCGGATGGTTATCAAAAGCATTTAAAAACAACATGAAAAAGGTTACTTTTGCAACTTATATTTCAATTAATTCTCTTTTTTTAGAAAAAGTTTGTTAACTTTTCGCGATTAACATTATGTAAAACCATTAAATTGTCATATACCGATGCCATTTCCTGTGAAACCTTCATTTTAAGTTGCTTGTTCATGTCTCCCAGTTGGCGCTCCTGCAGGTATTAGTAAAGTTCATCATCAACATAGGAATGGTAGAAACTAGCAACTATTGTGTGTTTAAGGGGAACTCAAGATGATCTTATTGATAATTCTTTTAACAATTTTTATCCTCCTTTATCCCAGTCTTCCGTTTACCAAAAGATTTCTAAGTTTTATAAACACTTTTTCTAAAGCCATAAATCCATTTTGTCTCATATAAATATGAATCAACTAGAACTTGCTATTATGAAAAAACCAAATAACTATTTAAGAATTTTCCAGGATAACCTTTCTACGAAGCTCGTCCATTTGTTCCAGCATAATTTGTGTCTGCAAATGCAAATATTGTATGATAGAAAAAGAAGAGCAAGAGTAATTATCCAAAACTATAGGTGATCATGGCTCATAAATATTAAGACAATTCAATTATATAAAATTTGTTTCTATGATATATATATATATATATATATATATATATATATATATATATATATATATATATATATATATATATATATATGGACACTTTCAATGCTTGCAAAAGCTAAAATGAAATGAAAAAGGGACACCAAATACACATAAAGGTAAGCTCATTTTAAATATCTTTTATTATACTATATAAAACTAGACAACAAAATTTCCACAGTTCAAAAAACTTGATGCCTAATAACCAATACTTCATTACACAAATAGACAGTCCTTGTTATATGTAACTTAGTACTGATATTTTGAATGATGATTAGTCATTTTAGACTTGAAAATAATCATAATTATCAATTTATGATCATAATGAGCATGTTATGTGTGTGTGTATATATGTACATATATACACACAGACATACTTTATCTAGTCCTACGAGTGCATTTCATCTTTAGTACAAGCTACACCATGCCGGTGGCTTCTACGGGTGCATTTTAGATTCATTACAATGATAACCGATACATATCATAGGTAACTTTTCTCTAGCAAATAATCATTAGTACGTACCTTTCTTTGCCTGGCTTGAGCAAGAGCTCCTTCTAGTTGTTTTTCAAGATTCTGCAACTCTTTCACACTCAATGGACCAAGATCTTCTCCAAGCAGATGCCTTCATTAATTAGTTCAAATGTAACATGTACCATCAGGGGATTTCGTCTGTAAACGTTTTAGCTCATCTATTATTTAACTTTGAATCGGTGATGCACGTTGACCCGATTAGTTCATTTGGAATTTATAAATGGTCATTTGGGAAAGGGAGAATGGTTAACCATTCGGGATTGTGTTATTTGGAGTATCTGGTTAGCTTGTAAATTGTTCAGAAATGAGCTTGTATCTATAACAATAATAGTTGAACTGGTGAAAATAAGATCTTGACATTTGCTTTAGGCAAAAAATTAGGCATTCATCCATATTCCGTATTAGATTGGTTCAGTTATCCTGCTTGTTGTTTGAGATAATGAGTTGTAATTTCTGGTTTATTTTGTTGTTTTCTTTTGCAAATGCTTTTGTAATAGTGTAGGGCTTTTGTAAAACTCTGGGTTTGAGCACCCTAGTACGCAATCTTATAGACTTTTTCTTATGAAAAAAAATGTAAGATCTTCAAATCTTAATGCCATTCTTCTAACATTTTAATTTTGTTTACAGAACTTAACTCAACTGTTCGATTTTGCAATTACAAAATAGTGATAAATTACCTTGTGGTCATGGATTAAAGCGATACATCCTCAAAGTTTTTTGTTTTTCAATTAGTGATTGGTACTTTTGCCCAAATTAATGTTTTGGGGGCATGTTATAAATGATAGGATAATGTTTATCGTAAGTCATTGTGGGTTAGAGTATTATCTTGTTAGGGTCTATGTGTAATTGAGTAATGAGACCCTTGTAGTTTTATTTTTATGGTCAAGTGCATCTTGTACTTCGATTTAGTTTCGAATGAAATACATTGCTGATAGAAAAAAAAAACAGTGATAGATTACAGTAAGGAATTTTTTTTAAAGGAAATGGTAAGAAGAGAACAGCAGCTGTGACCTTTGAGTCCGTTGAAGAGATTCATACTTGGCCTTTAATTTTGAGACCTCTTGATACCAGTTCTGTATTGACACTCACACCCCCCAAAACAGATTAAATTGATCATATTAGTCAAATCATCTGAAATATTTATTGAATATCAAATGTTTTTGCAATAAAAATATAAATATCATTGCATTTGAATAAATGAAAGTTTAATTTAAACCAAACCTGAGTTTGAGTTTGTTCTGTACTATTATCATGAGGATTGAAGCAGCTTTGCTGGTAGCGTTCAAGGGTAGTCATGATACTGCCAAAAAATATATATATATATATATACAAGAAAATATTTCGTTATTCACAAATTATCAATGATAGATTAGCATGGAATCTAGTTTACTTACAATACTAAAAAATTATTGGATAAAATTCTGGGTATATATATCTTTGTGAAATAAGGCAATGGTACAAATGGTTTTATGTCGTGGTAAGAGTTCAACTATTTGTCCTTAAAACGATTTCGATGACAAATCGTTTCACTAAGATACAGTGACTATGATTCAAGATAGTTGCATTACAAATCACAATCCTACAATACAAACCCCAAATGTATAAAACACTCAAACTTGAAGAATGAAGATGATATGCAACAAAATGTACGAATTATCTCTTGATCTATGTTTTTAATCCATAGAAAATTGTATGTTTAAATTCAATTGAGGAGTTGTCTATATAGTAGCCAATACAATTTGGATGTATATCTTCATGAAAAGTTGCAGCTATAGATAAAGGGATGCAATATTTCATGAAGATATGCTTGCCCAAATGACACCAATTCAAATCAATTTGTCATGAAATGTTGCACCTATATTTGAAAGGGTGCAGTGTTTAATTTTTATTCACTTTTCCAATAAAAAATAAATTAGAATATGAGCAATGTTGAGAAACATGGAAAAAAGAAAATAAAACCATCATGTAGAATGTGAGGAGCTGAAAAAAATAAAATTGAAGAATATAAAATGATCATTTTAATTTTTAGTATTCATGTCTATTTTTTTAAAAAGAAACGTTAAAAGAGTTCTTTTTCCCCTAAAATGTGGTAGCATTAACCATTGACCGAGTAAAATTCCTAAAAATTCATATGAGAAACAAGAAATTCTAAGAAATGCACCAAGGATAGGAGTGAAACTAAAAATTATATAGAGTTCCTCGTTCCCTTCTTGTTGGGATGGATATCCAAACTTAAGTTCGAGTAGCGATTGACGCATAAAAATTGATTTAAGCCCTCCACACTAAAAAAAACTAAAAACCGAAGAAAAAACTAAAAGGAATAAATATTTCTCCAAAATATAAATTCACCTAAAATTTGAAAATAAAATCAGAGAGCAGAAATATATAATGCAATTCACTGTAAAAACTTTGTTAATGTATAAAATTGAAGTCCTTGCTTGAAATCCAAAACACCGACCTTCTGTTCTGACGGGAAATTTGTTGCCAAAAAAATTATGGCCTTTCCCATAGCATCCAAAGCGAAAATATTTCAGTATTTTCTTACTGGATACATGTATTTGAAGGCAATGGAATGATGATGGATACAAGGTAAGAGCAGATTGCAGGGCAAAAACCAACGAAGAGATCAACCAGGCCAGAATCTAAGGATGTTGAAGAAAAGAATAAAATTCTGAAGCTTTTCCCTAAAGTTCTGAGCAGTGCTTCATCTTTTGGGTAACCCAACTAAGTGTTAAGAATTAAGGATAAAAAAAAGGGTGAATAATAAAAGAAAAAGAGGAGAGAGAGAGAGAAACCCTAGATCTTGCACAGAGGTCAAAGGAGAAGTCTACCCAGTAAAGCATAACAACCACCTTACAATCCCAACGAACCTCGTCAGTATGATCTTTCGAACCATGGGATTCTCAGATAAACCGTGAAACGTGTCGATCTCTCATTGGAAGAATTTACAGTAAAACATCAATCTTGAAACCATAAAAAACATGTAAAAAAAAATCGATCCCAAAAATCAAATCAGTAGATGAAACAATAAAACACAAACTAAAGAAATAAATCAAAACCCAGAAAAATGGCTGCAAAAAGCTTAACAGTAGTCCAGTTTGATATTATCTGAAATTCTTTTTATCTCTGCGTTTCGTGAAGTTTTTGTGACCAAATTTACAATCTTGTGCGGTTTCTAGGTATTTTTAGGAAGCCCATTTGACCAAACGAACAAAACATACCAGAACACCAAAGTTTAACACTATCATCATATATGTAAAAAATATATGAATGGGTATTTAATAATTTATGCACACATAGCATAATAACCTTATGTGAGTTATTTCTGTGTTTAAAGGGGTATGTTTATATGTATATATATTTTATATATACCTATTGCTACCAAATTCATAGAGCTTTCCCCTGCTAGAGAAGACGATAAGGGCAACTTCAGCATCACAGAGTACAGAGAGCTCATAAGCTTTCTTCAACAACCCATTTCTTCTCTTAGAAAATGTCACCTGTCTGTTAATTTTGTTCTCTATTCTCTTCAACTCCACTCTCCCTCTTCCCATTTCTTCCCTTTGTTACGTTTTCCACACAGTGTTGCAAGAAAAGTTGTGTAAATTGTGTGAATAAGTGTATGTATATATAGCAGATAAGCATAAGGAATTGAGGGGAAATGGCGGTGGGATATATATTGCGTCTGACTGTATGTGTATGTAATAAAGTAAAGAGTACTGAAATTCCTTCTCTTTATAAATGTGGATCCCTTAGTTCCTGGATTTTACTCCGGCAAGATGGTAATCAATTAATTCTTTCTTAATCTTCACACCTTTTTATTTTTTACATTAAGCAATATATTTTTTGCATGTTATGGAAGATGAAAACTTTACTTCTGTTCTTTATCTTTCCATTTGTACAATACAAAAAAAAAAAAAAAACGTAAAGACCGAGTCTTTCTCGTGTGACAGCGTCTTCTTGGGTAAAGACTGAACTTCACGCGCGCTCTTTCCTTGTAACTCCTGAACAATACAGTACACTTCTCGGCTACTGGTCATTGAAGGAATATAATTAGAGCAGTACTTGGCAAAAGGGTGGTTAGAAAAATTAAAGTGGGTTGGCCTGGCCATGTGAAAATTGGCACAAATTAAGGATGATTGCGTGTATTTGCATAAGAAACAAGAATGTTTGATGATATTCAACTTGGCAAGTACTTAGCCGTTTTAGTAATGCAGGACCTTAGTTCTATTTTTTTCAAGTATTGAATTAGATATTTCTTGTGTGTTATGTACTATGCATATGTTGCATGCTTTTAGTAAAAAAATTTATGGTAAATTTAAAAATGGTACCATAAAATAAAATAGGGTCTTTGTAATTATTAGTTCCAAACTTTTAGAACTAATCAAATATAGTCTCATTAAAATAATTTTTAATAAAATAATCCCAAAATCTTGTTTTTATCAATACTAGTCCCAAACTTTTGTTTTAATCGAAAGTGGTCTCAAAGAGCTATTCAATTATGAAACCACTTTTTTTTTTTTGGAAATAAAAGGTGGCATCCTGCCACTTTTTTTATTGAAAAAAAGTTGACAGTATAGGGGATTATACCATTACCCCTTGTACCGTAAAACTTGAGGTATTACATAAAATACTACAAAGTAGAACCTTCACTAAACAAAATACATTTCAACCGAAATAATAAGGCAATTAAAAACCTAAATTGGATCTAGTTCTTACTTGATCTATTCCTTAAGTTTTACGTCTTGGAGATTAATACTCTTGGAGCTCGTGAAACCATTTTTATCGGATCCTCATTCCCATCCTCTGAAAACGATGTGCCCACGACTCCTTATTCGCGTGAAGTTTCATGTATTCGTCACCAAATTCCATGAGTTCTATGTCAAAAAGGCAGTCTTCATCTGAGACGTAATTTTTATATTCATTTTCGAGCCAATCCGCTCGTAGGAAAATAAAATCATCGTCCTCGTTGACCTGCTCGGCCCAGGTTTTGGATGGTATTTTTGGTTGGGCGTTGGATATGCTAGGAACACCTTTACGTAAACCAATACTTTTTATTATTGAGAAAACCTGATTTGATTAAAGGTTTGGAATAATTGGAATTGGAATTGGATTTTGATTTTGATTTGCATAAAGAAATAGACGGAATCGAAACCTTCTCATGTCCTTTTGAGGTTTGATAGGTGGGTTATTTAAAAAAATAACCCAAAAAAAAAAATATTTTTAACAAAATAACCCAATTTAAAAATTGTTAACAAAGTAACCTGAGACGCCAACTCAATTGGCGTCTCCATTAGGAGACGCCAACTGAGTTGGCGTCATCTACTTTTTTTTTTTTTTTTTTATGTTGGAGACGCCAACTGAGTTGGCGTCTCCAACAATTTTATTTTTTTTAATATATGCATATATATATTTTTTTAATTTTTTAATTTATTATTATTATTATTATTATTATTATTATTAATAAAAATCAACCAAAATTCAATGTAGTGTTCAACGTCAATCACTATCTCAAAAACTATTATTGATAATACAAATATTTTCTCAAATATATAATGTCTTGTGAACTGTCGGTTGAGTCCAATATTATCTCATATTCAAAATTCAAATAATAATGTTATCATGAGTTAGAATACTCCTTTGACCATTTAAAATTTTGAATCACATTCAAATAAGTATAAAATACTATTTTTTGATCTGAACAAAGATTAATATGTGTCCCACTTGGAGGTGTAGTAGAAGTTAGATGTGTAAATGAATCGAATCGAGCCGAATATGAAATTTTTTTTAAGATTCGATTTCGGCTTGAAATAGTTATATTCGAACTCGGGTTTGATTCAAAGTTCGAATAGTTTTAAAAATTTGACGCGAGTTCGGTTCGAAAAAATTCGAGCATGTTCGTGAGCTATTTAAACAGTTTTTTTATTATCAAATTCTAAAACAATTTGCAGCACGGAATGGCCGTCGCGGAACATTATTAAATTTTTTAAACATAAAATTTAGGGATATCAATGAGACGGGTCTAAACTCTTACCCGTGTTAATAATGTTCCGCAACCGCCATTCCGAGCCGCTCGCGAACATGCTCGGAATGGCGGTCGCGGAACATTATTAACACGGGCAAGAGTTTAGACCCGTCTCATTGATATCCCTAAATTTTATGTTTAAAAAATTTAATAATGTTCCGCGACGGCCATTCCGTGCTGCAAATTTTTTTAGAATTTGATAATAGAAAAACTGTTTAAATAGCTCACGAACATGCTCGAATTTTTTCGAACCGAACTCGCGTCAAATTTTTAAAACTATTCAAACTTTGAATCAAACTCGAGTTCGAATATAACTATGTCAAGCCGAAATCGAATCTTAAAAAAATTTTCATATTCGGCTCGATTCGATTCATTTACACATCTAACTTCAACTACACCTCCAAGTGGGACACATATTAATCTTTGTTCAGATCAAAAGATAGTATTTTATACTTATTTGAATGTGATTCAAAATTTTAAATGGTCAAAGTGAGTATTCTAACTCATGATAACGTTATTATTTGAATTTTGAATATGAGATAATGATTGGACTCAACCGACAGTTCACAAGACATTATATATTTGAGAAAATATTTGTATTATCAATAATAGTTTTTGAGATAGTGATTGACGCTGAACACTACATTGAATTTTGGTTGATTTTTAATAATAATAATAATAATAAATTAAAAAATTAAAAAAAAAATATATGTTGGAGGCGCCAACTCAGTTGGCGCCTCCAACATATATTAAAAAAAATAAAATTGTTGGAGACGCCAACTCAGTTGGCGTCTCCAACATAAAAAAAAAAAAAAAGTAGGTGACGCCAACTCAGTTGGCGTCTCCTAATGGAGACGCCAATTGAGTTGGCGTCTCAGGTTACTTTGTTAACAATTTTTAAATTGGGTTATTTTGTTAAAATATTTTTTTTTTGGGTTATTTTTTTAAATAACCCTTTGATAGGTTCTACAACAAACTTCTCGGATCAGTCGAGTGGCTTCTTGAGAAAGTCGACTGAATGCCCGAGCTGACCGAGGATCCCGAACCTAACCCAGACTCCTTATGAAATCACTTTTGTTAAAAACATTTATGCGGCACTATTTTTGATTAAAAACAATTTATGTGGGACTATATACGATTAGTACTAAAAGTTGGGACCAGTATTGAAAAAGTTCATATTCTATATGACCATTTTTAAAATTTACCAAAAATATATATATATTTATTTTTAGACATAAGTGAAAACTGAAAAATATACTTTTTTAAAGAGAAGTTAAAATCACGAGTTCTATTTTTATGAAATTGAAATTTTTTATTATTATGGCTAACAATTATATATTTTTCTTGTTGAAGATTGATTTCTAATCCAAAATTTAATTGTAAGTTGTCTAAAAATTAATTTTCACATTTAATACGTGATCAAGTCTCGTTGCACATATCCCAGGACCTCAATTCCCCAATAGACATACGGATGGTTCTACGAGTCAATAGTGGTATCTAACTCATAGGTAATGTGACGTCATTCGTAACATTTAATTGTGAACAAACCTATTCGATATGAAAAATGCCTCTAATTACAATTGGGAATTCAAATATATTACTTATCGGTTGCTCAAGTTTGGGATTTTTGAAATAGATTGTTTACCTTCTTGTAGCTTGTAAATAGGTGGAAAACATCTCTATATAAGATGGCAGTGTACTAACCAAATGTGGCTAAACTGTCTGTTTTGAAAATCACATGGGGTAAACTGCATTTTTTTTTCAAATCACATGACTGTAAATTGTCTATTTACAAATCACATTGAGATAAACTGATTATTAATGATATATGGGTAAATTTCCACCAAGTCGTGAAGTTTTTATCATGTGCATTAATATTTTTTAGTTTTAATGTAGATTATAAACATTAATTCTAGCTGTCACGAAAATCTTAAACGCTTAAAGGACGAGTAAAACAAAAAAAAAAAATTATTTTTTAACTGTATAATAGGGTGAAATTAGATTTTTATATTATGTAGCACAAAAAATGCCAGTACAGTTTATGAAATATTAATATAGAATGTGTAAAGGAGTGTCGGACACATCAACAATGATCGGCACTACATCAACGTCACGTCAAAACTAAAAAAAAAAAAGAAAAAAGATAGAATAATGAAATTGAAATTCGACTATTTAAAGAACCAAAATCAAAATAAGGTCAATACATACTACATTGGACTGAAATTGCAATTTTTCCTAAAGTATAAATATAAATCCTTGTTACAATATTTATTAAAAAAGATATTTAATGCATATTAATTAATATATACAGACTTGTTGGACTTTTTTTTAACAAAATACGACACATATATATGTATAAAATATCCAGTTGAACATTGTTATGTAGATACTTAATGTATGTTTTTAAATGCTTTTCAAAAGTGTTTATAAGCTTTTTAGACAAAAAAAAACAATTTTTGGTATTTGATTTTATTGCTTCTATTATTGCTTCTCTAAAAAAGAAGAATGTAAAAGCAGAATTAAAGAAGCAAGCCATGAGATGTTTCGGGCTACTTTAAGTTGACTGGTGTAAATATGTAATTAATTTAAGTTCATTAAGTTGTTTTTATTTTATTTTAATAACGAACACTCAATGTTTTTGCTTAAAAATAATTTTTTTCAACTTTAAACAGAAACAACATAAAAATACTCTGAATAAGTAATTACAGATTAGTAATTGCAAATTAGTAGAATTACGGTTCCGATATATATGTGTGTATATAAGTTACCGAATAAACATGGCATGTACTTGTATGCCTTAAAATTGTCAACTAGCACTACATGTTGCTGAGGTGCTGAAATAGGGTAAATTTATACCGTATAAGTCTTACTCTATTTAAACTAGTAGCCGACGCATATACATTGCATGAAATTTTAATTTTATATATTGTATATGTATATTAAATTTTTATATTTGAAATATCTGATTTAAATATGATATTTTATGTGGAAGAGAAAAAATCTGCCTATATATTTTCAGACGGAAAAAAACTAGTGAAAAATTAGAAACAAAGTTGGGATGTTAATAGGTGATCTTCCGATATTATCCCTTATCTTATGATCTCAAGGCTATTACTAAAGCAAATAAATGGTATTTTTGGAATTTCACAATAGTCATACTAAAGTGGTTACTCTAAGGTGCCAACACATTATAATATAGTATAGTATAGATAGTATAGATGTGCGCTTGAACTTTTTTAATTAAATATGCTTAGGAGTTAAGCAAAAACTTGGTTGCTGTTTTTTAAAAAAATATGCTTCCGAGTAAAAGCTTTAATCAGGCTTTGAATTGAAGAACAAATTTTTTTATAGTAGAATTCAACATTAATAATAAGATTGAGGTTTAAATAATCATCTTATACTCCTTTTACTAAGGTATTCTAACAAGTTACTACGTAAAATTTAATGTGCTAAACAAAGAAAGGATTGTATAAATTAAGGGGAGTTAAAGGCAATTCACACCCTCTATCATGTTTTTTTCAAAAGAAATTTGGTAAATGTGATTTTTCTTCTGATCAAAAATGTGATTTTTCTTAAACATGAAGGTATTGTGAAATTGTTGCTAGAAAATCTTCCAACTTTTTTAACATATCGCATCTGCTAGCTATCTTAAACTTTTGTTTAGGGCCAAAAATAATAATATAAAAAATGGTGGGAGAAAAATTTGAAGGGTTAAAATATAATTTAGAGGGGGAAATATAATTAAAAAAACAAATTTAAGGTAATAATTTTTTCAGGAGACAACTCTCATACGTTCGTCCATTCAAATTACCTCAAAATTTAGGTGCAGTCTCATCGAATTGGTGCTTATGGGACCAGACGCAAAGGATATCCCAAAATTTCCACCTTGTATATGCATGAGCCACACATCCACAATTTATGCACCAACCCCTTAAATATTTTTTTCATTGAAATGACTCCACTTTTGTTTGATACAACAATGAGATATCATGTTTCATGACCCATTCTTTACTTGGGTATCTTGGGAAAATTGTGTTGGAATTTTGAAATAAATTAAAAGAAAAAAATAATAATAAGTGCTCGATCGATCGAGATCAGTGGCTCGATCGATCGAGCACGACATAAATTTTCCATTCGTTGGAAGCAGGAGCTCGATCGATGGAGCACCATGCCCGATCGATCGAGCCATGTGTCTGTTGTGCGGAATGGTGTGTCCATTCATGTTCGAGTGCGATTTTTCGCAATGTGGTGCCTCCAAATGGTGTCCATTTGAACATATCTTTTGATTTACTATAAATATAACAATTTCCTCACTTGTTTAACATTGGATTTCAAAATCTACATCAAATAAAAGATCAAAAAGAGCATTTTGTTTGTTCATTAAATTTCTTCTTATTGAGTGCTTTGAACCTTTGTGGTTTGAGGACTTGTGATTTGGAGTGCTCCTATCATAAGTCATAGTCGTTATATCTTGGGAGACAAATTGCCATAGCAAACCGTTAGCACCAAGGCGGGGCAATATTGTCTTAAAAACGGAGATTGCAAATCTCGCATCGACATAAAACTTTGAAACCATTGTTATTTTGTTACTACATTCTTAAGATACACATTGAGAGAGAAAAACATACGACAATTGTGTGCTTAACGTGCCATTGCATGGCTTATTCTTGCACTATCAATATATTGGTAGTTTGAACTTATTTGGGGTAGCTAATATATGCTATACCCTGCATTATACGAATCGGAAAATTTAGAACTTTAATATTGGTTGCAGGTGCAGGTGCAGGTGCAGGGGCAGGGGCGATCTAGCTCTAGCCCTAATCCGATGAACATTCGCCTTGGGGTGAGAGAGCGTGTGCCTCCCTCACCATATCCATCTAACATGACCTTATACCCACCATATTGATGGGTTTGTTATTGTTATTTTTTAATTAAATAAAACATTATACAACCTTTTCATGTAAATATATTTAATCTGTCCCAATCGCAATGCCATAATTACATGGACAACATCTTGGAGTGTACAATCACATGCTCCATGGTAAAGAAACCCATCACAACTTTACTACAAGTGGGTGGAAATAGGAAATACAGAACAGTCAACATAAGGAAAGGTTAGGGCATTATAAAGGGAAAATGCTTATATCAATCCTGTGTGGGCTAAACTCATGAATCAACTCAATATGAGATATGTTAGTTTGTGCATTTTTTATTGAAAAAATGTTGTGTTTAATATTGAGTTATTGTATAAATATAGCACAAAACGAGTGTATACAAGTGTTTCCCATTAAAAATTAACATTATATTCATATATTATATGTATCAATATATTAATCACTTGGCAAAATCTATATTATTATATGACGTGGACTAGGGTGTCAACGAATCGAGTTGGTTCGTGAGTTTTTCGAGCCAGCTCGAAAAATATTTGATTCGTACTCGAAATTATCGAGTTCGAGCCAAACTCGAACATCTTCGAACTTTTTTCGAGCAGAATTCGATCCCAAATTATTTTGTTTTTATAGTTCACGAGTCGCTCATGAGCTTTAATATTTTATTAATATATAATTTTATATCAAATAAATATATTTCGAGCTTTCTGAATATTTAATTTCGAGCAATATCTCACGAACATGTTTGAATTTTTCGAGCCGAACTCGAGCTCGAGCTTTAAAATTTAAACTATTCGAACTCTAAATTGAGCTCGAGCTCGAATATGCCTATTTCAAGCCTTATAATTTCCTTCATATTTGACTCGATTCGATTCGTTTACGACCCTAACGTGGACCGAGGTTTAGTAAAAGTAGTTGTCACTCGGAAAAATAACGGTGAAACCAATATCAATTATAATTTTGAAATAATTTTTTTTATATAATATAATATTTACAATTTTACAAAAAAATTTTGAACATTTCTAAAATCAGGGGTATATAAATATATTGGGGTCCAGTGCATTGAAGGTTGATGAGCCATATTCGTGTACTGAGCCAACTGAAGTGGGGTATTGCTAGGCCTGTCGTTGTATTCACTTCCTAATAAAGTAAGGTTTTTATTGGTCAAGTGGGAATTTTTATTGCCCTTTTTCCATTTCTCACCAAGCCTTATTTATCATCACTTCTATATATACCAGCTAATCACAAATTTTGAAGTATTTTTATTACAAAATTCAATATAAATAATTAATTATGTAATTAGTTTAAAATAAAGACATTGGATAATAGTAAAATTGAATTTAGATAGATTATGGATAATACAGAATTGATAGAAAAAAGATAATTTAGGAATATATTATGTGAGATTTGTTAAGACAATGAATTAGATAATGAACAAATTTAGGAAATTTAGTATTATAGTTTTTTTATTAATAAATAAATATTTTTTTCCCACACTTACAAATATCACCAGGAACTCTTGCTTCAGAGGTCTGGTATGTATGCTTCTGCAGAGGATTTGTGGGTATCAAAATTCATACATTGATATCTCGATAAATCTCAATATTGCCAAATACCAAACAAAATAGCACATATGTTTTAAGAAAATAAAAGTGTTGTATATTCCTTAAATGTTATTGTATATAAAGTTATTGAATATTAATAATCACATTTGATGTTATAGGATGAATCAATGTCAATGCTTGCTCGGCTTATTGGTCAAACTATAGCGAAAGACAGGATATAACTAACAGACGAACTTGTGTTGATGACGCGCGTATTTCTCGGACACGTCCTGAGCCAATAACGTCATGAACAGAGGAGATCGTGTTCCAGATTTGACACGCATTAACTTCCAGATTCAACATTATAAACATAAGCCCTTGGTGCCATTTTAGGGGTTGGGCTTTCTGGGCAACAAAAGACTCCAAGGAGTGCATAATATATTGTATGTTTGGTCTTTTTGTTCTTGTGTCTCGTTTAAATTCATTGTTCAAATACTATTGGGCAACAAAAGACTCCAAGGAGTGCATAATATATTGTATGTTTGGTCTTTTTGTTCTTGTGTCTCGTTTAAATTCATTGTTCAAATATTATGTCAAAGTCATGTAACAAATCAACGTTCATAGTGAAAAATTTATACTAGACAAGATCCCGTGATTTTTCCCTTCATTTTACAGGGTTTTCCACGTAAAAACTCTCATATATTCTTTATTGCACTTATTCTACTTATTCTACTGAATCTAATAAATTTTGAGATCACATCAATATTCATTTAACATTTATTTAACTTGGTGATAAATTATTTGTAGCACATTTTATGAATGTCAAAGTAGTTTTTAAAAAAATTCTTTTTTTTAAACAGTAAAATATAATATATTAACTAAAGTTAGTCAAGACAAAAATTACATCAAAGTATATAAACGATAGCAACTATAAAAACCATATACAACTAAAAGATAAAACCAAAACATTAACATAAGACAAGCATCTCCACCAAACGAACACGGGACTGACAAGTGGAACTAGAAATGAAATCACTGCAAATCACACGTCTTTGACCAGAAAGTGGTATGAGTCACCGAAGCAAAATTTGGTCCCCTCAAACCATTAATCTTAGAGTACGAACCAGTAAGATAACTGTCTTCCAAGATAAGTGAATGTAAACATAGGGATAAGCGAAGAACATAAACTGATTTAGAGACGACAAACGCACAAGCCCGCGCATTCAAAACCCTTAGGAAAAGCACTACAACTGGATGACACACGAAATCGACATGTTCCATAGTCAAAACCAAATGATGCTCCAGTAAATAACCATACAAAAAGAGTCACTACCATAATAACAAAAAAGTATCACAGAATAAACTAGGACAAGCATCATAGGACAATTACACACAGAAGAACTATCTGAAAACACAAACTCCATGAAAAATCCGTGACAATTTAGCTAACTTTTCTGATAGTATAATGAAACGAAGCCCAAAGCATTTCTTGGAACTTAAAAGGCTTTTTTTATTATATTCTTTTTTTCCCCGTAATGTCCGTACGAAAAGCATGTTCCATTCCTACTGTTCCATTCCATTGGTTGTAAATTGTAAACGGGAGATGAGGCGATGCGACTTTATTGACAGTTTAAATTTTAAAATCATTTAATGTAATAAAAATATTCTTACCAAATTAAAGAAGCATATAAGTAAATATATGCTACTGAAATCAACATAGTATCACTCATACTAACATCAAATGCATATTACTCCAATTAACATAAAATTTAACAAGAACTTCCAAATAAAAGATAGCAATAAAAATATTCTTACCAAAATTTAAAAAACATATAAATAAATACATGCCGATGAAATCATCATATTATCAGCCATACTAATACCAAATATATATTAATTCAATTATCATAACCTTTAACTAACACATCCAAATTTATTTTAGCCAAAAACTTTTAAAATTGCACAATTAACTCTAAAAATGTGTCATTCATGTGCCGGACATGCCCATCGACCGTGTCCAACACGGGTGTCCGATTTTGAAGGGAGTATCCGACACTGTTGTCTGATTTTATTTTTTGAAAAAAAATTAAGGACACCACACGTGACATGTCCGACACGTGTCCAAGGAGTGTAGGTGTCCGACACTAAACCTGGTGACTTTAAGGAATTTTCGTGCATCATAGTCTATGCTGGATTGTACTAATGACTCTAAGTTACATCAGTTAGTTGAACCGAATAAATCGATCAAAATGATTTAATTTGAAAATTCGATTTGGCTAATCCTAAAATTCTGTTTTGATTTCTTGAAAAAAAAATCGGTTCGGTTTCAGTTATTGATACAAAAGTCGGTTAAATATATTTAAGCAATTTAGTTTTTAAAATAATATTGAATTTCATTACGGGACCTTAATTGTGTGCGGCTATTGGCTTATATTGATAGCTCTTTAGACTATATTATCTCTGGGGATTTCATTAACCTCTAGTACTTTTTCCTCTTTCTTTCTAATCTCAGCTCGTGTTTGTCATTTATACATGTGCATTTTTTTGTTGGATATAATTAATATTGATCTGGTTGGAATATTCACAGATTAGTTGGAATCAAGTTTCACATTTAATTTAAAGGTTAGTAAAAATATGGAGTCAATAAAGTAAAAAAAAATTGTACATATTTTCCATAATTTAGAGTTCAATTAATCCATTTTTGGACTATTTGGTTCGGTTATAAGCGAATGCTCACCCCTAAATTTTTTAGATCTTCTCTTTCTATGATTATATAATATGAGAATAGAGTATCTTTTAGTTGTGGTAAAAATTTGAGCAAAAATTAATTATTAGGTTGGAAATATTGAAAATGAAAAATATGTTCTTGGAAGAAAAAATAAAAAAATTAATTAGATAGGCTGTTTTTGTTCTGTAGCAAGAAAAGATCCCCTCACAAACTCTGATTGGGTTACCTTTGGGCCCAACAAAAGCTTTCTTCGGGCTTCCAAATGGATCGAGACTACTGCCCATTCATAAAACGGCCCAGATAAAAGGGCAAACAGGAATACGATCACAACCACGGCTGAACTGCATAAAGCCTCCGCCGCCTATGTTTCCGGCCAATTCGGAGACGAACAGTCGTCCGTGAGAGGTTTTTAGCTCCCTTCATGTAGATTGTATACATGCATTGTTAACTGACAAATGCAGAGCAAAAATCGTGGAAAAATTATGTCCCATTTTCTGTTATGGATTCAAATTCACCAACAATTCTTATTTATACAGGAAGGTAAAGAAAGAAATCGTAACACTAAAAATTACAAATAAAAGAACTAAAAGCGTGTTTCTTATTTCCTTTGCCACCAATACTCCCCCTCAAGCTTGGTAAAGGTCAACTAGACCAAGCTTGGACATTAAGAATGCATGCTGAGTTCTTCCCAAACTTTTCGTGAAGATGTCTACTAACTGATAATTCGTGGAGATGTGTGTAGTTTGAATGATTCCTTTTTTTAATTTTATCTCGAATCAATTGGCAATCAATTTTAATATGTTTCGTACGTTCGTAATACATGGGATTTGATGCAATGTGTAAAGCCGCCTTATTATCACAATGTAGAACAGTAGGAGTCTGAATGATAATCCCCATGTCTGTTAACAACCCTTTAATCCAAACAATCTCGCATGTAGTAAATGTCATAGCTCGATATTCCGTCTCCGCAGATGAACGCGAAAACACACTTTGTCTCTTCGTTTTCCATGACACCAATGAATCCTCCAATTTAATACAAAAACCAGTAACAGAATGTCTTGTTATGGAGCAACTTGCCCAATCTGAATCACGAAACACAACAAGAGAGAAAGAGTTATGAGATGGAAGCAGAATGCCCAAACCCGCAGAGCCTTTAATGTATCTAATAACTCGAAAATCAGCCTCTAAATGTGAATATTAGGAGTATGTATGCATAAACTGGCTAAGAGTTTGAACATAGCAAATTTCCGGCCTAGTACTAGTGAGATAAATCAGTCGCCACACCAATCTCTTATAGACTTCTGCATCTTCAAGTAAAGGGTCGAAGACTGAAGCGGAATGAGAATTAGGCAATACAACATCAAGAGCACGAGTGGTCAGCTTCAAATGTAGCTCCATTGGAGTATCAAATGACTTCGAACCAAGTAACCCTGTATCAACCTAGACAAAGCAATTGTTGATATCTCCTGAAAATATCTGAGGGTTTGGATGAAACCAGGTAGCCATCCAAACGAGGTACATGAATGGTATAATTTCGGAGCTCTCGCTTCTGTTTATACTGTTGCACCAGCATTCTCTGAAATCTCCAAATTATCAAAGTGGATCAGAGAAGCTGTTCACGAGACATGGACCAACAATCCACATTTTGTTCGAGGAGATATCTTGGAGTTGTATTTTTTCAGTGTCGCTCAGAACCAGCAAAGAAAGGTTTTATTGAAGCTTTTTACCTTATCAAGCTCAGACGACCAGATGGAAACGCCTTAAAAATATTAAACGACGCTACCAGAGGAAGCACCAGTGTTAGTTGGGGCCATCACTGATGACGAAGCTTCAACTAGACGAGCATGTGCTCTTTGGTTTTGTCTAACAGAAATGACAAAGTCAAATACTCATTCAAGTTCTTTCAAAATTCAGCTAATGGAACTTTCATGTTAAATTCCATGACAGGAACAACATGATTTGATGAAGAGCTCTTCGAAGCAAAAAGAAGAATTATTTGAGAGAGGAAGATTCCGGGAAGCAAAGAAACTTACCGAAAATCCTGCAACATGACACATATTGGCCGATGGAAAGATCACATTTGCCAAGCATGTCCGAAGCAGAAAGACCCAGAATTTTTGAAAGGATTCCGATCCAAACCTGTAAGGACCCTAGATCCTTAAGTGCGGATTAAAGACATAATTAGAGCTAACATGCATTATCAGAGTATAAAAGTTCATGTTGAGACTATGAGCCTTAAGAATTACATGCCAAGTTAAGGATTTTCAAATGGATTAATTACATTCCCTAACAAATGAATGTTAATCACTATAGCTTTACACTACTCCTAGAGTAGACACTATACAAAATAATCATGTCCTTCCTTCACAAAATCGCTCTTCACAAGCTCACCCCCTCAACCCGTCCTTAGCCCCTTTTTCATGCCAAAATGTACCTACAAGGACAACCCCCAAAACATGAGCATATAATAATCCATATTCAACGCACTATGAATATAAGGCGTAAATGCATAAATCGTAATAAGACACTTCCTGTTTTTCCCATGCATTTTAAACGCTCCCATTTTGGTTGTCCATGTACCATAACTCATGAGTATAATCAATAGATTATTTAATGGTTCTACAAATGTCATGACATAACACCATTTCATTATCACCAATCACCAATCTCTAGTCTGTTATAATAGTGTATTTTAATGCACCTCGCTTGTCATGACAGCGGCACTAATACCCTTCGTTTCGACATATTAGCGGCATTGAATAACCTCGCGCAAATGCGACATGCGGCAATACCCTCGTTTCAACATTTGGCGGCAAATATTCTTTTCTCGCTACAATATGAAAGCGGCAAGTATTCTATCACCGCTTCAAGTGACAGCGGCAAAGCATTAAATTCATCACTCTATATAACCATGACTCATGGGATGTGCACCAAACAATCATCATATACATATGCAATCATAATGAATAATTCAACTTGTATTTGCATCCACAATGCACAATTCCATATACACTAGCATCCACAATGCATAATCAATGAGTATAATTGATACATGTACCGTTGGGTGCCCGTACGTCTCTTTACGTACCTTTCCAAAAGTAGGATTTGGTAGGACTTCACTTCCTTGGTTGTGTCGCCACCTGGGATGGTTCTACACATTCACACAAACCAACATTAGAACCCAAAAATAGTCCAATACCAAAAATCCCACAAAAATAACCAAAAACACACATTTTGGTGTGTCGCGATCGATCGCCGCAAGGCCCCGATCGACCGCGAGATCACAGTGCCCGAGTGTGAATTTTTCTGCACTTGGCGATCGATCGCCAGCCTCGCCGATCGATCGCCCAAAAGTGGCGATCGATCGCCAAACGCTACTGGAGCGTACTGTATGCGCGCGATCGATCGCCAGAAACGGGCGATCGATCGCCGCTCCCTACACTTCGAAAACCACCATTTTGGCACCATATTTTCTTCCCCATCTTCACCAACACATATACCAACAAACCCATAACATAAAAACACCATAAACCTTCAATATACACCCTTAAACAACCAAAAATCTAACACCCAACCAAAACCAAAACCAACCCAACACAAACCCATTTCAAAACAACAAATACCAACTCAAATCAAAACCAAGCACCCTTAAAACATCAAGGAGTGTTCCATACCTCTTATGGACTCCAAATCTCACTAAAAATCTCACAAACCAAGCTTTTGTGAAGATTTCTCCTTCCTCCTTTAGTTAAAAACGAAAATGGGTTGGGGATAGGGTTTTGGAAAAGTGATTTGGGAATTGGTAAAGTGAAAGGTAAAGTGGGGGGGGGGGGGGGGGGGTATAAAGGTGGGGGTTAATTAAAAACATTTACCCCAATTATTAGCATGGTGTATAAAATAACCCAACATGGTATTTTAAAGCATTTACCAACATGACCCAAAACCTCAATTAAAATACATGCTTTCGAAGTAATTATCAACCATCACAATTAAATCATGCTAACATCCAATTCCCCAACATGCACAACATGCACCCTGAAATGCACCATCGGGTCACGCCTACCATGTGACTAAGCATTTCAATAAGATAATTAATTCCAACACATAATTTAATCACATAAACATAATTAATGCCCAATTGTAATTAATTATTTCGGGGATATCACAATACTCACCTACTTATAAGATTTCGTCCTCGAAATCGCATGTACTTACCCAAATGAAACTAAACATAAATCTCATACCAGAAAATAGTTTCGGGTAGTGCTGCACCATATGTCGCTCCGTCTCCCACGTGGCCTCCTCGACACCCCTGCGATCCCATTGAACTTTAATCATATGTATCACTTTATTCCGAAGTCTGCGGTCTGCTCGATCCAGAATTCTAACAGGCCGTTCCACATAAGATACATCGGATTCTAATTGAACCTCGGAAGGCTGCAACACATGCGACGGATCCGGCTCATACTTCCGCAACATAGACACATGGAACACATCATGTATACCAGACAAAGAAGGTGGCAAGGCCAGTCGGTAAGCTAAGGTGCCAATGCGCTGCAAGATCTCGTACGGCCCAACATACCTCGGAGACAGTTTCCCGCGCATTCCAAATCGCACAACACCTCTGAAAGGTGAGATCCTTAAAAAGACCTTATCTCCCAACTGAAATTCTAACGGTCGCCGCCGTTTATTAGCATAAGCTGCCTGCCTGTCTTGGGCTGCTTTCATTTTCTGCCTTATCACCTTTACCTTCTCTTCCATTTCCCGAACTAATTCTGGTCCTCCAACCGATTTACGGTCCAAGTCGTCCCAACACAAGGGTGATCTACATCGTCTGCCATAAAGGGCCTCAAAAGGAGCCATGTGAATACTTGCCTGGTAGCTATTATTATAAGAGAACTCTACCAGGGCCACTGAATCCTGCCATGAAATATCGAACTCCAATACACATGCCCTCAACATGTCCTCGAGCGTTTGGATAGTACGCTCGGTCTGGCCATCCGTTTGAGGATTATATGCAGTGCTCAACCTCATCTCAGTTCCCAAGGCTGACTGAAGACCCTCCCAGAAATGAGATGTGAATCACGGATCTCGATCCGACACTATAGAAATAGGGATCCCGTGCAATCTCACCACATCTCGAACATATAACTGAGCCATCCTCAAATAGGTGAATGTCATACTGTAGGGAATGAAGTGAGCTACCTTGATCAATCTGTCCACAATCACCCAAATGGCATCAAAACCCGAAGCACTCCTCGGCAAGTGGGTCACAAAGTCCATGGATATGTGTTCCCACTTCCATTTTGGTATCTCTAAACTCTTCAACTCACCACCAGGTCTCTGCCTCTCTGCCTTAACCTGCTGGCAGATCAAGCACCTCTTAACGAAAGCGACGACATCACGCTTCATTCTTTTCCACCAAAACTGACCACATAGATCCTTATACATTTTCTTCCGCCTGGGTGGATACTAAGCCTGCTACTATGAGCTCGCTCTAAAATCCCTCTACGCAACTCCGGCGTACTCGGAACCACCCAACGGCTGCCCAATCTCAAGGATCCATCCTTAGCTACTCTGAACTTCGATGGCTGTCCAAGATGTACTAGTGATGACCATCTCTGAATCTCATCATCTGCCTTCTGAGCTCTCCGGATATTCTCATAAATATCTGGCTCTGCTAATAAGGTCGATACACGTACCGGCGATGTATCCACATCGAAGTCATAGCCCAGATGGCAATAGGAAGTCATCAAGGCCGACAGTTGCATGACATCCTCAGCAGTACACCTCACTTTCCGGCTCAAGGCGTCTGCTGTCAAGTTTGCTTTTCCAGGATGGTACTCTATCTCACAGTCATAGTCATTGAGTAAATCCATCCATCTCATCTGACGCATATTCAACTCAGCCTGAGTAAACAAGAATTGCAGGCTCTTATGATCTGTGTAAATGGTAAATGAAGTACCATACAAGTAGTGCCTCCAGATTTTCAAGGCGAAAATAATAGCCGCTAGCTCCAAGTCATGGACTGGATATCTAGTCTCATGCGACTTCAACTGCCTCGATGCATAAGCTACCACATGCTTATCTTGCATCAATACACACCCAAGGCCCTGAAGTGATGCATCGGTATAAAGAACAAACCTCTTGTTCTCCGCAGGAATCACTAACACAGGTGCCATCGTCAACCGGTGTTTCAACTCTTGGAAGCTCTCCTCACAAGCCTAAGACCAAAAGAATGGTACTCCCTTTTGGGTCAACTGAGTCAACGGCTTGGCGATCTTTGAAAATCCCTCGACGAAACGTCAATAATATCCGGCCAAACCAAGAAAGCTCCGAATCTCGGGTACAGAAGTGGGTGCAGCCCACTCCATCACAACCCTTATCTTCCTGGGGTCCACCGATATCCTACTGCTAGATATAACACGCCCCAAGAACACCACACTGCTTAACCAGAACTCATATTTGCTGAGCTTGGTAAATAATTGATTATCCCCGAAGATTTGGAGCACTGCTCTCAAGTGTTTCACGTGCTCTTCCTCATTCCGAGAGTAGATGAGTATGTCATCAATAAATACTATGACAAACTCGTCAAGATATGGTTGAAACACTCTGTTCATCAAGCTTATAAAGACAGCCGGGGCGTTCGTCACACCGAACGGCATAACTAGGAACTCATAGTGCCCATACCGACTCCGAAATGTTGTCTTCTGCACATCCTCCTCTCTGACTCGAATCTGGTGGTACCCTGACCTCAAATCAATCTTGCTATACAGCTTTGTACCTTGCAACTGATCAAACAAATCGTCAATCCTTGGGAGAGGATACTTGTTCTTCACCGTTGCCTTATTCAGTTGCCGGTAATCGATGCACAGACGCATCGATCCATCCTTCTTCTTCACAAAAAGGACCGGTGCTCCCCATGGCGATACGCTAGGGCGTATATATCCTTTGTCAAGGAGTTCCTGTAATTACTCCTTCAATTCCCTTAACTCCGCCGGTGCCATCCTGTAAGGGGCACGAGAGATAGCGGATGTCCCTGGTAATAACTCAATCCCGAACTCGACCTCTCTAGCCAGTGGGAATCCTGGGATCTCCTCCGGGAACACATCAGCAAACTCTGCTACCACGGGTACATCCTCAACGCTCAACTCTTTACTCTTTCCCATCGTGTCCATGGCATAGATAAGATAGCCCGTGTGTCCACGTTCCAATAATTGGGACATCTTGACCGTTGAAATCAACGGAATTTTCGCACGAGAACCGTTCCCATAGAAAGTCCGCTGAATCCCCAAATCAGATCTGAACCGAACTGTCCTCTGCCGACAATCCACGACTGCCTGATATCTGTTCAGAATGTCGATGCCCACAACGCAATCGAAGTCTGACATACCCAATACAATCAAATCTATATTTATCTCATTGCCCTCAAAATAAATGAGGCAGTCCGAAAGAAGCTGACCAGCAACAACATTTCTTCCGGTGGGTGTCGAGACCATAAGAGGCGTGGGCAACGAAGGCGTGCACATATGGTGTCTCTCCACAAAGCCAACAGACACAAAAGAGTGGGAGGCACCTGCATCTATCAAAATAAAAGCAGGGTGCGTAAATAAATGGCACGTACCAGCGATCACCTCCTCCGGGGCTGCCTGGGCCTGCTCTCTAGTCAGTGCATACACTTGACCCTGGGACGGTCCCACTGTCTGACCTCCCGATGGTCGAGGCATAATCTGCTGCCTCTGATGCACTGTCCTATCATCAAATCTCGGCCTAGTCACTTGGAAATCTGACTGTCCTCCCCGAGTGGGGCAATACCGAGAGATATGGCCCATCTTACCACAACTGTAACAAGCTGGGCAATTGATCGATGAGTGTGGCCCTCCACAATTGCCACACCTTGTTCCCCCCGATCTATTCACTTGCATGGGTTCCCGGTTGGCCAATAGATTGCTCTTCCTATTCTCCTGCTTCCGGTTAAAAGATTTCTTCCCACTGAACCGAGAGGATGAAGAAGCACCACGAGGTTTAAATGACTCCCCTCGTGGCCTCAAGCTATCGGTAACTTGCCTCTGCTGTGGCACATGTGGGGGTACAGCATTAGGATAGGCCCCAACTCCAATCTATGCCAGTTCTGCTATAGTGAGAGCATCATCGAAAGAAGTGGGGTTGTTGGTGATAACCCGATCAAACAGTTCCCGCGTCAACCCCTTCAAGAAGTGCATCATCTTTGCATGTCCGTTTGTGGCAATATGAGGGACATACCTCAGCAGTGAAGAATAGTGCATGGCATAGTCTGATACATTCATGCCTCTTTGCTTTAAGTTTGTGAACTCATCCTCCTTCATCTGTCTCGCAGCAGCAGAAAAATACCGGTTCAGAAACCGGGTCCTGAAGAGAGTCCAATCGATCAATATACCCTGAGCCCTCAATTCCATCACCGTAGTCTTCCACCACATGAAAGGCTTCTTTGCTAATTGGAACTCCGCCAACCTCAGCCATGCCGTCCTAGCACAAGGAGCGGACACAAATATCTGTTCCAGTCTGTCTAGCCACTCTTCGGCCTCTTCCCCTGTCTCGGTCCCCTCAAATCGGGGCGGGTGGAAAGTCAGGAATTGAGTCAGACTAAGCTCCCCTGGTAGTAACAACTGGGCTACCGGCTCCACGCTCAGGGTGTTCATGGGTCGGATCGGATCGGATTCGGACCGGATCCGATCGGTCCCGGACTCCTTTCGAGTGGAACCGGACCAATCCGGTTCTGAACCGGATTGGTCCGGTTCCGGTTCCATGGCAAATGCCATGGAACCGATCCGGTTCGGAACCCCGGGTCCGATTTGCCGAATTGGACCGGGTTTATACCGGTTCCAACCGGAACCGGTTTAGCCAACCCTTTTTTTTTTTTCAACTTGAATCGTAAAGGAAATATATCATTTATTGAATATGTAAAACAACATAAAAGATACATCATTTGAAATTCATAACAAAAATACATTACTCATCATAATTTATAAGTATAGTCTTGGCCAATTCTTCTTCTTCTTCGGAACTTTCATTGCAGAACTCGTCGATTCCTCCTTCTCTCTTATTTCTTCTCTCAGCATCGAACCAATCTCTTAGCAGCGTAAGCATGCACAATGATTCTGCTTGTAGAGAAACTCTAAAGTCTCCAATGAGCCGAGCACAAGTTGAAAATGCCGACTCTGATGCAAGACTGGATGTTTGGACTGCAAATACATCTCTAGCCATTTTGGCTAAGACTGGATATTGTCTTGCGTTTGCTTTCCACCACTCTAGTACGTCAAAATTTTCATCTGTAATGAACATTTGACCCAGGAAGAACTGCAACTCATTTGAAGAGGTAGATGACACTCCGCTTCCTCTCTGCTTCTTTCTTCCAAGGCTCCGCAACAGATTAATCCCTCCGCTTCGTGACTGACTAGCATCTTCTTCTCCTCCTCATACTACACGCGCCGATGAGCTCTGTCCCTGTTCACTATGGTACAATCCAAACATATTTTGGAGAGAATGCATGATTGACGTCTTTTGATCGTCAACATCCTTATCCAAAAACGTACTGTAATATTCAAAAAAAGTATCGAAAGATCCTACACCCTGACTTGGGTCTAACAATGTAGATATACAGTGCACGTGTGGAATTTGTTCCCAATATTTTTTAAACTTCTCCTACATACGATAAACGAACGACATCAACTCAATATCATCTCTAAATTCAATAAATTTGCAAAACATGTTAAATACAAGTGGTAGAAAATAATGAGAAGTAGGATTACAAACACCGGAGAAACGATCTGTTGCATCTTTAAAGGTTTATAACAAAGCAGTTAAATTTTTAACAAAAAACCAATCCTTATCAGACAATAAATAACTTTCATCACTTTCAGGCATTTGATAAGAGTTATAAAAAGAAGTTAAAGCATCTTGATAAGGTAACATCGATTCTAACATTTTGTGCAAAGAATTCCATCGACTTACAATGGGCGGTGGAAAAAGAGTAAACCGAAGGTTCTGACTTGCACACGTATGTTTCCAATCACGCTTAATGCGTGATTGTCGTATCCATTGACAACAATTTTTAAGTTTGTCTATGCTACTACATTCAGCATCTTCATAACCATCTTTTACTGCTAAATTAATTATATGGCATGCACATCTAACATGAAAAAAAACACCATTAAGCATTGGTCATAAATATATTTTAAGTTCACGCATTGCCGCGTTATTATTTGAAGCGTTGTCAAGTGTAATCGAACAAATTTTATCTGCAATTCCATAAAATCTACAAACATTAACAATATATTTAGCAATTTGGGAACCAGTATGTGCAGATTTTAATTCATCCAGTGACAAAATTCTTTTCTGCAAACACCAGTTATCATCAATCCAATGACCAGTAATAACAAGAAAAGAAAGTAATGCGGTATTCGTCCAAATATCAGTAGTTAAACTTAATCTGCAGTTAATAGAAGAAAGATGATCAACTAAAGTCACGGTAATCAAGAAACACATCGACAATATTTCTTTTCAAAGTATGCCTAGAAATATGTCTAAAACATGGTTGGATACCAGAAGAAAATTCAACAAAGCCATCTTTTTCAGAAAACAAAAAAGGAAGTTCGCATCTTACAATAAAACGAACGAATAATCTTTTGTTCATTTCCGGTGTTAAGATAAAATTAGTGCCAGACTGAGGATTAATTTGAAGTTGGGTTGGTTCTCTACCTAATGGTTGTAAAGTAACATCATCAAAATTATGTTTTTTAACTAGATGTTTCTTAAAAGTTCCGGTACCGCCAGCGGAACCACATGTTCTATAATTATATGTGGTTTTACATATTTTACAAATAACAACAGATTCGTTCGTACCTGGTTTTGTCTCGACGTCAAAATGATCCCATACCTTGCTTCGTTTGGGACGGTTACTCGTGCGACTCGAAGCGGCAGTAGTCGCGGATGACCCGCCAGGGGCCGGATTTTGGGGGGCCGCCGGTTCTGCAACGTGTTGCGCTTCTTCAACATCATAAGCATTATCAAACTCGGCAAAAATATCATAATTTTCTTGGAATAAATGTGGATTTGAGGCACCACCACGACCACCACGACCACACACGACCAGTAGAAGAAGTTGCTATCGAATTAGTGGAAATATGGAAAAACGAGATAATTGTAATCAAGATTAGGATTGTAAGAGTAAGAGAGTTGGAGACGAAAAATTGAAGAGGAAAAAGGAGGTATATATAATATATATAAGCAAAAATTTTTAAATATGGAAAAACGAGATAATTGTAATCAAGATTAGGATTGTAAGAGTAAGAGAGTTGGAGATGAAAAATTGAAGAGGAAAAATGAGGTATATATAGAAGCAAAAAAAATTTTTTTTTTAAAATTTTTTTTTTTGTAATTAAGCCGTTGCCCAACGGCTATTTTAGCCGTTGGGCAACGGCAGTCCGTTGGCCAACGGCTACAATGCCGTTGGCCAACGGAACCCACCCCCCCTTTTTTTTTAATTTTTCACCGGTTCCGGTTCCGGTCCGGAACCGGAATCGGTGGAACCGGAACCGCCGGATTGGCGGTTCCGCACCTGTGGAACCGATCCGATCCGGGCAAAACCCGGATCGGATCCCGGTTTATAACCGGATCAACAAGTTCCGGTTTGGAACCGGAACCGACCGGACCGGTTCCGGACCGGTTCCGGTTGATCCGGTCCATTAACCACCCTGACTCCACGCCCACAGCCGGTGGAGGTAAAGGATTTGTCTACCCAATACTTGCATTCACGCTTCCAACATCCCCTACATCCTCATTGAGGTTCCCCAAGTTCATAGCCGCCATGCTATAACACAAGGGTTAACAACAATTCTATAACAATACATATGCTATGCCGTTAGATAACATGAATAATAATAAGCATGTTAGTATAACAATTTTATACACCAATATGCACCACATGCATAAACATGCCCAAATGTAACCACCTAGCCAACCATGCTAAGGCTACCCTTCACTCGTTCCCGGGTTCTCTAACCACTGCTCTGATACCACTAATGTAAGGACCCTAGATCCTTAAGTGCGGATTAAAGGCATAAGAGCTAACATGCATTATCAGAGTATAAAAGTTCATGTTGAGACTATGAGCCTTAAGAATTACATGCCAAGTTAAGGACTTTCAAATGGATTAATTACATTCCCTAACAAATGAATGTTAATCACTACAGCTTTACACTACTCCTAGAGTAGACACTATACAAAATAATCATGTCCTTCCTTTACAAAAGCTCTCTTCACAAGCTCACCGCCTCAACCCGTCCATAGCCCCTTTTTCATGCCAAATGTACCTACAAGGACAACCCCCAAAACATGAGCATATAATAATCCATATTCAACACACTATGAATATAATGCGTAAATGCATAAATCGTAATAAGACACTTCATGTTTTTCCCATGCATTTTAAACGCTCCCATTTTGGTTGTCCCTGTACCATAACTCATGAGTATAATCAATAGATTATTTAATGGTTCTACAAATGTCATGACATAACACCATTTCATTATCACCAATCACTAGTCTGTTATAATAGTGTATTTTAATGCACCTCGCTTGTCATGACAGCGGCACTAATACCCCTCGCTTCGACATATTAGCGGCATTGAATAACCTCGCGCAAATGCGACATGCGGCAATACCCTCGCTTCAACATTTGGCGGCAAATATTCTTTTCTCGCTACAATATGACAGCGGCAAGTATTCTATCACCGCTTCAAGTGACAGCGGCAAAGCATTAAAATCATCACTCTATATAACCATGACTCATGTGATGTGCACCAAACAATCATCATATACATATGCAATCATAATGCATAATTCAACATGTATTTGCATCCACAATGCACAATTCCATATATACTCGCATCCACAATGCATAATCAATGAGTATAATAGATACATGTATCGTTGGGTGCCCGTACGTCTCTTTACGTACCTTTCCAAAAGTAGGATTTGGTAGGACTTCACTTTCTTGGTTGTGTCGCCACCTGGGATGGTTTTACACATTCACACAAACCAATATTAGAACCCAAAAATAGTCCAATAGCAAAAATCCCACAAAAATAACCAAAAACACACATTTTGGTGTCTCGCGATCGATCGCCGTAAGGCCCCGATCAATCGCGAGATCACACTGCCCGAGTGTGAGTTTTTCTGCACTCGGCGATAGATCGCCACACTTGGCGCGATCGATCGCCCGTCTCGCCGATCGATCGCCCAAAAGTGGCGATCGATCGCCAAACGCTACTGGAGCGTACTGTATGCGCACGATCGATCGCCCGTTTCGGGCAATCGATCGCCGCTCCCTGCACTTCGAAAACCAACATTTTTGCACCATATTTTCTTCCCCATCTTCACCAACACATATACCAACAAACCCATAACATAAAAACACCATAAACCTTCAATATACTCCCTTAAACAACCAAAAATCTAACACCCAACCAAAACCAATACCAACCCAAACCCATTTCAAAACAACAAATACCAACTCAAATCAAAACCAAGCACCCTTAAAACATCAAGGAGGGTTCCATACCTCTTATAGACTCCAAATCTCACTAAAAATCTCACAAATCAAGCTTTTGTGAAGATTTCTCCTTCCTCCTTTAGTTAAAAATGAAAATGGGTTGGGGATAGGGTTTTGGAAGAGTGATTTGGGAATTGGTAAAGTGAAAGGTAAAGTGGGGGGGGGGGGGGGGGGGGGGGGGTAGTGGGGTATAAAGGTGGGGGTTAATTAAAAACATATACCCCAATTATTAGCATGATGTATAAAATAACCAACATGATATTTTAAAAGCATTTTACCAACATGCACCCAAAACCTCAATTAAAATACATGCTTTCCAAGTAATTATCAACCATCACAATTAAATCATGCTAACACCCAATTCCCCAACATGGACCCTGAAATGCACAAGCATTTCACTAAGATAATTATTTCCAACACATAATTTAATTATCACCATAATTAATCACATAAACATAATTAATGCCCAATTGCAATTAATTATTTTGGGGATATCACAAAACCCGACAGATCGGAGGCATGAAAAGACAAAAGACCTGGTAGCAAGATGGCATGTTTTCCTAAGGCTCGGGGACGCCAAAAACCAATAATGTAAATATTCCCGGACAAAAGAAAAAGGCGTGTACCATTAAAGCACTCAGACAAAATAATGGACCACTCACGAGAAAAGATGGTGCACCAAACAAAAGCGTCAGCACTCACGAGAAAAGTTGGCACGCGCAGACAAAAGATGTCAGACACGAGATAAAGGCGCACTCACGGGCGCACTTAACATTCAACAAGAGTTTGGAATCCGAGTATGAAGTCCGGATTCATGCATATATAAGGTCAGTCAATGAGAAAGCTAAGCACATCAGAAATTTTCCATAGTTTTCTCAGTGATAAAACATTATGATCTCCAAGATGTAATCTGATCACCTTTCATAGCTTGGTAATTTTCTTTTTCTTTGTAATATTTCAGTTTACATTTCAATTTTCATTTCAGTTTGTATATGTGTTTCAAGTACAGCCTCATTATATGAGAGGCTAACAAGTTAGTCTCCTCCCAGGAAGAGAAGTATTAATGCAATAAATATTATAAGTATTTCCAGAATAAAACGAAGGCTTTTGTCCATCTATCTCTCAAATTTCTTTTTATATATGGTTATACTCTACGCCTTAAGGTAGAAAACTAATTAAGGCTGTGATGTGCGGTTTCTGAAGGAGTCGGATAACTTACAGACTAACCTCGTCGGAAGGGCTGATACTGGATGATGAGGAGTCATTCGTAAAACAGTCCGGGAGCAGTAATTTTTCGACTGATGGATTTGCGACCCACCTCACCCCGTGCCGTTATGGTATAAAATGTATACACCGTTTTGTCAAAATTTTATAGTAATACGGAAGTGAGATGAGTATGTTATAATTTTAAGCAATTTTCTTAACTAAAGGGTAAAATGGTATGAAAAAATAAAGAAAGTGAGAAAAAGACAAAACTATGGAGCTATCTTAAATTTATTTTTAAGTGTGGAGGAATTTTAAAGTTGAAAGTAGGTATGAGGATTTTAGTGTATGTTGCCATTAAAACTGAGCCCTTAATTATTTCAAATTCACATGTCATTTTCAATAAATACATGTCAATTCGATCTCATGTCCCTCTTATTCTATTTAATTATAATTTGCACTTGCATCAATTTCATCATGTTTTTTTTTGTTTGTTTCTGGGGAGGACACAATTTTTTGAACATATCACAACTCGAACTTGAGTCATCCTCAAACAAGGAGGTGAGCTTGACCACTCCGGCCTTAGCCGGAAGCTCTTTAAATAATTGTTTCTAAAAGTACAAGTATCGAAATCCTGTGGATGGATTTGACGTAGGATAATAAAAAATGTCATGCATGCAGCTCAAGAAATCTAGATCCATAAAACCAACTAAAATTAGAAGATCGTAAATTTTACCCAAGATAAAATGTCATACACAATCTAAACAATTTATTTTCTAGTCATAAAACGAAGGGAAAAGAATCTTTAAATGATCAGAATGAAATCTGAAACAGAGCGCTAGTAAACATGATAATTCTACCCGAGCATAACCGGAGAAAGCAAAGGTTTATTCGAGAAGAAGGCCTCCAAATTCCCAGACGTGAGTTCATATGAATCTTGGAAAGACTCATCGGTGAACACAGCAGAATGTGGCGACAATACAACGTTGTCGAGTTCAAAAAGCTCTGGAGGAACATGAGGTTCGTTCTCAAATACGTCCAAACCTGCACCAGCGATTTCCCTTTGCTGCAAGCATCGGACCAATTCGTTTTCATCTATTATAGCACCACGCGCAATGTTAATAATCACCCCTTCTTTAAATAATTGTTTCTAAAAGTACAAGTCTCGAAATCCTGTGGATGGATTTGACGTAGGATAATAAAAATGTCATGCATGCAGCTCAAGAAATCTAGATCCATAAAACCAACTAAAATTAGAAGATCGTAAATTTTACCCAAGATAAAATGTCATACACAATCTAAACAATTTATTTTCTAGTCATAAAACGAAGGGAAAAGAATCTTTAAATGATCAGAATGAAATCTGAAACAGAGCGCTAGTAAACATGATAATTCTACCCGAGCATAACCGGAGAAAGCAAAGGTTTATTCGAGAAGAAGGCCTCCAAATTCCCAGACGTGAGTTCATATGAATCTTGGAAAGACTCATCGGTGAACACAGCAGAATGTGGCGACAATACAACGTTGTCGAGTTCAAAAAGCTCTGGAGGAACATGAGGTTCGTTCTCAAATACGTCCAAACCTGCACCAGCGATTTCCCTTTGCTGCAAGCATCGGACCAATTCGTTTTCATCTATTATAGCACCACGCGCAATGTTAATAATCACCCCTTCTTTTCCTAATGCTAACAAAGCATCCCGGTCGATCATATGATACGTCTCCTCGGTTAGTGGACAACAGATGACAAGAACATCAGATGCATTTGCTAATTCTAGGATGTTAGGATGAAATATATACGTAACAGATGACTTCTTCTTCCTCGAGTAGTACAGTATTGAACACTCGAATGCTTCAAGCCTCTTTGCAACCTCTAGGCCAATGCTCCCTAGTCCTACAATCCCGACTTTCTTGCCTCCTAACTACATTAATGAACCGCCATAATTAAATAAGGGACTCGGCAAGCAAAATAACAACAGACCCTTACTCGTTATTAAGAGAATCCAATCCAAAAGAACCAATTTATCGTAGAGCCGATGCAGGCCCTGAACATTTATTAGATTTATGCCAGGTTGCTATCTAAAATTGGGTCCTACATAGAAAATATGCTCTGGACTATGTCTGAGTAAGATAGAAAACTAAGAATAGTGACGCCTTTATGCCAGCTCAAGATCAAGATTTTGTTTCTTCGAACAGTGACTTAATCACTTTAGATGCAGTAAGCATTGTGCCTCATCCGTCATTTTCAGTAAATATTTTAGTGCTAAAATTTGTAGTTCAAAATATTGGGTTTGTATCTTAGAAAGATAGCAAAAAGATAGCAAGCAAGCAGAAATAATAATGGTTTCGAAATATGAATGTTTTGACAAGATCCGTACTTAAAACAATATTGTCCCGCTAAACACGGTTCAATTGACAATTTTCCTTCAAATATACAAAGATTATAATCAGTGATAGTTTAAACCACGATGATTTAAAAGTGTTCAACAAGAAAGGAAGTGGAACAAGATGAATACACAAAAAATTTGCTTTGATCTTGTGTTTGATTTTTCAAAATAATGTCATAATTCGTTCAAGACTTGTATACCATTTACAAGCATCATATCATGAAAAAAGCGCACCTACATAAAGAAAATTTCTTATTTTCCTTAATTTATTTCATAATTTCCAACAAAATTTTGCATACCTTGAATCCAAGAGGGTACATTTTACGTTCAGGCCACACTCCAATTTTCACGAATCGATTTGCAGCACTGATTTTCCTCAACACATCGATAAGTAACCCAACAGCAAGGTCCGCAACGTCTGCGGAGAAGACAGTTCCCGCGTTTGCGACGGAGATGTCCCGGCGGCGGCATTCGATAAGATCGATGTGGTTGGTCCCAGCGCTGGTGGTGACCACGAGGCTGAGAGAGGGGAGTTGGCTGATGACGGCTGCGGAGAGCTGATCAACGCCTGAGCATAGGGCGGCTCGCGTGTTCTGGGCATGCGCTGCCAGGAATTGGGTGAGGGGCAACGGCGATTCCCATGGCTTCAGAGTCCGGAATTTTGAGGTGAATTGATGTGAGTACATTTTGAAGACGGAAGGTGGACCAAAGACGATGATTTCAGGGAGATGTTGGTTCTTGGTATGGTCTACTTCCGCCATTGAATCACAGGGGAAAATCTTTAGAGTATTGATACTGAACAAGGGTGCTTCGATGTTTATAGCAAGAAATATGTTTTTGTCCATTTATATTAAATTCTATGGACGAAATAAAATATATTTATTAAAACAATTTAAATTTTAATTAATTTTTTTTTTCTTTTCATTTTTGATACATTTGATCCAGTTGCCAACGTAAAGCTATTGATAATGCAATAGGCCGAACAATTTCTTGAAGATGGAGTATCGAATGATTTACGGAGCCAAAAATTGCATATTTGTATAAAAAAAATAGCCACAACTCGTTCCATTTGAATAAATATATATGTAAATAATGTTTTATATTAAAATAAATCTACTATATAAGGCAACTGGAATCCTGAACTTTAAACATATGAAGTGTGATTTAACTTACATATATATATATATATATAATCAAATAATTAGTATTTTTTTTTTTGCTTTATATAGATAGATATTATTATTATATTACTATGCATATTGCAATCGAGTTTTCGGCTTTCTGTTTGGAGAATCTATGATTTGCTTATTTTTTATACTGCCTTGGACATGGAGGCTGGGGCGGAGCCAATATTGAAGATTATCTGGGGCTGGTCAGAACGTATATCAAATATAGATAGTCATATGACGAAACAGTTTTCTTTGGTAAAATTTCCCACAATACCGAACAAAAATATCCCGAGCACAAGGTACCCGAACACCACTAAATCCTGCTTAGCTTCTTGGTCGAAACTGCAGCGGAAGACCCGGACATAACTGACAAATTAACGGGTGTGAACGAACGTGCGTTAATGACGGGTGGATTTCTCGGACACATCTTGAGTCCATAACGCCGTGATCGAGGGAGATCATGTCCCAGATTTGGGGCTCCTCAACTGTCGTGTTTTGCACTATAAATACCGCCACACCATCACATTTCAGGAGTTGGATTTTTTGGGCAAGAAATATACTGAGAATATTATATCATACCGACTGTTCGGTCTTTGTCTTCTAAGGAAAATGAAAGGAGAGGAGACCGTTACTTAGTATAAGGTCTCCGGATCCTTGAATGTACGAGTCTCCGGGTTCGTTCTGTAAAGACCCGGAAATTTGAGGTATTCATTAAATTAAAATATTTTGGCTCAAGTTAAAACTTTAATTATTATATTATTATTAAATGATATAGCATGACTTAAACTTTATTATTTAGTTTCCTTGTAGAATTAAATACTCCTAGGATCTTTACCTACCAACTCAAGCTACTCAATATTGTTATCATGATCTAAGACAATTAATTAGGATTTTTCATCCTATTTTAGCATCACCATAACCGAACCAAATCTATCATTGAACCAAGAATTATGGAGGGTTTTTAATCTCCAAGCAACTCAAAGGATTTGGATGGAAATCTCAATTTTAATTACACTTCGTTACCATGGAAATCATTACCATAATTTCATCAAAATCTACACCTTGTTTGTCATCAAAAATCGAAAATTCCTTTATTGAATCAAGAGTTTTGGGAAAGATTTTTAGACCTTAAATTCAAGAATCCCAGCCTCTTATTTTCGAAAATCTGCATCCTTATTTTTGAAAATCTGCATCCTTATTTTTGAAAATCTGCACCATTTTTTTTACCATCAAAATCTGCACTATCTTGGCAATAAAAATCTGCACAGATTTTATACCATAAATTCTAGAATCTCAACCTCTTATTTTCAAAAATCTGCAGTCATTAAACTCTGAGTTTCAGCACCTCTGTTGAGCCTTAAACGCATGGTTGCGTTTAATGCGTTAAATTATCCCCGGTCAATCTTTGAGTTTTGATGATCAACAAAACTTGTGTTTGTTATACTAATGCATCTACTTAGTGTGCAGATTAAGTGATGAAAAGTGGATTGGAATGAAGAATTTCAAGTGTGCATATTCTGGCCTGGATCGCCCCAGGCGATGGTGATCATCGCCCCAGGCGATGGGTGCCAGGAGGGGCATCGCCACGCACATCGACAGAGGCGATGGCCAGGCGAGCATGCGAGGAAGATCGCCCCAGGTGATGATGACCAACGCCTGAGGCGATGGCAGCCACAGGGACTTCGCTCCCGCACATCGACTGAAGCGACGCCGAGGGATGCGCGGGCATGCGCGCAGGGAAGATCGCCCGAGGCGATGGGCTGAACGCCTGAGGCGATGGGCTGGAACGCCTGAGGCGATGTGGAATTCGTTTGAGGCGATGCAAAATTTGGACATGCTGAAGCTACGGCCTTAATTTTTGCTCTTGATCGCTGATAAGTGTATTTTATACACTTATATTTCTTCTTATTTTGCATGGTTTAGTGTTAGTTTTCGATCAGAATTACGCTTTTAGGTTTGTTCTGTGTTGTTTTGCAGGAATCCAGGTAATTACATGTTTTGTGGACTAAAAGGGTGCAAATGACGGAAAGAACGGATACATTGAAGCCAAAAATCCACACTTTCAATCATGGCAACAGGCGTAAAGACGCCTACTCTGAGGCGTAACTACGCCTAACCCACGGCAAATTATTATTTGGAGAATGTCTTGAGGCGTAACTATGCCTATTTGGAGGCGTAACTACGCCTAGCTTACGGCATTTGAGCTTTTAAACGATTTTATTAGGCGTAAAGACGCCTCAGTCAGGCGTAGCTACGCCTAACCCACGGCTTTTGAGATTTTGTTCAGGCGTAACTACGCCTGTTTTCAGGCGTAATTACGCCAGTCACGCGGGAAGCCAGTTCTTTAGACACGTCGACAGGCGTAATTACGCCACTTCGGAGGCGTAATTACGCCAATGGAATTTTGGTAATTTTGGAGACTTTCCTTAGGAGTTTGCACGGGACTTTTAAAAGGTTTTAGAGGAGGATTTTCGAGATATTCAGACTTAGACATATTCTTGGAGAGAAGGAGGCTAGGGTTGAAGAACGGAGAAGAATAACGACGACGGCTCGGAGCAAAAAGGAGAGAATTCATCACGAGACGGCGGCGTTCATCGAAGATCGAAGAATAGCGTCCAATTCGTTTTGTATCTCTAAACTTTTAGCAATTTTTATGGGTTATTTAAACATGTCTATGTGTTTAAATACTTCTAGCATGAGCTAATTTTATTTTCTAGGAGACGATGTAGCTTGTTTTGAAACTACGCTTATTATGAATTGATTGAAGTTTATTTGGATTTCCGTATGGTTTATTTATGTTTTCCTGTTCCTAATGCTTTTAATCTACTGGCCATGGATTGAATGATTCCATATTCGTGATCTATCACTCGGGAGAGGGGGTTGTGAATAGGAAAGAAGGAATTCGTATCGTGGTAGTTATATTGTTCGGAAGGCCTATAACTCCATAGAAGTCGTCAAAGGAATTACCGCGCTTTTACAATTGTTTGATAATTAATCTTAGATAGGGATATCAAGATTAATGTTAGATAATTACTTCTGCTTAACAACCGGGAGGGGGAGTAGAAACAAATAAGAATTCTCGGCTAGTAAACTAGGAAATCCATAAAATGGAAATCAAGGAATGATAAGTGTAGTTGATGAACAAGTGAAATCGTACTCCTAGATTCGTCTCCAACTGATTTCTTTTCAACTCAGTATTTGATCATCGTTAGTTAATTAATTTTTATTATTCGCATAACACTCAACTATTTGATTCTCTAAATAAAGCAAAGATTATTTTAATTCAGTACTTAGATTTAACTATTTAATCAATCTCTGTGGGTTCGACATCTTTCTATACTAAAACTTGACTACCGTGCGCTTGCGGTAAGGGATTTTACGCAACAAGTTTTTGGCGCCGTTGCCGGGGATTGATTTATTTAGTACAATCTGATACTGTACCAATTAATCTTGGTTTTAATTTAGAGCTTTTATTCCTTTTATTTTGGAGTGATTTTTTGTCTTTTCTGAATTTTTGCAGTGCATGCGAAAGTACACTACTCCTGAATCGTTGATGTTTGATCCTAAGATCGAGAGAACTGCAAGAAGACTGAGAAAAACGAGAAGGGAGGAATTGATAGAAATGGCTGCAAATAGAGACAACAACGAACCACCTCCACAACTTGTTGAACCTCAAAGGGCGATCAGAGATTATTTCAAACCTTTGGTCAACAACAATTACTCTGGGATAGCTCGCCAGACTATCAATGCCAACAACTTTGAACTTAAGCCGGCATTGATAAGTATGGTGCAACAGAATCAGTTTGGTGGGTCCCCTGTTGAAGACCCCAACTTGCATTTGAGGATATTTTTGGAGATAGCTGATACTGTGAAGATGAATGGTGTTCCAGAAGATACTGTGAGACTGCGATTGTTCCCTTTCTCTCTTAGGGACCATGCAAGGAGTTGGCAACAATCTCTTCCAAATAATGGTATTAACACATGGGCGGAAATGTCATCGAAATTTCTCTCGAAGTTTTTCCCACCAGCTAAGTCAGCTCAACTGAGAACTGAAATCAATACGTTCAGACAAATTGATTCTGAACAACTATACGAGGCATGGGAGCGATTCAAGGATTTATTGAGGAGGTGCCCACAACATAACTATGAAAGCTGGGTGCAGATTCAGTTATTTTACAATGGGTTGAATGGACCAACTAGGATCATTGTGGATGCTGCAGCAGGAGGAACACTATTTTCTAAGACTGCAGATGCTGCCTTTGAATTACTTGAGGAGATGTCGGCTAACAGCTTCCAGTGGCCCAGTGAGCGAGCCATGGCAAGGAAACCCATAGGTATGTATGAGGTTGATCATTTTAGTACTCTTACTGCACAACTGTCTGCACTAACCACGCAGGTAGCAGCTCTGACCAAGCAAGGAGCACAACCTACTATTGAATTAGCCGCCGCTGCAGCTGGAATGGAGTTGTCAAGGGAAGCAGAGCAAGAGCACGTTCAGTTCATAAACAATCGGTATCCCAACAACAATAATAACTACCGAAGCAATCCGTATCAACAAGGTTCCGCAACAATGATAGACTCTCATATGCCAACAACAATAGTGCTCTAAATCCACCACCTGGATATGCTCCACAAAAGAATGAAGGTAAACCTTCACTTGAAGATTTGGTGAATACCTTTGTTCAAAGTTCGAAATTGAGGCTTGAGAAGAATGAGTCGAGGCTTGATACGATTGAGGGTCACATGAACAACATGGGTGCTACAATGAAATCTCTTGAGGTGCAAATTGTGAACAACCAACAAAGAGGATCATTTCCTAGCAACACCGAAGTGAACCCAAGGGAGCAGTGCAAGGCCGTGTCATTGAGAAGTGGTAAGGAACTTGGGGATGTAGAACCAGCACATGTTGATGAGCCATCTGTTGAGGAGACTCAAATTCAGGTTGAAAACCCTAAAGAAGTTGAAAAGGAGAAGCAAGCCACATTACCGGAAAAGCTTCCTATGTACAAGCCTACACTTCCATATCCTCAACGTTTCCGAAAAAAGGCTATAGATGACCAGTTTGCCAAATTCTTGGAGATTTTCAAGAAAATCCACATAAATATTCCTTTTGCCAAGGCGTTGCAACAAATGCCTAATTATACAAAGTTTATGAAGGATATAATGGCAAGAAAGAGGAAGCTTGAGGAATTTGAAACCGTGAATCTCACAGAAGAATGTAGTGCAATACTCCAAAAGAAGCTACCACAAAAATTGAAAGATCCAGGGAGTTTTACTATTCCTTGTATTATTGGTAGTTCTACATTTAATAGGGCGTTATGTGATTTAGGTGCAAGTATTAATTTAATGCCTTTATCTGTTTTCAGGAGTTTAGGGCTTGGTGAAGTAAAGCCTACTACAATCACATTGCAATTGGCGGATAGGTCTCTCACATATCCTAGAGGGATAATTGAAGATGTGCTTGTGAAGGTGGACAAATTTATTTTCCCTGCAGATTTTGTGGTTCTAGACATGGAGGAAGATGGAGATGTTCCATTAATTTTGGGGAGACCATTCTTAGCAACATGCAGGGCACTTATAGATGTCCAAAGAGGAGAATTATCCTTGAGAGTTGGAGGAGAAGAAGTCATGTTCAATATTTACAAGGCTCTCAAGGGACCTGACGTGGTAAGTACTTGCAAGTTTTTGGATGTAATTGACTCATGTGTCCATAACTTTGAAGTAGGAGCAATACCGGAGGATCCATTGGAGAATTGCATGGTCAACTCTATTATGAAAGTGGATGCAACTGAACCTGATCTTGCTGAGCAAGTGGAAGCACTTAAGAGCCTGCCTAAGGAGAACAACACTACTGGCAAAGAAGAACATGTACGAGATACATCAGTCAAAGAAGATACGAAGGCGAGCTCGGAACTGAAAGAACTACCGGCCCACCTTACTTATGCATTCTTGGGTGAGAATTCGACATACCCGGTAATTATATCTTCATCTCTTTGTTCTTTAGAGAAGGATAAATTATTACGTGTATTGAGGACATATAAATCTGCTTTGGGTTGGTCGATTTCTGATATCAAGGGGATTAGCCCGTCTTTGTGCATGCATAAAATTCTTATGGAGGATTCCTTCGTTCCCTCCATTGATCATCAAAGGCGGTTAAATCCAGCAATGAAGGAGGTAGTAAAAGCAGAAGTGCTTAAATTGTTAAATGCTGGGATTATTTATGCTATTTCAGATAGTGCATGGGTTTCCCCAGTACAGGTCGTGCCAAAGAAAGGAGGGATGACAGTGGTAAGAAATGAAAATAATGAGTTGATCTCAACTCGAACTGTGACGGGGTGGCGAGTTTGCAATGACTATAGGAAACTCAACAAGGCCACAAGGAAGGACCACTTCCCTCTTCCATTTATCGATCAGATGCTTGACAGGTTAGCCGGTTATTGTTATTACTGTTTCTTAGATGGCTATTCAGGATACAATCAAATTGCCATAGACCCCGAGGATCAAGAGAAGACAACGTTTACCTGTCCATATGGCACCTTTGCATTTAGAAGAATGCCTTTTGGTTTATGCAACGCACCTGCTACTTTTCAACGGTGCATGATGGCGATATTTTCAGATATGGTGGAGGAGATCCTTGAAGTCTTCATGGACGACTTTTCGGTATTTGGTTCCTCTTTTGACCATTGTTTGCATAACCTATCTCTTGTGTTACAGCGCTGCCAAGAAAAGAACCTCGTGTTAAATTGGGAGAAATGTCACTTTATGGTGCAAGAGGGTATTGTCCTTGGCCATAAGGTGTCATCTCAAGGACTTGAAGTGGATAGAGCAAAAGTGGTTGCAATTGAGAAGCTTCCACCTCCGAACAACGAGAAGGCTATTAGGAGCTTCCTTGGACATGCCGAGTTTATCGCCGTTTTATTAAAGATTTTTCTAAAATAGCTAAGCCCTTGTGTAATTTGTTAGAAAAAGACTCACCTTTTGTCTTTGATGATTTGTGTTTGCAGGCATTTAACAGGCTAAAGAAAGTACTTATATCTGCACCAATCATCATAGTGCCGGATTGGAAGGAGCCATTTGTTTTAATGTGTGATGCCAGCGACTATGCTGTGGGAGCAGTTTTGGGGCAAAAGAGAGACAAGATTTTTAGGGCGATCTACTATGCAAGTAGAACTCTTGATGGAGCCCAACAGAATTACACGACCACCGAGAAAGAGATGCTAGCTGTGGTGTATGCATTCGACAAATTTAAAGCATATCTGATCGGGACAAAGGTCATAGTTTACACAGATCATGCAGCGATTCGTTATCTTTTTGCCAAGAAGGATGCGAAACCCCGGTTGATTAGATGGATCTTGTTGCTACAAGAGTTTGATTTCGAGATCTTGGATAAAAAGGGCAGTGAAAATCAAGTAGCAGATCACTTATCTCGTTTGGAGTTGGAGGTCAAATGGATCATGGAGTCATACAAGAGAACTTTCCTGGTGAACATCTCTTTGAGGTATGTACTAAAACTCCGTGGTTCGCTGATTTTGCTAATTATTTGTCGTGCGGTATATTGCCTCCAGACCTCACTTATCAGCAAAGGAAGAAGTTCTTTCATGATGTGAAGAATTATTACTGGGATGAACCGTATGTATTCAGACGCTGTGCAGACCAAATTGTCCGGAGATGCGTAACTGAGGAGGAATCAAGAGAGATTCTTGAAAAGTGTCACTCCAGACCTTATGGAGGACATTTTGGAGCAGCAAGGACAACATCAAAAGTGCTTCAATCGGGTTTCTATTGGCCAGAGCTACATCGAGACAGTTATACTTTGGTGAAGACGTGTGATCGTTGTCAGCGCATTGGTAATATTTCTAAACGCCATGAGATGCCGTTGACAAATATCTTGGAATTAGAAATCTTCGATGTATGGGGTATTGATTTCATGGGCCCCTTCCCACCATCTTGTGGACAGTCATATATTCTGCTAGCAGTGAACTATGTTTCTAAGTGGGTTGAAGCGATTGCCACATCGACTAATGACGCTCAGGTCGTGGTCAAGTTCGTGCAAAAGAACATATTTACACGGTTTGGTACTCCGAGATCGATTGTAAGTGATGAAGGGACCCACTTCTGTAACAAGATCTTCAGTGCTTTGATGACGAAATACACTGTGAGGCATAAGATTGCATTGGCTTATCATCCACAGACTAATGGCCAAGCCGAAATTTCTAACCGAGAAATTAAGCTAATCCTTGAAAAGACGGTCAGTATTAACCGAAAGGATTGGGCCCTGAAATTGGATGATGCATTATGGGCATACCGCACTGCATTCAAAACTCCCATAGGGATGTCCCCATATCGTCTAGTTTTTGGGAAAGCATGCCACTTACCGGTAGAGTTAGAACATCGGGCTTTCTGGGCCATAAAGAAGCTGAACTTTGATTTGAAGGCTGCTGGTGAGCAACGGTTGCTACAGCTCACTGAGATGGATGAGTTTCGTAATGAAGCGTACGAAAATGCTAAGATCTACAAGGAGCGAACGAAGAATTGGCATGACAAGCAAATCGTGAGAAGAGAGTTTATTCCTGGTCAGAAAGTGCTACTATATAACTCGTCTCCGACTATTTCCAGGAAAGTTGAAGTCACGATGGTCTGGGCCGTTCACTATTGAGAAAGTGACCCCTTATGGAGCAATTGAACTGAAATGCGACGACGGCCACACATTTCAAGCAAATGGGCAGCGTTTGAAGCAATATTTTGGGGAAGAAGTAAGAGACGTGGACGAGGTTCATCTGAGCGAGCCTAAGTGAATGGATGGAAGACAGTCGGGCCGAGGACTATAAACTAAGCGCTATTTGGGAGGCAACCCGAATCCTGTATCCTTATTTTATTTTTATTTTATTTAAAAAAAAAATGATGATGGCGTATTTACGCCTTTAAAGGCGTAATTACGCCTGAAAAATATTTTGCAAGTTTGAGATGCCGTAGGACAGGCGTAACTACGCCCCTTTGTGGCGTAATTACGCCTGTCAAATTTCAGAAAATTTTAAAATGCCGTAGGCGAGGCGTAATTACGCCTCTCAAGCGGCGTAATTACGCCTCGCGTATTTTTAGTCCTCTTCCCCTCAAATTTTCAATTCCGATTTTTTATCTTCAATCTCTTAATTAAGCTATCCCACCTCTAAAGTCAATATTTTTATCGATTAATTGCAGGTTTTTGGAGTCTACTGGTGCAAGGAAGCAAGTTTAGGGGGGTTGCAACAAAGTGGTCTAGCTTAGCCAACCAAATCGAAAATTCTTCATCTCAGGGTTGCCGCCGACTTTCCAGCCAGAACCTTTTCCACAACCGCCCCCCGACGATATGGATGACGATGACCACTGACGGTCATCGCTTAGGTATGTGCATCGTTCTATTTATTTCTTCATGTATATGCATTGAGGACAATGCACATTTCTAAGTTTAGGGGGGTACTTTGAACTATTCAAACTACTTGGATTTCTGTTGCTTTTGTGTGTTTGTTTTCCTTATTTTGATTGGTTTTGTCTTGATTTAGAGTCTGTTGAGTTGTGAGTGTCATAAGTTGTATTACGAGTCAGTTGAGGCCAATGATGAAAAACAAATTGAGTTGATTTGTGGAAAATTTTAAAAAGTTTCATGTTTTCATGTTGCTCTTGAGTTCTCACATATTCTTGCACTAGAAACCATGACCATTTGATTAATCAATGATGATTTGAACGAACACAAAAATGATATAGGCAATTCTTGATAATTTGGGCCTTGATTCTTTCATAGAAAATTGCCATAGTAGCCCCTTTGAGCTTAAATGTAAAAGAATGAGAATTGAATTGCTGCAATATATTTTATAATCTCATTCAAATTTGCTTCTTATATCACCTTGGTTTTGAGATACCATTTGAGCACATTGGTCAAATCATATAAGTTATTTGTGAATTGAGAGTAGTCTAGAACTTGCTTTAGTACCCTTTGAGATGAAATACGGATGTCGTGTGGCTTAGGAATGATGTAGGCATTTTTTTTTATTCGTTTGAGCCTTTGAAGCCACCAAAATACATCATTTTCATCTGTAGTTACCCTTTTGAGCTTATTGAAAATCAAATGGCATGTGCTTAGGCACATAATAACCCCCATTCGGCATCATTCCAAAATCCCACATTGACCACCTTGCTAAAGCTTATACACTATTTCCTACCCTCAAGTGAGTAAGCCCCTATTGCACTTTAAAGTTTCAAATATCCCTCATGTTCCTAATTGAAAAATAGAAGGGGGATAATAATGAAAAAAGGGAATGAATGCATAGAAATATGTTGAAGAGGTGAAGAAAATAGTGATGGAAAGAATGAGAAAATAATGAGGTGAATGATGAGGCGGATGAGAAAAGAGGGTGAATTGAAAAGAAAAAAAAATGATGAATCATCAATAGAAGGAATCAAAATTGAGATGAGAGTGCGCAACATGGTTATATATGACTTACTCTCTTGCTTTGAATATCCAATCTTTTTATTGAAGCCATGAGCCGAAGCTTAACGTTACAAGCCTATTAAGACCTATTGACCGAGCCACATTCGTCTAATATACTAGTGGAGAAGGTTACGAATTGTAAGCCTATGGACTCTCGAGAAACACTTGTAATGAATATGCGTTTGACATCCACACAGCCTATGGACTCTCGAGAAACACTTGTAATGAATATGCGTTTGACATCCACACACACGTCTCATTACTTGATTTTTTGCCTTGTTCATTATTTGTCAAAGCTATATCCGTTTATGAACAATGCAAATGAACCAACACCTTGCAAAGTCCTATTGATTTGTGTGAATTAAGATTGCTTTAATGATTACATGGAAATGGTAGCACACACACACGTGAGAATTCTTGAGCAAATGATATGCATGTCTGAATACTTCTGAGGCCTACACAATTGGAATGTTTTACAACTTTGTTTTGTGTGTCTTTTCGTGTCAGTTTAGTTTTGATTTGTTTTTGTTTTGTTTTTGTGTTGTTTTGCTCGGGACTAGCAAAAGTTTAAGTTTAGGGGGTTTGATAAGTGTATTTTATACACTTATATTTCTTCTTATTTTGCATGGTTTAGTGTTAGTTTTCGATCAGAATTACGCTTTTAGTTTTGTTCTGTGTTGTTTTGCAGACGATCCACCGATCGCCTGAGGCGATCCGTGATTTTTGATGACCGTTTGGGCGCGGCGATGGTGATCGCCCGAGGCTATGTCCGAGGCGATCAAGGAGTGGTTCAAGCCTTTTGTTTAGCAATGGCTAGTAGGAGCCTAGGGGGCCTTCTACACTATAAATATGGATGCTTTGCAGCATTTTGAAGCTAAGGAACAAGCCTACAACTTATACAAAAGTCTTGATCATTTATTTGTAATTGCATTGCAATCTCAATACATTGTTGTTGTATTGGAGCTTGTAATACTTTACTTTGTTGAGTCTTGCTTTCTTCGTGTGAGTACACCGTGAAGGTGCTTTTGGCTTGATTTCTTGTAAAGGTCCTCCAACACCAAAGCAAGTTGGAAAATTGTAAAGTCATCAACAAGTCTAGTTGGTGCAAGTGTGTGGCTATCCTTGGAGCCCTTAAGGCCAAGAAGACTCGTGAAGAGTGTTGGTAGCTCGGGAAGAGCTTTGTATACTCGTGAAGGGTATTGTGCTCGGGAAGAGCGTTGTGTACTCGGGAAGAGTAGTGTGCTCGGGAAGAGCGTTGTAAACTCGGGAAGAGTTGTTGTGTGGCTAACTTGGAGCCCTCAAGGCCAAAATCTATTATTCTAGTGGAACCTCGGTTGGAGGTTATCTAACCGGGAAGAGGAGACGTAGGCGATTCATCGCCGAACTTCTATAACAAATCCTTTTGTTATTTATTGCTTTATTTCCTTTACGCATTTATTTATTTTATTCTTTGCATTTATTGATTGACTAAAGGCTTCCGCAAGCGCAAAACTCTTTTAGTTTTTCAAACTCATTTTAAAACGCTAAAGTAGCCAAGGAATCTCATTCACCCCCCTCTTCGATTCCAACAAGTGGTATCAGAGCCATTTGATTTTTGTTTTTAAATCAAATCTTTTTTATGGCTAATCTAGCAAATGAGTTTGCTCAAGGTCAATCGACAAATAGACATCCGCTCTTCACGGGTGATAACTACGGGTATTGGAAAAATAGAATTTCTCTATATATCCAATCCGTAGATTATGACCTTTGGAAGATCATAGTGAAAGGTCCACATATTCCTTTAAAGGAAGTTGGGGGAATAAGTACTCCCAAAGAAATGGACGATTTCACTAGAGCGGATATGATTTTAATTTCTCAAAATGCTAAAGCTATTAATATTTTACATTGTGCTTTAGATATGAAGGAGTACAACCGGATCTCGATGTGCTCAACGGCAAAGGAGATATGTGACAAATTACAAATTTGTCATGAAGGAACAAATCAAGTGAAGGAGACCAAGATTGATCTTCTACAACTCAAATATGAGACATTTGAGATGGAGTCCGGAGAAGATGTGGATTCTATGTTTAGGAGGCTCACCCTAATTATCAACGAGCTTGCTCAACTTGGAGAGAAGTACCCTCCAAAGCAAATATGGAGGAGAGCACTAAGAGCCTTGCCTAAAGAATGAGACGCAAAGAGGACGGCCATCATCGAGTCCAACAAAGGAGAAAATGCCTCCTATGACCTTGATGAGCTCCATGGCACATTGGTGACTCATGAACTTGAAGTTGCAACAAGGAGAGAAGTAAAGGAGGAGGATAGATCCAAAAACAATGGAATTGCCTTGGTAGGAAGGAAAGACCATTCCGATGATGATGAAGATGATGATGATGAAGAGATGAGGTTGTTCACAAAGAAGTTCAAGAAGCTCTTCAACAAACATAGCAAGTCAAAGACCTCAAATGCTACCAAACAAGAATCCAAAAATGAGGTAACTTGTTACAATTGTCAAGAAATAGGCCATTATGCTAACAAATGTCCTAGGAAGAAGAATGAGGACAAAGGGAAGAAGAAGGCGTTCATAGCCACATGGAGTGATAACGACTCCGATGAAGAAGAAGCCACCAATCTTTGTTTAATGGCTCTTGGAGATGAAGATGAAGGAGATGAAAGCGACAATGAGGTACCATCTTATGATGAATTATTAGATGCTTATAATGAACTCATTGATTGTCTTGGTAAAACCAAGAAGAGCAACAAAGTGCTTAAGCTAGACTTGGACAAGAAGGAAAAAGAAAATATTATTTTGAAAAACCAAGTGCTTGATTTAAAGACTTCTCTTGCCAAGTTTAGTGATAGTAGTTTAAAAATGAATGAATTGCTTGGCTTACAACGTTGTAGCTTTGACAAAGCCGGGTTAGGCTACTCAAGCAAATCAAAATCCTTTTCTAGCTTGTTGGCCAAAGCAAAGCATGACTCTACTACTTGTAATTATTGTTGCAACAATGGTCATACCAAGAACAAATGTAGGTATGCTAGAATCCAATATCAACCTAATAAGAGGTGGAAATGGATTCCAAAAGTGCCATTGAAAGTTAACCCACAAGGACCCAAAAATCAAATGGGTACCAAGGATCCTTCTATTGTTAATTTGTCTTGTAGGGACAACCATGGATTGGAGGATGAAGGACCAAGCAACTCAAAGGAGGAGATTATTTTATTCACCACCATAGAAGAGGCGAGAGGCGTTGGACCTATGACAAGAACGAACTCTTGTCATCAAGGGTAAAATTTATTTGATTCATTTTAAAAGAGCAATTCAAAAATTCATTGGCAGAAATCAATTGTGATCAACAAATATTGAAGCTCAATATTCATTGGAGTAAAATGCATAACCCCTTAGCATAATTTGTTTAATGCATGATGCATGCTTATCTTTTTATAGTAAGTAGCTTGATATGCTTTGTATTCAAATTTGAATATGCTATGTGAAAATGTGCAATTATATGATGTGTTATAATGCTTTGATAATTTTATTGTTTATTGGGTATGAATGCATGAACATATGCACACATTGCAACATTTAGAATTTATTGTTGAGTGCCTTAAACACATGTGTTTCCCTCTAATTGATTTAATCTAATGGCTATTACATGCTTGGTGAGGACCATGTGTAAAATTGTTAAAATATGGCTTTGTGTCAACATATTTGAGTAATGCTTATTTAAATTTTATGCTTTTTGATTATCACAAAAAGGGGGAGAATTTTGTGATAAACTTGAACCTCAATACATGCATAGTTTAAGGGGGAGAGCTTATGTATGCATGGTTTGAGGGGGAGAGTTGTTTGTTTTATGCATTACTTGGTTTAATCTTGTATGTGTTATGCAATTGTTAAGGGCGAGTTATTTTTACTCACATTACATGCATATTACTTATTCAAGTTTATCAAGTTTTGTGATCATCAAAAAGGGGGAGATTGTTGAGCCTTAAACGCATGGTTGCGTTTAATGCGTTAAATTATCCCCGGTCAATCTTTGAGTTTTGATGATCAACAAAACTTGTGTTTGTTATACTAATGCATCTACTTAGTGTGCAGATTATGTGATGAAAAGTGGATTGGAATGAAGAATTTCAAGTGTGCATATTCTGGCCTGGATCGCCCCAGGCGATGGTGATCATCGCCCCAGGCGATGGTGCCAGGAGGGGCATCGCCACGCACATCGACAGAGGCGATGGCCAGGCGAACATGCGAGGAAGATCGCCCCAGGCGATGATGACCAACGCCTGAGGCGATGGCAGCCATAGGGACTTCGCTCCCGCACATCGACTGAAGCGACGCCGAGGGATGCGCGGGCATGCGCGCAGGGAAGATCGCCCGAGGCGATGGGCTGAACGCCTGAGGCGATGGGCTGGAACGCCTGAGGCGATGTGGAGTTCGTTTGAGGCGATGCAAAATTTGGACATGCTGAAGCTACGGCCTTAATTTTTGCTCTTGATCGCCTGAGGCGATCCACCGATCGCCTGAGGCGATCCGTGATTTTTGCTGACCGTTGGGGCGCGGCGATGGTGATCGCCCGAGGCGATGTCCGAGGCGATCGAGGAGTGATTCAAGCCTTTTGTTTAGCAACGGCTAGTAGGAGCCTAGGGGGCCTTCTACACTATAAATATGGATGCTTTGGAGCATTTTGAAGCTAAGGAACAAGCCTACAACTTATACAAAAGTCTTGATCATTTATTTGTAATTGCATTGCAATCTCAATACATTGTTGTTGTATTGGAGCTTGTAATACTTTACTTTGTTGAGTCTTGCTTTCTTCGTGTGAGTACACCGTGAAGGTGCTTTTGGCTTGATTTCTTGTAAAGGTCCTCCAACACCAAAGCAAGTTGGAAAATTGTAAAGTCATCAACAAGTCTAGTTGGTGCAAGTGTGTGGCTATCCTTGGAGCCCTTAAGGCCAAGAAGACTCGTGAAGAGTGTTGGTAGCTCGGGAAGAGCTTTGTATACTCGTGAAGGGTATTGTGCTCGGGAAGAGCGTTGTGTACTCGGGAAGAGTAGTGTGCTCGGGAAGAGCGTTGTAAACTCGGGAAGAGTTGTTGTGTGGCTAACTTGGAGCCCTCAAGGCCAAGATCTATTGTTCTAGTGGAACCTCGGTTGGAGGTTATCTAACCGGGAAGAGGAGACGTAGGCGATTCATCGCCGAACTTCTATAACAAATCCTTTTGTTATTTATTGCTTTATTTCCTTTACGCATTTATTTATTTTATTCTTTGCATTTATTGATTGACTAAAGGCTTCCGCAAGCGCAAAACTCTTTTAGTTTTTCAAACTCATTTTAAAACGCTAAAGTAGCTAAGGAATCTCATTCACCCACCCCCCCCCCCCCCCCCTCTTCAATTCCAACAACCTCAATTTAGCCTCAATCGTTAACATTCCAGCCAAGATTCATAGCAACCAATTTTCGAAAAAAACAGTCCAAGTCCCTTCGAAAAATTCATACACTGCACATACAAAAATTCGACCACTTCAAGGCTTAGGAAGGAAGGATTTTGTATTGCTTTTGCACCCTAAATCATTCAAACACGTCTAAATCGTTGTAAGTGGGTTTTTGCTAGTTATTCGTTTCGTTTTCTAAAATGATTGTATGTATGTATTTAAATCTCAATCGATATGAATCTATTTTAAAATTATGCAAGTAGTAATTTTTATGACCCTGATGCGGTGGGATATAACCGTTTACATGACCTCATACGGTGGTTAACCGTTGTTTCTGGAATGTCCAGACCCTTTATTCGTGGGTAAGCCGATGCATGACCTCTTCTCTAGGAGGGATAATTCTAGAGACTGATATCAGTACCAAGAGGAAACTAGATTTAATGTGCTTAACTTATAAGAAAATTATGATATGATATGTTATGCTATGCTATGCTATGGCTCGATGGAGCAATTATGTTAAGATGCATTCATATCAATATATGTTTGATTACGAATTACGTTTTGGAAAATTATGAAAACTATATTATTGTCATATCGATTGGTCCCCGCTTGCTGAGTGTGTTCCAAAACACTCACCCCTTACTCTACATCCCCAGATAAAGCCGAGGAAGAAGTTGAAGCCGAAGAAGATCACCAATTTGGGGGTTGGTGATATATCCGCTGCGTATTTCTAAGAATTAAGATTCCAAGACTTTATTTAAGTACGATTTTACTATTTAAGTTGTTTAAGTTTATTTTGCGTTTTTAATTCAATGTAAAGACAATGGTTATTTATTTATGGAAAATAGACTGGTTTTCGTTTGTTACGATATTACGAGGCTTATTGGTTTTCTAGTTGTATTGGAAAATCAATGCCGGTGTTATCGACCCCGGTCTCGGGGCGTGACACGTTCTGTGTCCAAGTTCTGTAAATCAAATTAAAAGTTATATTGAAGATTTATACTGGACTAGATTCCGTGGTTTTTCCTTCGATTTGAAGGTGTTCCACGTAATAATTTGTGGTGTCTCTTATTAATTTATTGTTGCACATACTCTATCCGAACACAGAGACTTTAGGATCATATCATTGGCGTCGTGTATGGGAATTTTTGTGTTAAGACGTTGAAGTATGAAAGTATTTACAAAAGAATGGCTGGAAGTAGAGGCCGGGGACAACATTCAAGGGGGCAAGCCACACATCACCCACCACATTCATCCCCATTATGCGAAGGAGAATCTGAGGATGTGAATCACCACATAACAATCCCCCTCCAGCTAATCCTCCAGTATTTCCCCCTGTGGGGATACCCATGGAGAACTCACCGAAGTTATTGCAAGAACCGTAGGTGAGGTCATGAAACAATTCATGAGCTCACCTCCAAATGTGGAAGTAAATGAAGAGGAAATCTAGCTTCCTCGGAATGGCAAGAGGAGGAGAACAAAGAAAGTGAAGATCTCTCCAGTCAAACAGGAGAAAAAAGTATCAGAACTCTGCATCACCAGATGGAAGACTTAAAAGATGAGCTACAAGAAATGGGCAACAAAATGGAAGGTCGGACTTCTTCCTCCAGGAGGGGCACTCCATTTTCATCTGAAGTCCTCGATGATCCCTTCCCATCAAATTTCCGAACATTGTGTTGGAAATTATGATGGCAATGAGGACCCCGATAACTACTTATCACGATTTGAGAATGCTTCACTTCTTCACCAACTCACGGATGGAGTAAAATGTAGGGTGTTCCTGACCACTCTAGCAGGCGCAGCTCAATCCAGGTTTAGTCAGTTACCTCCTGGTATTATCAACACGTTCTCAATGTTCAGCTCGTTGTTCTTACATCAATTTGCAAGCAGTAGGAGTTGCAAAAGACAGCTCTCAGCTTGTTCGACCTTAAGCAGATGGAAAAAGAGTCACTTCGAGTCATTCTGAAGAGATTTAATCAAGCTTGTCTTGATATTCCTCATATCACACCAGAGATACTTGTCGTCGCTTTACCCAAGGGCTACGAGAGGGACATCTGTTTAGATCATTGGCCAAGTAGCCCCCATCCGTCTACGATGAGTTATTGTGAATGGCTTCTAAATATATTAATTTGGAATAAGCCCAGAGAATGAAACAGAGGAAAGACCTGAAACTTGGAGGAGAGCCGAGCAGAAAAGATAAAGAATCTGAATCACCGAAGAGAAGCCTTGAACAATACCTCCCGATGAGACCACCAAGAGAGGTGGCTATGAATCAGATGGGTCCGAAGAGGGGCCGAGGAGGTTATTTCCAAGGACGAGGCGGAATAAAAGACTGAGGGAAGACAAGAACCATATGTAGGGCCAGTATTTAACAATCCTCCTCCTCGGAATAATGCTAATCCGGGGATAGGAGCATCTAGGCCAGTATTGTGGGCAGTAAGAGGGGATAGGCAAGAGGAGGATGACATTCAAGTTGTGGGGGAGGTGGCCCGGGACAATGTTCCTAACCGAGGAACTATACATATGATCTGGTGGGCTATTACGAGGAGATTCTAATCGAGCAAAAAAGAGTTATGCTCAGAAATTGCAGATAAGGTCAATTACCTCGGGTAACGCGCCAACAGGACCATCAATTGCTTTCAGACCCGAAGATTTGCAAGGGATCAATTTCCCCTACGATGACGCGTTGGTTATTTCTGCCACGAAAGCCAATTACAATGTGCAGAGAACCTTTGTGGACACAGAAAGTTCAGCCGACGTGCTTTTCCTAAGTACGTTGACCCAGATGGAGTTGGGGAGCATGTCCATACAAAGGGTGAATACTTCTCTTCAAGGATTTACGGGAGAGATTGTAAGTCCGATGAGACAAGTTTCTTTACCAGTTACGTTGGGTGAGGAACCAAGAACTAGGGGTGTTCATTCGGTTCGGTTTGAACCGAACGGAACCGAAATTTCGGTTTTGAAATTTCAAAATCGAAAACCGAACCGAAATTGTTCGATTCGGTTTCGGTTTTAACCGAACTTCTTCGGTTTGGTTTCGGTTCGGCTCGGTTCGAACCATAGTTTTTTTTCTTTTTTTTTTTAATTTTTGAATTTTGTTTTTTGAAATTGTATGATTAATTGATAAAAAATCAACGTAAATACAAACATTAATACATCATTCATTGGGTTCAAATGAATTCTGAACCTTTGACCTTTTAATTTTAAACTTTTAATATTATTTTGAAATTATTTAATACAAAAAATCGAGTTTAAATGAGACAACAAAATAAATTATATTATACTTGAAACAGTTGTTAATTTACGAGTTTTTATTAATACAATCAGGAGCGAAATCATTAAAAAAATATTTAAACCATAAAAAAAAAGTTCAATTTTTTTAAAAAAAAAAATTTATTTTTCGGTTCGATTTGGTTAACCGGACCCTGTAACCGAAAACCGAACTTTTTTTTTTTTAAAAAAAAACCAAAAACCGAACCGAAATTTTTTGGTTCGGTTTGACCCGAACTTTTTCTGTTCGGCCCGGTTCGGTCGATTAACCGAACCGGTGAACACCCCTTCCAAGGACGAAGACCAAGATGATCAATTTCTTCATAGTAGACGCTCATTCCTCGTACAACATAATTTTGGGCCGACCAGCCCTAGCTGCTTTTCAGGCAGTGGCGTCTACTTATCATCTGGCGATGAAGTTCCTGGTAGGCAAGGAAGTCGGACAAGTATGAGGAAATCAAAGTTCCTCGGAGAAATGTTATGTTCAGGAGTTGAGACTGGAGAAGGGACATAAGAAAGGAGCTAAGGAACGAGGGGACAATAATAAAAGGAAATCAGAAAAGCTCGAGGAGGCTAAGGAATGAGTAGTTCCCGCAGAGGAAATTCTCACAATCGACTTGGGCCACCCGACTAAGACCACCAGAGTGGATGCTCAATCAGATCCAGAATTACAAAAAAAATGTGAATGATTGTTTGAATAAAAATGTGGACGTGTTCGCTTGGAGTACTGCTGACCCGACCAGGGTAAGTCCAGAAATTGCCGAGCACCATCTCAACGTTGACCCTAATGCACGGGAAATTAAGCATAAGATGAGGCATTTTGGACCCGAGAATGATGCAATTATTGCTAAGCAAGTGGGAGAATTGTTGAAAGCCGGCCACGTGCGAGAAATTAGTTTTCCTACATGGCTTTCAAATGTGGTCTTAGTACCCAAATCAGGAGATAAATGGCGAATGTGTGTGGATTTCGTAGATGTGAATAAGGCATGCCCCAATGATTATTACCCGTTGCCAAGGATTGATCAGTAGTGGATTCCACTGCAGGACATGAGTTGCTCTATCTTATAGATGCATATCAGGATATCGTCAGGTCCCTTTGGCACAAGAAGATCAATCAAAAGTAAGCTTTGTTACAACAGGTGTAACTTTTTGTTACGTGATCATGCCCTTTGAACTAAAGAATGCTTGGACACCTATCAAAGATTAATGGACAAAATATTCAAAGATCAGATAGGACGGAACATAAAAGTATAAGTAGATGATATCATTATCAAGAGTAAGAAGGCACAAAATCTAATTGAAGATATGGAAGAAATCTTCGGTACTTTACGAAGATTTGACATGAAGTTGATTTCTCCCAAGTGCATGTTCGGAATACATAGTGGGAAGTTCTTGGGATACATGATCACTGAGATAGGTGTTGAGGCAAACCCAGTATAAATAAGAGCCAGGAGATGAGTCATCCTCGGACCTTAAATGAAGTACAAAGGCTGGCAGGGAGAATAGATACATTAAGTCGATTCATATCTTAATCAGTCGATAGGAGCTTGCCCTTCTATAAAGCATTAAGGCAAGGGGTTCGGTTCGAATGGAATAATCAGTGTCAAGAGGCCTTCGAAGATTTCAAAGATTATATGGCTCGATTGTCATTAATGAATAAACCCGAGCATTATGAAACCCTCCTCGTCTATTTATCTAGGACCGAGGAGGTCATCCGTTTGGTATTGGTCAGAGAGAATTCAGGGCAATAGCAACCAGAATATTATGTTAGCAGAGCACTGCAAGAAGCATACCCCGAGATTGAAAAGTTGGCTTTAGCTCTCATAACTACAATAAGGAGGCTTCGGCCATACTTTTTGTCTCATCCTATCACGGTGGTAACAAGCACTCCATTGGAAAGGCTATTATCTAAGGCAGTAATATCAGGGCGAATGGTGAAATGGGCCACCTAGCTGAGTGAGTTTGGCATTACTTACTAGCCCCGAACTACCATCAAAGCTTAAGCATTATCATATTTTCTGGTAGAGGTAACCCATACCCCGGAAGAAAAGGAATGGAATCTTTATGTAGATGGATCGTCCACTCTTTTTGGAAGTGGTGCAGTTGTCGTTCTCATTAGTCCTGGGGGAGAAGAAATTAGAGTAGCCATTTAGTTCGGATTTCATTCCTCAAATAATGAAGCTGAATTCAAAGCTCTCATATCAGGCATTCGAATAGCGTTAGACGCTGGAGCTCGAAAGATAATAACATTTATGGACTCCATGCTCGTGGTTCAACAAGTGAACAGAATGTATAAAGTAAAAGAATAAAAGTTGAAGAAGTATGTGGAAACCGCTCGGACATGTTGAGTCAATTTTAGGAAATAAAATTGACACATGTGCCTAGAGAGGAAAACAGCAAAGCCGATCAGCTAGCAAAATTGGCTAGCTCGATCCACGTATGGAATAACAGAAATGTGTTAGTGCGAGAACTCTTGGTCTCCCATATCAGTCAATAACATAATGAATCTTGAAGCATGTAAATTGCAGACTGGCGAGAGAAGATCATTAAATTTCTGAAGACTAAAGTTTTGCCATTTGATCCGAAAGAGGATGTCGGGTGAAGAGAATGGAGAATCGGTTTGTAGTGATCGAAGACAAGCTGTTCAAAAGGGGCTTCTCATTCCCTTTCTTACAATGCACTTCGGTCCAAGAGGGGGAGCATTTAATGAAAGAAATTCATTAAATCTCGGGGCCAATATGCTATATCAGAAAGCAAATCAAGTTGGATATTACTGGCCTATGCTGAAGAGTGATGTTGACGGGATTGTGAGAAAAAAAGCAACTACTGCAATAGGCATGCCAATTTATCCCATATACCTATGGAAGTTCTGAATAACAGTGCCATTTCTTGTCCATTCGACCAATGGAGAATGGATATTGTAGGGCCTCCCCCCCAGCAACTGGACAAAGAAGTTTCTCCTGGTAGCCGTTGAATACTTCATCAAATGGGTAGAGGGCGAACCCTTAGCAAAAATTACCGAAGATGAGGTTGTCAAGTTCTTATGGACAAACATAGTATGCCGGTTCGGTATAACGAGGAGACTGATTTCCGACAATGGAAGGCAATTCCAGGGAAAAAGAGTACAAGAATGGTGCAAGGATATGAAGATCAAGCAAGTGTTCACTTTAGTAGCTTATCCTCAATCCAACGGACAAGAAGAGGTACTACACGGGATTAAAACAAGATTGGAAGGAGCCCAATGGGCATGAGTGGATGAATTACCTGGTGTTATATGGGCATATCCAACAACACATCGGGTGTTTACGGGAAAAACCCCGTATAGTTTAGCGAATGGTTCAAAAGCCCTTATCCCTACTGAGATCGGTGTAGAATCTCTTCGGGGAGTATTTATAGATGGGACCACGTGAACAGTCGTCAAATCTGCACCGTCCGAAATAATTGAATGGACGGTTATAAATATGCCTCGGGAAACAAAACGTCGCACGACATTTGAAATTTTTTAAGCGGGACAAAAGAGCGGCAAAAATCCCCGAGCAGGTCAAGATTAGGATTTTACCCGAAGACAATAAAACAAGACTTCAATGATCTCGTCTTGCTTTACTTCAGGGGTGAGGTGGTGTCATATGACATATTGGCCTTCTCGGGTAAAATCCCTCAACCGAACTGTCATGTACCGAACAGAGTGACACCGAACATGATGAATACCGAGCACATGATAGCCGAACAACTGTTAAACCCTCCTCGGGATTCTAGTCAAAGATTAGCGGAAGACTCGGTGATAACCAACAAATTTAACCGGCGGGGTTAAATGTGCATTAATGGGGTACTGATTTTCCAGACATACTCGCCACATTACCGCCACAATCAAAGGAGACGGGTTCCTGAACTTTCCCGCCAAGTAAACACAGTAATCGAGCCTATAAATACCCGCTGAGAGTCTCATTTGAAGGATTGGAATTTTTATGCATAAAAGACTCCGAAGAGAGCATACTTATTATGTTCGGTCATCTCTGTTATTTTCTCAGATATTCTTGTGTAATAATTATGTGGTCATATATTGTGTCAATAGTCCTGTAATAAATCGAGATTGTGATAGTACAAATTATACTGGACTAGATCCCGTGATTTTTCCTTCAATTCGAGGGTTTTTCACGTAAAAATCTTGGTGTCTTCCCTTTATTTTTCATAAACACTTGATTCTACCAAATACGTAAAAATAACGGATCACATCAATATCATTTGATATATATGAAATCAATATTTATCACGTTTGGTGTAGAATTTATATCATCATATTATCAAGGGAGATACATCCAGAATAACAACTTTAGCCTCTTCCAAATCAAATCATTTCAATGTTCAACAAAATATACAGAAACCAGGATGCAAAAGAAAAGGAAATGCTCCTGCTGCACCATGCACATTGGTGCATATAAGCATTTTCCGCTGAAAGAAGGGTCACCCAATAACATTCATCCAAGTAAAAAAAGAAAGAAAAGACTATCAAACGATGTTTGCTACTGTTACATTGTTCCTTGCAACATTATTTATTTCACATTTATTATATAGTAGTATTTCAATAATGAAAATCATTACTTTCAGATCCAAAACTTAATGATGGGAAAATGCAAAAGCGATTGTCCAAACATGACAATTTACAACTAAAGGTGCAGATAAGAATAACTAACATGATTCCAATTTAATTGGGACAGCCTTGAGTGGTATGGCTTTTTGTAGAGTGAGTCCAAAACTTTCATTCATGTCCATTTCTTCTGGCTTTAGTCCTCCATCAAGTTTCCAATCAAAATTATGTACCAAAATTGCAACCATTAGGTGCAGCATACGATTCGCCAATGGCATGCCGGGGCAAATTCTCCTACCTGCACCGAATGGCAAGAGCTCAAAATGTTGGCCCTTGAAGTCAGTTTCACGTTCTAAAAATCTCTCTGGGATAAACGACTCAGAACCCAACCAAGTGCTTGAATCTCTGCCGATCGCCCACGCATTAATGAGAATTTGGGCGTTTTTGGGGATGATGAAGCCATTGATTTCTGTATCTTCTACAGACTTGTGAGGTACCAATAAAGGGCCAGCAGGGTGAAGTCTAAAAGTTTCTTTTACCACAGCTCTCAAATACGGAAGTCTTGAAATGTCTGATTCTGTAACTTGTTCATTCTTTCCAATTAATTCCCGTAACTCATTTTTTACTTTTAGCATTTTATCTGGATGCCTGAGTAACTCTGACATAGTCCATTCCACTGTGCTTGAAGTTGTGTCTGTACCCGCAAGAAATAAATCCTAGTATATAATAACCAGAAGTTAGAGACAAACAAATCTAAGTTCCAAAAACTTGATAAATCAACTGGTAGAATCAACCCATTCTTTGAGTGAACTACCGCATGGTTAACTGATTGTTCGTGAGGAAAACGAAAACTTGAATGATAAAAATCAAAATGATGAATAATGAACAGTAACTTACATGGAAACAAGGAGATATTAGCTTATACAAAGTAGATTAATAAATGATCGATTAAATTGCAATGCTAGCCAAAAATATCAAATGCGTTGAGTCGTCGGGAAAAAAATTTGAGCAAGAACTCTATACATTAAATTAAACACTTAAAATAGACATATTAAGGAAATAAAGCACCTCAACTTGTTTCTTTTTTCCTTTTTTTAAAAAGAAGTTGAAGAAAAAGAAAACCAAAACATTCATTCTCTATTGTTGGAATTAATAAAAGGAAATGGGTGGTCGCCCACGGGGCTAATCCGACCCGAATCCATGGTTTTGAATAGGAAATTGGAGGGAGTAGTTTTGGCTACTCCAACTCCGATGTAACGCCTATGAAAACCTCCAATTATCAATAGGATGATAACCAATACATTTGAAGCAATCTCTCATAACACATTGCATGAAAATAAGGAATTTTCGTGTAGAAAATTAGGCCAAAATTGGAAAAGTAACTTTGGTCATTCCAAACATCAAGATTATTACTTTTTTTTTTTTATTGAGGCTCTTGGGTCATACAAAAAGACAAGTAGCAAGGAAAATGGCCCAAAACAACGACGTAATCACGACCTGATTTTCGATCAGACAAACGAGTTTATATTCCGCATTTAATGATATTGATGTCGTTCATCTATTGATAACATCCTATCGACTAGGTTAGTTTATTCAATTTATCAGATTTTTTAAATCAACCTCTATTAACTAACTAATTACTATTGTGGAAACGTGAGGCTTGAGCGAGCTAATGCAAGGTTTCAAAGATACTAATTATAATTTTTGGTTATCTTTTCAAACTTTGACTTTGACTAAATTTACGAGACCACGAAATTTATCAAAGTTTTTTTCTTTAATTTCCAAAACCATGTTAAGTTAAAATCAATTTTATAATGAATCGGACCATGTTTAGGAAAATAACTACTTTCAAAAGCTTAATAAAAGCTAATATATGCTTACCAGAAGTAAATGTTTAATGTCGAGAATGCTCAATTCAGACTCATTCTTCTGATTAATATCCAGTAGAGATTCCAACATATCACTTTTCCTCGTCTCATCGACCGATCTTCCCCTTATTTTCAGCCGTTTTTCGATGATTTCCTGAAATATATCGAAACATCTCCTGAAATAAACAGTGTTCTTCCTCAAAATCCTCTGCGGATCCAACATTCGAAATACTGGAAAATAATCTGCAAGATTCGGCTTCCCAATAATCTCCATTATCCCCCACACCACTTCCTTAAGTTCTTCACATGAATCCGAATCAAAAGCAGCAAATTCCTCAGAAAAAAGAGTCGCGGACATCAGATTAAGTGACGTCGTAAATGCAGCTGTCCCAATATCCACAGCCTTGCCTTTGATGCAGCACACATGCACATAGTCACACAGTTTCTGCAACCTATCCCTCCTCAAACTCTGGTTCGAATCAAGACTCGGCACCGAAAACATCTGTTCTTTACATATTTTTCGCAGCTTCCTCCATTGATTCTCGATTGGAATCCACACCATCGACAACTTGTGGTGATCCAGTGCGTGTACTGCGTGGGGGTGGTTCCTGCCGGAGAAAACCTGATCATGTTTCTGCAGAAAGATTTTGGCGATTTCAGGAGAGGATACAACTATGGTTGTTAAGTTTCCGAGTTTCAGATGAATCAAGGGGCCGTAGATCTTGGAGAGTTTTGTTAGAGATTGGTGGGGCTTTTTGCCGAGTTCAAGAATATTTCCTATGATGGGATATGGATTCGGTCCTGGAGGAAGTTTGCCTGGTTTCCTGGATTTTGATTTCAGAAGTTGAAGAATCCATGCCCAGACTGCGAAAGATAGGAGGAGGAAACTTGAGAATATTATTAAATCCATACTTATTCTCCGATGGAATTTGAAAGATCGCTACTGCTATTTATACACAGATGCTGAACACGCTTAAAATATCTGTTGACGCATTTAATGATAAATAAATATTTGGAAGTACGGCCCTTGCTCAACATCAATTGTGTGCAACAAAGAGAAATTGACACGTTACCAATAGAGTGGGAAGGCAATTACGATGAACGACACTGACACAACGACATTGACACCACACAATATGGACATGGCAACACGAATTTTCAAAATTTTCAGGATACGATACGACTGAGACACGTCTATATATATATATATATATATATATATATATATATATATATATATATATATTACATACTATATTACAAATATTAGAAATCACTTTTTAAATTCTAAACCAAATATTAGAAATTCACTTTTTAAATTCTAAACCAATGTAAAATTAACAAAATATTCTTACAAAATTCAAGAAGTATATAAATAAATACATGTCACTTGAATCATCATAATATCATTAATGCTAACATGAAATATATATTATCTTAATTAATATAATGTTTAACAAGCACGATCAAATAAAATATAACACCAAAAATATTCTTACCAAATATAAAAAATATATATATAGATGTATGTCACTAAAATCATCATAATACACTCATATTAACAATAAATATATATCACTTCAATTAAACAGAGTTTAACTAATACGTTTAAATTTCATTTTAGCCAAAAACTTTTTAAATTGGACAATTATCACCCAAAAGTATCATTTCTATGTCGGACACGGCTCGGACACGCCCATCAGTCATGTCTGACATGGGTGTTAGATTTTGAGGAAAGTGTCTGACATGGGTGTCCAATTTTTATTTTATTAATAAAATAAAGGACACACCACGTGGCTTGTACGAGTAGCGTCCGAGAAGTGTCGGTGTACGAGAAGTATCCTGCATCGAATGATTTTTAAAAATGTTCGTGCATCATAGGTAGGCAATTATCCAACCACAAATCTTAATTCACAATATATATATATATATATATATATATATATATATATATATATATATATATATAACAAGTAACAATGTGATTGGTTATAATTCTTTTTATAAATAGTGTATTGGTATTATATTATTGTAATATATTATTACGTGGGTGGTGAAAGAGTAAATTAGGTGTCAAAATGGACCAATCCAATCTAAATAAACATACCCGCACAACCCCCGATACTCGTTTTGGCACACCTCTAGGCTGGTTGGAAAACCTCAAAACCCAACATTAAATATATAAGATATAAAATTATCTTAATGTGAATATCTTATTTTTTTGAAACAAATTTTAATAATGAATAAATACGTAGGCATATATAATAATACGTCATCTTATAAAATTTTATCTGTTACAGCAAAAATGAAAATATATTATATCGATATAATAATACTACAATTTGGTTTTTTAAATATTACTATTAGTTTTCTGATCAATGAATTTTTTGGTATGAAAATGGATTTTTTAGGTATATTTTTTATTGTTTGAGTTTTTAACATATGAAATTTTGTACAGTAGATTTTTTGGAAAATTCTCCAATTTTATTTACGTTTAAATTAATAGTAATGAAAAAAACACAGCTTTTATAGGGTAACCTGAATGTGGACATGGTAGGTATCAACGCCGAATTCAAAGAAGATGGATTTATGACCACCGCCATGCTGGTGAAATTAAGTTCATGTGACCTACTTCATCACGGAACCAGCCTCGGGAGAAAATGGAAGAAAAAAAAGAAGAAGCAACAATGTACAACTTGATTGTTGACTCGCGGCCGCAGATGACACCAAAACGGAAAATTTGGGTGGATCTCAAACTTTGATTTGGTATATTTTGAAAAATTTCAAATGATATATTTAAAATGTATGGTGATATCTTACTTTCCCTCAAATCTACCAACTCATATTCCTCGAAAATATCCTACTCGGAATTGTCCTCCTCGGAAATGTCTACCTCGACCTCTCTTCGGCCCCTTTTGATTCATGGATTCTTCCCGATAAGGTCTCATCGGGAGGTACTGATCGAAACTCTTTTTCGCCTGTTCCAATTGTTTATCCCTCCGATTTGGCTCATTTCCAGGTTTCACATCTTTCCACTGCTTCATTTTTTGGGCTTCTTCTAAGTTGATATCTTAGATGCCCTTCCAAAACAGCTCGCCATAATCAAAAGGTGGTTTTTTAGCTAAAGATCTGAACATATCTCCTTCCCGTAGCACTTGAGTAAAGGCGCTGATGAGTATCTCTGAGGTAATATGAGGGGCGTCGAGGCATGCTTGATTGAATCTTTTCAGAAAGTCCCGAAGAGACTCCTTTTCTACTTGCTTGAGTCCGAACAAACTGAGTGTTGTTCTTTTACAACTTCCGCTGCTCGCGAACTGGTTGTAATAATAACGAGCTAAATTTCAGGAATCAATCTATGATCCCCGATGACCTCCATCTTATAAGTTGAGGATGATCCCCATCTGAAGAGCTTAGGATGAGCTCCACTAAAGAGCTGAGATGGTATCCATCTAGAGAGCTTAGGATGAGCTCTACTAAAGAGCTGAGATGGTCTCCATCCGATGAGCTGAGAATGAGCTCTACTGAATAGGTGATGATGACCCACATTGTGATGACCAGGGATTATAGGTGTTAATCCCGTAGTATTAATAATCCCTAAAGTGGTTTTACGTGGCGATTTGGGATTTAATCGAGGTGTTGGGCCTTCTGGGCTCGTTTATTTGGGCAGTTGGGATCGTTGGATCCAGAGGTTGAGATTGTATTCACATTACGGTGTAAAACCTAAGAGTTGGGTTTTTGATGTGTCTCGGAATCTCGGGTGCTGTGTGAGCACCGGTAGGGGATTTTGGAGTTAGAGAGAGAGTTTTTGAAAACAGATGATTTTTAAGGAATCATGATGTATTTGTGGGGCTATTAATTTTTCGGGGTATTTTTGCTATAAATACCATTTAAACCCAAAATTTGTCATAAAATTTCATTTCAGCCCCCAACTTCTTCTCTCCCCCCCCCGCGCGCCACTCCCGTCAGCCCCTGCCCCCGCGGCTTCAAGCGGTGCGCCCGCCGCCGTCCGGCCGCCGATGGGCGCGTCCGACCTACCGCCGTCTTCGTCTCGACGAGGCGCTTCTTTCCCCTCCATCAATTCGAGGTTTCGTCGCGTGTGGAAGTCGGATTTTGCTGGTAAGCGTCGATCCCCAATTTCTAGGGTTCTTCGATTTTCGTTTGTTTTTGCTTCCGATTTCGTTGGGTAATCTCCCTAACCCCTTGTTCGTCTTTTTCATGTATTTCCATGCCTTTATTGTTTCGAATTTCCCCAATTTCGTAGGGATTAAATTTCGAATTATTTGGGGGTTTTTGGCATGGGTGTTGTTTCTTGCAATTGATGGATTATTGCATGTTTTAAGAGTATTATGATGCTTGAATTGAGAAGCTTTGGTTCGAATTTGAAGGATTTTAAGGGTTTGAATTTAAAGGCTTGTTTGGGATCGATTTTAAGGGGGTTGAATTCGAAAAATGGGGAGTTTTTGTCAAGGGATGTTGATTCTTGCTTGGTTAGCTTAATTGACATTTTAGATGAATTATGGTATTTTATTGGGTTCGAAATTGTGAGATTAAGGTTCGATTTTTGTAGGGCATTCTTGAACAAATTTCGATTGTCTCATTTATTCCTTCCCTGCATGTACCCTACCCCGGGTCTTTTAAGAGGATAATTGTCGTGTATTGACAATGTTGTGAGGGATATGGGTGTGCTTGAGCATAGGTTACATGTTCGTAAATAATTGTGAATTATTTTATCGTGTTAGCACATCATTCCTCGGGGCATGGAACTCGAGCAAGGCTTGGCTCGGACTTCGGAGATTTAAGGTACGTGCGACGTACGAACATTACTATATATATGTGAAATGCATAAGGTGTTTTGATTGCATTGAATGTTTTGCGTATGGTTATATATACATGTTGATATAGCCAAGGAATGACCCAAATCTTGATATCGCCGCTTGTAGCGTGCGTGACACTAGAGTAGGATGACTCTTGCATGATATATGGGGGTACTGGGTTTATATGACTATATTATGAGACATTTGAGATGTCTAGGTTTGTAGAATCATGCATTCTTCGTAAGACATTTGAGATGTCTAGGTTCGTAGAATCATGTATTCATTATGAGACATTTGAGATGTCTAGGTTTGTAGACTCATGTATTCATTATAAGACACTTGAGATGTCTAAGTATAATGAAGGATTGGTAAAATAAATGCTAAGGCATTTGAGCTATCTGTGATTGATAGCAAGGTTGTGAAATCAGTATTAGATATTGTGATATCTGTAATTGCATGTTTAATGAATTTGTAATCACTATATGTTGATATTCGAGGATCAGGCATGCGATGTGTAAATCAATGTGTTGATTTACTGATTTATGAGATTTGATGAGTTTGATGTTGTGAGAACAGGGACAGTACACGGAATCCCGGATGAGGATGTTGCCATCCAGGGAGTATCATTTAAATTCATTAGCATTTACCTTTGTTGTAAATTATGAATTTCATTATTATGATTATGGGATTTTGTGTATTGGTATGCTCACCCCGTTGGGGGCTGTCTCTGTTGGGACAGGTGGACAGGTACATCGATGGCTATGGAGCTGAGCTCGAGCTGTTGATTTGAGGTACTCCCAGGATCGTGGTACCAGGGCTTGATGGAGCACGGTATCGTATAGAGTACCTATATATACACCTGAGGATTTATACATATTCATATTCATGATGCTCGCATGTGAGCACGATTATACTTGTATATGGATTGTATATAAAGGCATGAGCCTTTCTCTCTTTCATTTAAGGTTGCATGCAATTAGGTTGAATTGCTAGAATGATATGAGAGTCATTGGTGTATTATGTGGGTGTTGGAACCCACTTTTGTTGACATATGTGTGGTGTCTTCCCTGGCTGGGAATCTACTTGTATTACTGCTTTCTGTTGAGTATTATGTGTTCCCTGGCCGGGAATTTTGTTATGTGTTGTACTCTGTTTTGGGATAGCTCTATTTATGGGGAGACTCTGCCCAAATTTTTGTAAAAGTTTACAATGTGAAAAGTGGCACCAAGGGGTTGGTAAAGGGCAAACATATGAGTCTTTTATTGACAGGCAATGATTAAGTATCATCAGAGCTTCCCGATTGACATTTTATAGAAAGCATGTACCACACATAGTGGTTAATACACTAATCAAGGTTTTAAGGGCTTGGGGTCCTTACATTAGTGGTATCAGAGCAGTGGTTGCTCATTGGGGCTGTTAAGGGCCTAGGAAGTTATTGATAGCACATATTTATGCATGATGGCATTAATGTTGTATGACATAACACATTGTTTATGTGCTCTTATGATATGAAAAGTGGTATTGCTAACCATTGTGGTTGCAGGAATCGTGTGGAACACGATAGGATGACATTTATGGGGATGTCTGGCACTCCGTGTGTTATGTGCCAAGGAAGCTGGTTTTAAGAAAATCAGATAAAGGGATATTTCCGAGGTAACATGTATTTTACGTTGTCTTGTTGACACATGATGAATGCAAAGTGGTGCATTGAGGTTATGATATATGTTATTGTGCATTGTTTTTGCATATGCATGTCTTGAGTCAAAGTTATCTTAGTAAGGATTTTAATGGCTTATGCTAAAGTCCATATGAAGCGATGAAGAGTCCCGCTTATATGGAGTAGCAACGCTAAAGTCCATTGGAAGCGATGAAGAGTTCCGCTTACATGGAGTAGCAACGCTAAAGTCCAGTGGAAGCGAGGAAGAATTCCGCTTTCCTGGAGTAGCAAGAAGCATTAAAATGTACTAATGATAAGGGCTCAGGATGAAATAAGGATTTAAAGAAGGATATCATGACATTTATTTGTGAAACCATACATTCTCATAATGTGTTTTTATTATGAATTGAATGTGGATGCATAGCGTATATGGCTATTGTTGTTAACCCTGATGGTTGCAGGTTACAGGAAATATGGAGTATAAAAAGGAATGATGATTATACATTCCAGGAGTCCTGCTTATGACAGTGAGAATTTTTATACTTATGCTTGACCGCTAAAAATGTGGAGCGGGCGGGAATGCTCGCTTGCACATGGAGGCGGGGTATTCCATACGAAGCGAGGATGATATACCGCTTGTATGAAGAAGCTTATGCTTGTACCGCTAAAAATGTGGAGCGGGCGGGGATGCTCGCTTGCACATGGAGGCGGGGTATGCCATACGAAGCGAGGATGAGATACCGCTTGTATGAAGAAGCGAGGATGAGATGCCGCTTGTTAGGATGATGATTCATTCCTTTGTGATGACACGGATGATAGCGGTGATGTGTCCCGCTGTGTCGATTTATATTCATTTCTCTATGAGGACACGGTTTATAGCGATGGTTCATTCCGCTATACTTATTGGCGATGGTTCATTCCGCCAGGTGTATTTATAGCGACGGTTCATTCCGCTATATTTATTGGCGATGGTTCATTCCGCCAGGCGTATTTATAGCGACGGTTCATTCCGCTATATCTATTGGCGATGGTTCATTCCGCCAGGTGTATTGATAGCGATGGTTCATTCCGCTATATCTATTGGCGATGGTTCATTCCGCCAGGTGTATTGATAGCGACGGTTCATTCCGCTATATTTATTGGCGATGGTTCATTCCGCCAGGTGTATTTATAGCGACGGTTCATTCCGCTATATTGATTGGCGATGGTTCATTCCGCCAGGTGTATTTATAGCGATGGTTCATTCCGCTATATCTATTGGCGATGGTTCATTCCGCCAGGTGTATTGATAGCGATGCCTCTTTCCGCTACTATGTGGACGATGATTCATACTCAGGTATATAGCGAGGTTTCATGCCACTTATTATATGACGAGGTGTCATGCCGTCGATTCTATAGCGAGGGATTTTGCCGCTATGTACTCAGCACAGGATTTTGCCGCCTTCGAGCGATGGGTGCTGATTACGCACTATTATTGAGCGACGGAGACAGGTATGACGCTATATTGCTAGCGATGAGGTATGAGATATTGCTATTTTATTAGCTTTATTGTAGCTGGCATGCATTGATATACATGTTTTATTATGCCTATTTTACTAGCATGTTAGTGGATGACATACGCTGAGGTACATGTATCGTCACTAGTTGACAATGTTTTAGATGCCATGAGTTGGCATGTGTCGTCACGGGATGACGATGACGATGGTGTAGGAGATGTCTTATTAGACATGCATCATCGTTACGATGATCGATGCGTTGAGTATACGTATTCAGTGGTATGCCTTGGGTGCCAGTACCGAGCACAAGGTGGTGTGTGCGACACCGATGGACGTGACCCTTATACCGAGCGGGTTGCTCGAGGAATGGATGGATGCGCTGTACATGTGATTGTACCGCAGCTTATGTTTGGGGGTAATCATTTTACGAGTGGTGATACCCTAGAGGTATGCTCGTTGGAATGGCTTTTGGCCATGTGATTTGACGACAGGAGTAATCATGGAGGAAAGTACTCGCTTTCTGTCGATGTGACATGTGGTGGACATGGTCACACCACCCTTGAGGGTGTAGGATGGGTCCTAAGGGAGTAGGATCAGGTTATGTTAAGTACATAGGGACATTAGGTTGTCCAGGGTGTATCGGCATTGAGGAATGTTGGATAAAGACCCACTACTCTATTGAGTTTTCTCCCATAGTATGTTATACCATGTGGAAACGTCCGTCTTATTGGTAGGTTTGAGGTAAACCTAAAGAGGCAGAGACTAGGTTGTCTGCCGCGTGTGTGTAGCACCATGATGGGCTTGCTAGAGCCGTTACACTGCTCGTTGGAACCAAGTTTGGCAAATCGTAAGGTGATGCGATGTGGATCGTGGTGGACTCTAGTAGTCACCACATCATTTGAGGTTGTGCGTGCCTCGCTGAAACGTGTATACGTTTATGTTTAATCTTGGAGACTTGTCTGGGACAGCTCAGGATGTTGGAGTACCAACAAGAGAGTCATCAGGTTGTTATTGACTCAATCTAAAGGAACCCGTGTATTGGGATACAATGGGTGTTATTGTATCCAGTTTTTCCGAACAATGGTTCGAGACTTGTGGATCTCGAGTTCGATGGCACTTCCCTTGCGAGGAAGGAGGTAGTATTATACCTATTTGGGAATCTTTGAAAGATTCGGTAAGTTGGTACAAGTGGTGTTGATTTTGGGAATCACACCGTGTATTGTTAATCGTCGATTTTCATCCTCCACTGAGTAAGGAATGACTCAGAATTGACGGTTGTGTTTGGGGCTTAGGGATATATGGTAGATACCCGAGCCGAGTGCATTGAGTATGCATGCGATATCAGTGCTTAGGCAGGTATACCGGTGAGTATACGGATGCCAGTTATTGATTTCCTCTCTGTTAAGCATAGAGTTATGCTATTTTTGGGATGGTTAAATCTCTAATGAGAGATATGGAACACCTTGAGATTGGGAATCTCCATGGCACGATGTTTATGAGGAATAATCGTGAAGTTAGTTGACTCCCTTGAGGAGGGATTTTCTTGTGAGGGTTAAGGTATTTCCCTTATTGGTGTTTTCCTTCGAGTTATGCGACAGCCTTCCCAAGTTTGGATTGTTAAATCCGAGGATTTTCAAGGGATGGCAGGATTTCGGATTGGTTGAGTGTCGCTGACGACACAAGCGTTGAGGATGCAATGGGTTTATTGCATGCCCCTTAAGAAATGTAAACTCTGCGGAGTCTCGGTTGTTATTTATGATCAGGACGTGATTCTTGGAACATCCGTAGGTGGACATCTTGCGAGATGTCTTTTGTTTGAATTTGTGGCCGTGAGTTGCCCAAATTAAGTTGCAATGAGGCGACTACTCCTTCGATGGAGGAAGTTTGAAAGTGGAAACCAGGTTTGGTATGTGTACACCGTGGTTGTACTAGTGTTTCCTTCGTAACGATGTATGTTAGACATCGTAAGTCATAGTAAAATATCATTGGATGATATCTACGATAGAATCAAGAGCGATTCGAATCCTTGCAGTTTCAGTTGACTAACTGCTTTTGGACTGTTAGCGTTGAGTTGTGCTGACGCTCTTTGACGTTATGATGGATTTGGAAGTCTATTCCACTCCAGAGTTTGACACGAGGTCAACGCTCTTACGGTTGAGGTGTCATTCAGGATGTGTTCGTACTGTTGTATTAGAACGAAGGATGACTGTCTGATCTACAGTCGTAAGTATTGGTTGATTTGCAGTCATGAGAGGCTGACTTCTGGGATGACCCGCATCGAGGTACGTTTTACCTCTTGGGTGTTATGTTGGTTATGGTATGTCGCTCTGTTTCAGAGATTAGATGAGAGGTAAGTATCCTCGCGTTTATTAATACGATTCTGATATGGTCAAGAATCGAGGTTCTGGCTTCATGTTGTTGTGTAGCCTGGGTGTTACGTGATACACCAGTGCTAATTTCGAGGACGAAATTCTTTTAGTGGGGGATATTGTGATGACCAGGGATTATAGGTGTTAATCCCGTAGTATTAATAATCCCTAAAGTGGTTTTACGTGGCGATTTGGGATTTAATCGAGGTGTTGGGCCTTCTGGGCTCGTTTATTTGGGCAGTTGGGATCGTTGGATCCAGAGGTTGAGATTGTATTCACATTACGGTGTAAAACCTAAGAGTTGGGTTTTTGATGTGTCTCGGAATCTCGGGTGCTGTGTGAGCACCGGTAGGGGATTTTGGAGTTAGAGAGAGAGTTTTTGAAAACAGATGATTTTTAAGGAATCATGATGTATTTGTGGGGCTATTAATTTTTCGGGGTATTTTTGCTATAAATACCATTTAAACCCAAAATTTGTCATAAAATTTCATTTCAGCCCCCAACTTCTTCTCTCCCCCCCCCGCGCGCCACTCCCGTCAGCCCCTGCCCCCGCGGCTTCAAGCGGTGCGCCCGCCGCCGTCCGGCCGCCGATGGGCGCGTCCGACCTACCGCCGTCTTCGTCTCGACGAGGCGCTTCTTTCCCCTCCATCAATTCGAGGTTTCGTCGCGTGTGGAAGTCGGATTTTGCTGGTAAGCGTCGATCCCCAATTTCTAGGGTTCTTCGATTTTCGTTTGTTTTTGCTTCCGATTTCGTTGGGTAATCTCCCTAACCCCTTGTTCGTCTTTTTCATGTATTTCCATGCCTTTATTGTTTCGAATTTCCCCAATTTCGTAGGGATTAAATTTCGAATTATTTGGGGGTTTTTGGCATGGGTGTTGTTTCTTGCAATTGATGGATTATTGCATGTTTTAAGAGTATTATGATGCTTGAATTGAGAAGCTTTGGTTCGAATTTGAAGGATTTTAAGGGTTTGAATTTAAAGGCTTGTTTGGGATCGATTTTAAGGGGGTTGAATTCGAAAAATGGGGAGTTTTTGTCAAGGGATGTTGATTCTTGCTTGGTTAGCTTAATTGACATTTTAGATGAATTATGGTATTTTATTGGGTTCGAAATTGTGAGATTAAGGTTCGATTTTTGTAGGGCATTCTTGAACAAATTTCGATTGTCTCATTTATTCCTTCCCTGCATGTACCCTACCCCGGGTCTTTTAAGAGGATAATTGTCGTGTATTGACAATGTTGTGAGGGATATGGGTGTGCTTGAGCATAGGTTACATGTTCGTAAATAATTGTGAATTATTTTATCGTGTTAGCACATCATTCCTCGGGGCATGGAACTCGAGCAAGGCTTGGCTCGGACTTCGGAGATTTAAGGTACGTGCGACGTACGAACATTACTATATATATGTGAAATGCATAAGGTGTTTTGATTGCATTGAATGTTTTGCGTATGGTTATATATACATGTTGATATAGCCAAGGAATGACCCAAATCTTGATATCGCCGCTTGTAGCGTGCGTGACACTAGAGTAGGATGACTCTTGCATGATATATGGGGTACTGGGTTTATATGACTATATTATGAGACATTTGAGATGTCTAGGTTTGTAGAATCATGCATTCTTCGTAAGACATTTGAGATGTCTAGGTTCGTAGAATCATGTATTCATTATGAGACATTTGAGATGTCTAGGTTTGTAGACTCATGTATTCATTATAAGACACTTGAGATGTCTAAGTATAATGAAGGATTGGTAAAATAAATGCTAAGGCATTTGAGCTATCTGTGATTGATAGCAAGGTTGTGAAATCAGTATTAGATATTGTGATATCTGTAATTGCATGTTTAATGAATTTGTAATCACTATATGTTGATATTCGAGGATCAGGCATGCGATGTGTAAATCAATGTGTTGATTTACTGATTTATGAGATTTGATGAGTTTGATGTTGTGAGAACAGGGACAGTACACGGAATCCCGGATGAGGATGTTGCCATCCAGGGAGTATCATTTAAATTCATTAGCATTTACCTTTGTTGTAAATTATGAATTTCATTATTATGATTATGGGATTTTGTGTATTGGTATGCTCACCCCGTTGGGGGCTGTCTCTGTTGGGACAGGTGGACAGGTACATCGATGGCTATGGAGCTGAGCTCGAGCTGTTGATTTGAGGTACTCCCAGGATCGTGGTACCAGGGCTTGATGGAGCACGGTATCGTATAGAGTACCTATATATACACCTGAGGATTTATACATATTCATATTCATGATGCTCGCATGTGAGCACGATTATACTTGTATATGGATTGTATATAAAGGCATGAGCCTTTCTCTCTTTCATTTAAGGTTGCATGCAATTAGGTTGAATTGCTAGAATGATATGAGAGTCATTGGTGTATTATGTGGGTGTTGGAACCCACTTTTGTTGACATATGTGTGGTGTCTTCCCTGGCTGGGAATCTACTTGTATTACTGCTTTCTGTTGAGTATTATGTGTTCCCTGGCCGGGAATTTTGTTATGTGTTGTACTCTGTTTTGGGATAGCTCTATTTATGGGGAGACTCTGCCCAAATTTTTGTAAAAGTTTACAATGTGAAAAGTGGCACCAAGGGGTTGGTAAAGGGCAAACATATGAGTCTTTTATTGACAGGCAATGATTAAGTATCATCAGAGCTTCCCGATTGACATTTTATAGAAAGCATGTACCACACATAGTGGTTAATACACTAATCAAGGTTTTAAGGGCTTGGGGTCCTTACACACATCTTGTTAGTTAAGGATGATCTCCATCTGAAGAGGTTAGGATGAAGAGCTGAGATGGTCTCCATATGATGAGCTGAGAATGAGCTCTACTGAATAGGTGATCATGAGCTCTCCGAGGTAGATCACCATCTGAAGAGCTGAGGATGAGCTCTACTGAATAGGTGATGATGACCTCCATCTTATGAGTTGATGATGATCTCCATCTGAAGAACTTATGATGACCTCTACTGAAGAGCTGAGATGATCGCCATGATGAGCTGGGGATGAGCTCTACTGAAGAGCTGCGATGATCTCCATCTGATGAGCTGAGGATGAACTCTATTGAATAGGTGATGATGACCTCCATCTTATGAGTTGAGGATGATCTTCATCTGAAGAGCTTATGATGAGCTCTACTGAAGACGTGTGATGATCGCCATCTGATGAGCTGGGGATGAGCTCTACGGAAGAGCTGCGATGATCGCCATCTGATGAGTTGGGGATGAGCTCTACTGAAGATCCAAGAAGCTAAGGATGACTTCCTGAAGATCTCTGATTGAAAACCTCATGATAAACTCCTGGCTAAGGAGCTGATGACGATCTCTTCCTAAAGAGGAAGATTTTTTGATTGAAGACCCGAGGATGAGCTCTGGCTGAGGAGCTGATGATGACCTCTTGAAGAGTTGAAGACCTTCTAAAGAGTTGAAGATGATCACCTGAATCGTGAATGACCTCCTAAAGACTTGATGATTTCATGATGATCAAGGTGAAGATCTCATGATGACATCCGATGGAAAAGCTAATGATGAGTTCATGTTGACCAGGATGAAGAGCTCATGAAGACCTCTGATTGAAGAGCTAAGGACGATCTCTTGATGGCCAAGACGAATAGCTCGTGATGACCTCAGATTGAAGAGATAATGATGAGTTATGGCTGGAGAGCTGGGGATGACCTCTAAGCAGCTGGGGCATCTTATTGTATTTGTGGTCCCCTGAATAGTCATGACAATGAACTAATCAACTTTTCTAAGCGTATATCCACATTCGTCGGTGGAGGTTAGATCTCCCGCGTTCACCATAGGAAATAAGATCTTCCAAGTTCTTCTAGGATGTTAGATCTCCCATGTACGTCTCCGAAAGTTGTTATTCATCTTTCTGCTATGAACCTCATAGAGTTCAACATAGTATTCGGTCTTCTTCATTTTTATGTTGTCAATCTCTATGTCTTTGCTCATGATTCGCACAGACGGCGCCAATTGATATCACCAAAAAGTGTGATTACATTCTGATGTCAATAAGAGGTAAAGAAACACCCCCATGTTTTTCAATGCCAATAATAATTGCGTCAATCTTGCTTTGGATCTCCACCTCAGAGACCCGGAATCACGAAATAAACGTGAGAAGGGGGACAGAGTTTTTTCAACGGGTCCCCTCTGACACTCAAGTCAGGCGAGAGGATACGAGAAAATATACACTTGTAAAGTAAGTGAAAGAAATTATGAATGTCTAAACATGCAAACCTGATATTTATAGGCAGAGGACTAAGAGTTACCATATATCAATGACTCATTCCATGTGTATCCAAATCTTCTCAAGATATGATAAGTCTTGTGTATACCATCAAATCTCTGATATTGCTCCGCATATTTCGTACTTGCCTAATTTAGGAGATACAATTCCCTTATTGTGTCCACATATTAAGCAAGTTATGAGAATAGCTCAGCTAAGGAGCTTGGATCCGAAAAGAGGTCGCCAGAACGTTCGAAGGAGGGCGAACAGGTGAGGTAAAACACGTAGGCCAAACAGGTGGGTAACCAACAAAGAGGTCGGAGAAAGAGGCGAGGTCTCCTGAAGTAAATCACCAGGACGCAAAGACAAGATGGTGACTATATTTAAGGGGTATCAATAAATATTTAATAAATGTACGTAATATTACGAAAAATACAGCTTTTATAGGTTATTTTGATCATTTGACATGCGAATAGGGAAAGAAAATTGATAACAAAAGAAACTATAATCGTGGAGGATTAAAGTTGATATAAATTAAGAAAAAAGACAATGGGAAGAGGAAATATTTCAAGGGATGCCTGGAATTAGGAATAAGATATTTTTTTAATTATAATAAAATATTTGTAAATAGGAATTTTGGCCATTTCATTTTTTTTTATGGGAATTTACCCATTTCATAGCCTTCGATGATGATGCTATTTTGGCCTTTTCATTATTATTATTTATTTATGGAAATTTACCCATTTCATAGCCTTCGAGGATGATGCTATTTTGGCTTTTTCATTATTATTATTTATTTATGGAAATTTATCCATTTCATAGCCTTCGATGATGATGATAATTGGCCTTTTCATTATTATTTATTTACTTACGGAATTTATCTATCTAGAAGGGGGTTTATTCGACTTAAAATTTTATTTTCTTTAAAAAAAATTAGAATTTTATATTATAATAATTTAAATAATTATAAAAATTATCATTAACTTATAAAAATTATTATTTAATTTATCAAAAAAATTATTTAATTTATCAAAAATAAAATAATTAATTTCTAAATTGATGATATATTTGATATCAAGCTTTCAAGTCTTCTAGCTGAGAAGACATCTATTACGCTTCCAAATTACTCTTCTCTGCTTACCTAAGAGCATAACAGAGAAAACAAACATTTAACTAAATATGTTAACAATGCACAACTTCATTTTGTAATCATCAAATTAAATATATATTGTTCGAGGAATCCAACAACATCATAATTTCTTTATTTATTGCGAGTTTATCTGATTTAGGTGAAAAATAAGGTACCCTGTTTTGGTTGTCTTCCAATGATCGATTTGCTTAAGTTTGGTTGCTTTGCTTTGTTGAGTTCCGCAGACGAATACTGCGTTGATAATGAATATCTACATATTTGAATCGTCTTAACCTCTCTATCTGTGGTGGTTTTGAATTTCGAATATTTGGTATTTGATTTGACTTAAAACGAATATGTGTGGGAAAAAAATAAAAAATTCTTATTAGGATAAATTCAAAAAATGATCCAATAGAATGTGAGTGTTTATAATATCAGTCCCAAAGTTTTAACAGTAATCAAATATAGTCTCATGAAATTATTTTTAATAAAAATAAGCTAAAACTATTGTTTTTAAACAATATTAATCTCATATTTTTGTTTTTTATCAAAAGTTATCTCAGAGCCATATTTTCAATTATAAGACCAGTTTTTTGTAAAAAATATTGTGCATGACTAAATTTATTAAAAACATTTGTGGATTATTTTTGATTAAAAATAATTTTCGTGACTATATTTGATTAGTCCCAAAAGTTTGCACTAGTATTAGAAAAGTTCATATTCTATGAGACCATGTTTTAAACTAACCCTAATTATTGTATGAGGAAACTAGTTAGGGGTACTACTTGCCAAAATATATTTCAACTAGATCTCCCAAAATATTTTCAATTAAATATACCTATTAAAACTCATTTCAACAAAGTCCATTTTATCAAACACTAATTCATTGGTCTATTTTCATGACTAAAGTATCTCTGCTGTAAGAAAACACCTGCAGAAGACCAAGTTTGTAAGATTTCACGCCCTTCTTGGGGAAAATCCCAACGGACAAGCCTTTACTTTTGAGCAAGTCGTGAATTGTGGTTGAAGCTGATGCTAAAGAAAACAGAAAGAAATGAACGTGAATAGGAGTGTCTAACACAACCATGGATACTTGTTGGCTAAGATGCATGGACATGGACACGACGACACTAACACGACATGATACGGACACGACGATGCGAATTTTCAAAATTTTCAGGACACGAACCGGCTGTGATACGTCTGTATGTTTTTATATTTTTATAAATACTATACATGTATTATATTACAAAATACTAAAATCCACATTTTTTAAATTCTAAAACCATGTAAAAGCAACAAAAATGCTCTTACCAAATTCAAGTAGTATATAAATAAATGCATGTCACTGAAATTATCATAGTATTACTCATACTAACATCATTCAATTAAAATATTGTTTAACAAACAAGTCCAAATAAAAGAAAACACCAAAAATATTCTTAGCAACTTTAAAAAGCATATAAATAAATGCGTGTCACTGAAATCATCATAGTATCAATCATACTAACATCAAATATATATTACTATAATTAACTCAATGTGTAACTAACATGTCTAAATTTCATTTTAGTCAAAACTTTTTAAATTCTACAATTAAACCCCACGAATGTCAGTTCTGTGTCGGACACGCCCATTGGCTGTGTCGGACACGGGTGTCCGAAGTTGAAGAGAGTGTGCGATACGGGTGTACGATTTTATTTCTGTAAAAAAATTAAGGACACGCCACGTGGCGTGTCTGACATGTGCCTGATGACTGTCCGGGTAGAGTCGGTGTCCTAGAAGTACTCGACATTGCACCAAGTGATGTTAGGAGTATCTCTGTGTGATGACCACAGATTAATTACATTAATTAAATGGGGTTTAAAGCGATAATGAAAAGATAATTATGAATGAGTCTCTTTTCACATTGGGCTCAATTTTGCGATAAATCGAGTGTGGTTGGATTTTTATAATTGAGTCATAATTATTGAATTGATTTATGGTTGAGGAGTTATTTGAAATAATTACGTGTTCGAATTATTGAGAAGATTTTTGAAATTGAATAATAATTAGTGATTTTGGGTTATACATAATGGGAACCAAAGTTTAGGGACTAAATGGCAATTGGGGATTATATTATATCCCCCAATCCCTTTACACACACCCCAACACACCCTCCAAACCCATCTCCCCCTCTTCTACGCCTCCTTCTTAATTCCCAAAGGAAGATTTTTATTCTTGGTTCAATTTGGTTTATTGCAAGTTTAGTGGATGATTAATGCTTCTTGTTTCTTATTGTTCATGTGTATTGAATTATTTTGTTATGGTGTTGGATTATTGGTGGTAAAATTGTGGTTTAGGGTGTGGTTTTTTATTTGAGTTGTAATAGTGAAGAATATAGTGTTTTATTGTGTTGTTGTTGAGATATTAGTGGGAAATGAGGTGTGATATGTGTTGGTTTCGATTTATGCTTGAAAATGGTGGATTTTCGCGTATATAGGGTGTTGCGGTCGATCGGGAAGAACGACGCTATCAATCGCGCGAGTTAAACCAATTTTTTGGAAGATAAACAGTGCCGAGATCGATCGCGAGCTAGACAACGATCGATCACGGAGGGACGTAGCTTGACAACGTTTTTGAGGGCCAGCGATCGATCGCTGGCTTGGTAGCGTTCGATCACGGTGACGTTTTTTTCTTCCAAATAGCATAGTGAGGGATCGATCGCAGGCTGAAGGCGATCGATCGCAGGAAACAAATTCTTGAAAACCATAAATTTCTAGGGAATTTGAGATTTGGTGAGTTGTGGTTGATTTCATGGTAATTGTTGATATTCTAAGGAAATATTGAATAATGTAATAAGGTTACATGAATTGAACCTTGGATAGATATGTGATACATGATTGAGTTAATTGATAACTCGATTAGTAAATGATGAAATTGGATGATTTGTGTAGTATACGGAATACGATAAATCGTGACTGATTATGATAGAAAGGATGACAAATTTGTATGATATTATGTGGTATAGTTGTGAGAGTTATTGTAATATTGAATTGATACTCAATATAGATACAGTACGAGCCTTCGACCGTCGAGGGTGCCTAAATCATGTTGCCAACATTAAGGTACGTGGTGACATATGAGCATGTATATATTATGAAGTAAATACATATTCATATATTCACATATGGTTAGATGTAGTGATTAAATATAAGAAATGAATATATGTGTTAAGCATGACATATGCGGTATGGTGGATATGTATTTGTACGTGATCTAAGTATACGAATTGAATATTGATGCCTTGAGTAGAGAATGATATAGACTAATAGGCATGATTGCCTACACTATGAAATTGTTTATGCTTAAGCATAAACAATAGATTTTGGTTGTAGAGAATATAGCGTGTTGATGAGTATCATGTTTTGAGTAGCGGGTTGGCCCGAGTCAGATGTTGTGTATAGTGAAATTAAAAAAATTGATTAGAAGAAGATTTCAAAGTCTTTGAACGGAGGTAAATGAGATGCTTGAGAACTTAAATGATAACATTATATTGGTGAAGATGGTCGTAACATGGATCAAATAGTTGTTCGTGATCCTGCTTTTGTTAAATCAAAGAGAGTTAAAAACTCTTGTATGGCAAGCCACTGAGATTCAAAAGAAAAGGTGACACTTTTATCTCAATTTTATATTTTAATAATTGTGGTTTATTTGATTTTATATTATTTAAAGGTAACACGTTAACCTCGTATTTTATGTGATTTTAATATTCATTAAAATAATACCTTTAGACTTTATATTTTGCTCGACTCATTTATGGAGTTGGAAGATGAGATTGAGGAAATAGGAAATACAATTGTTTTTTAATGAGGGTATTTTCGGTATTTCATAATTAAAAAACATCAAAATAACTTAACACTTGTTTGTAAAGCGCATACAACTCCAGACACAGGGGCACGTGAGCTAATCTTTTCAAAAGAAAATGACATTTTAGCCTATTGATTTTTTTAAAGGGATGTATAAATTAGTTTGACATTTCACAATTTTTTTGGCGCATACATCTTAAGATAACATATTTATTGCATAATTTGATATATTGAGTCAATATTTATCATGTTTGGTGTAGAATTTATATTATCATATTATCAAAGGAGATACATCTAGAGTAAACAAATTTACCCTCTTTCAAATCAAATCATTTCAATTATAAGCATAATATAAATATTCAATATTGAAATTTAGTTACTTGTTCCAGTCCTTGCATATCCAATATTAATGATGGGATTTTAGATTTACCAAAATGAAAAAGAGATTGCCAAACATGACAATTTACAACAACATCAACAAAAAGTACTGATAAGAATAACTAACATGATTCAAATTTAATTGGGACAGCCTTGAGAGGTATGACCTTTTGTAGAGTGAGTCCAAAACTTTCATTCATGTCCAGTTCTTCTGGCTTTTGTCCTCCATCAAGTTTCCAATCAAAATTATGTACCAATGTAGCAACCATTAAGTGCACCATACGATTCGCCAATGGCAAGCCGGGGCAAATTCTTCTACCTGCGCCGAATGGAACGAGCTCGAAATGCTGACCCTTGAAGTCAGTTTCACGTTCTAAAAATCTCTCTGGGATAAACGACTCAGAATCCAACCAGGTGCTCGAATCTCTGCCGATTGCCCATGCATTAATGAGAATTTGGGCGTTCTTCGGGATGACGAAGCCATTGATTTCTGTATCTTCTACAGACTTGTGAGGTACCAATAAAGGGGCAGCAGGGTGAAGTCTAAAAGTTTCTTTTACCACAGCTCTCAAATATGGAAGTCTTGAAATGTCTGATTCTCTAACTTGTTCATTCTTTCCAATTAATTCCATTAACTCAGTTTTAACTTTAAGCATTTTATCTGGATGCCTGAGTAATTCTGACATAGTCCATTCCACTGTGCTTGAAGTTGTATCTGTGCCCGCAACAAATAAATCCTGGTATATAATAGCCAGAAGTTAGAGACAAACAAATTAAGCGTACCAAAAACTTGATAAAGTCAATTAATAGAATCAACCCATTGATTGCACTACCGCATGGATAAATGTAATTGCCATTTTGGCTCAACTTTAATGCTTATATGGTATGTTGTATGTTTAAAAAAAAAGTAGATTAATAAATTACAAATAAAGCATGTCAACTTGTTTCTTTTTCCTTTTAAAAAAGACAGAAGAAAAAGAACCTAAAATTAAGTCCAATTTTCATACTCTGAGATCGATTAAAATGTGAAATGTAAGATATTGTATGATTTAAAAAAATTGAGTTATAATATTACTATTAACTATAAGTTTAATAAGTTTTTGGTAAAACGGAAAGCGTTACCCTTAAAAAAATTACAAAATAGTTTTTTCAAACTTATAATTTGACCAAATTTATGAGACCACAAAATTGATCAGTTTTTTTCCTAGTTCCTCCATTAACTTCCAAAACCATGTGAAGTTTAATCACTTTTATAATGAATCGGACCATATTTAGGAAAATAACTAGTTTCAAGAGTTTGATAAAAGCTAATGTATACTCACCAGAAGTAAATGTTTAATGTCAAGAATGCTCAATTCAGACTCATTCTTCTGATTAATATCCAGTAGAGATTCCAACATATCACTTTTCCTCGTCTCATCGGCCGATCTTTCCCTTATTTTCAGCCGTTTTTCGATGATTTCCTGAAATATATCGAAACATCTCCTGAAATAAACAGTGTTCTTCCTCAAAATTCCCTGCGGGTCCAACATTCTAAATACTGGAAAATAATCTGCAAGATTCGGCTTCCCAATAATCTCCATTATCCCCCACACCACTTCCTTAAGTTCTTCACATGAATCCGAATCAAAAGCAGCAAATTCCTCAGAAAAAAGAGTCGCGGACATCAGATTAAGCGACGTCGTAAATGCAGCACTCCCAATATCCACGGTCTTGCCACTGATGCAGCACTCATGCACATAGTCGCACAGTTTCTGCAACCTATCCCTCCTCAAACCCTGGTTCGAATCAAGACTCGGCACCGAAAACATCTGTTCTTTACATATTTTTCGCAGCTTCCTCCATTGATTCTCGACTGGAATCCACGCCATCGACAACTTGTGGTGATCCAGCGCGTGTACCGCGCAGGGGTGGTTCCTGCCGGAGAAAACCTGATCATGTTTCTGCAGAAAGAGTTTGGCGATTTCAGGAGAGGATACAACTACGGTTGTTAAGTTTCCGAGTTTCAGATGAATCAAGGGGCCGTATATGTGGGAGAGTTTTGCAAGAGATTGGTGGGGCTTTTTGCCGAGTTCAAGAATATTTCCTATGATGGGATATGGATTCGGTCCTGGAGGAAGTTTGCCTGATTTCCTGGATTTTGATTTGATAAGTTGAAGAATCCATGCCCAGACTGCGAAAGAGAGGAGGAGGAAACTTGAGAATATTAAATCCATATTTATTCTCTGATGGTAATTGAAAGATTGCTACTGCTATTTATACACCGAATGCTGTCGACACATTTAATAATAAATAAATATTTGAAAGTACGGCCCTTGCTCAACATCGATTGTGTGCAACAAACAGAAATTGACACGTTACTACTAGACTACGTAGGCAATTATCCAACCTCAAATCAATTTAATATATATATATATATAAAAGAAGTAACAGTGTGATTGGTCACAATTTTTTTTTATAAATAGTATATTGTATTATATTATTGTAATATATTACTATGTGGGTGGTGCGGGGGTAAATTATAGGTGTTAAAACGGGGCAACCCAACCCATCTCAAATAAATAGGTATGCACAACCCGTGACTCCAACCCATTTTGGCCCACCTCTAGGCGGGTTAGAAAACCCCAAAACCTAACCCAACTCAACCCAAGTGCGGGTTAGGCGGGCCAATTGGCCAATAAATAAAGGGGAAACTTCAGGCCGGTACCACAAGGTAAAAGTTTGTTCATCCTAGTCCAGGTAAGAAACATGTAATCATTTAAGTACACTTTATTTTGAAAAGACAAAATCACCCTATAAACCCATATTTTTCATCGGGGCTTTTCCATCTTCTTTCCGACTTCATTCAAGCTCATCGTTTCTTCTCTTATTTCGATTCTTCCAGACTTCATTCGAACTCTTCCTTTCATCTCTTATTTCGTTCCAATCTTCTCGTAAACTCCATTCCATTTCTTCGTATTTTGGGGGAACATTAGGTGACTACTGTTTTACATGGTTCAAAATCAATCAAGAGTATTCGGGCAAAATCTCCAAGGAAGATGATAACACAAAGAAAAACCTTGAGGAAATCTGGTATGTAATGGTGGATTTTCGCTTCCTAATGAATGGTTTTTGATATTATTATGGTTTTAATTTGGTTTATTTTCCGATTATTGTTGTTTAAATGGTATTGTTGAGAATTTAGGGTTTGAATTTTTATCTATTACGATTACGGTTTGAAAGGTTTTTTCTTATTAAAGTTCGTTTAATTTTTCCGATTACTCATGTAAATGTATTTTTTGATGCACGAAAAATTATTTGTTTAGTGGGATTTCATTTTAGATTGTTGTGTCAAGGTATTCTGATGCACGAAATATCCATGTAAATGTTTTTTTATGCACGAAAATTTATTTGTTTAGTGGGATTTCATTTTAGCTCATTTGAATGGTTTAGTGTAAATGTATTTTGATGCACGAAAAAACCATGTAAATGTATTTCTGGTGCACGAAAAATGTGGGGATTACAGAATGGCAATCAATATCTTTTTTTTTTATTTCGTTATCGTCAAAGTGTAGTATATAATCACTAACGTATCCTTAATTGTTGTTTTCATCTCAGCATCGCCTCCGCTCTCGCCAAGCGCCAAGATATAACCAAAAAATGGAACAGATATGCATTTTACAGAGCAAACATGCAGGCGGTGATTTCAGACCTAAAGAAACTTAATCTTCGAGAAGAACATTTGGTAGTGTTGCAGTGAACACCATTTTGGCTGATTGTGAATGGAATTCAAACTGACCGAGTGGTCCTTGATCATTGCAAGAATAGTGATCTCCCAATTATGAAAATAATTTCTTGCTTCAACAAAGATTCGTCTGAATTCACATTTGGGGATTACAGAATGGCGATCAATATCAATGATGTCCGTTTAATTTTTGGAATAAGGGATGGCATTGAAGACATTGATATGCAGTTGGTAGATTATCCACGCACATAATTCTTAAATAGGTGCTTCCCTGATAAGGAGTCCAAAAGTGATTATAGAATGAGCAAGAGCTCGATTTACAAGAAATTGACATCGAAAGTAGCAAGGAAGGATTCTACTACTGTACACGATGTTGTCAGATTGATGACACTGTACTTGCTGGCAACATTCTTCATCTATACAAAATCATCAAACCTGTCATGGGCGTACACTGCCTTGGTGGATGACATTGATAAAATTTGCACGCACAACTGGCCAGAACACGTATTAAAGACTTTGTTATTCAGTTTAGTTCAATCAATCACAAAAAAACACTCTGGATGCGTTCCTCTAATACCTGTAAGTCGTATTGTAATCCCCACTTGAAATTAATTTCTTTATTTTTTTGTTGATAACATTGTTTCACATTTATGTGTAGTATTGGCTATGCGAGAGGACAAACCTGATTGATCCAGTTGATGTGAACTTGGTCCCAAGATTCATGAAATGGGATCTTGAAGAGTTATACAAAAAGCTCCGGTCGATTAAAATCAAGGAGCTTGATCGTGCTTACGTAAGTATTAGTGAACTCCATTTATTATGTATGTAAAATCACTTATGTTCCATGTATAATAACACATTAATCTACTGCACAAGTAAAATGATGCACGAACATTTTTATACTGGTGCACGAACATTTGAACTTATATTGTTGTTGAAACTTATATCGATGCACTAACTTTTGAACTTATACTGATGCACAAACTTTTTTATTCTGGTGCACGAACATTTGAACTTATCTTGGTGTTTGAACTTTGAACCTGTACTGATGCACTAACTTTGAACCTATACTGATGCACGAATATTTTTATACTGGTGCTTTAACATTTGAACTTATATTGATGTACGAAAAGTTGTACTGGTGCACGAACATTTTTGTATTGGTGCTTGAACTTTTTTGCACTGGTGCACTAACATTTGAACTTGTACTGGTGCACGAACATTTTTGTATTGGTGCACGAACATTTTTACACTGGTGCACTAACTTTTAAACATATATTGATGCACGAAAGTTATATTGGTGCACTAACATTTGAACTTATCTCGGTGTTTGAACTTTGAACCTATACTGATGCACTAACTTTTGAACCTATACTGATACACGAACATTTTTATAGTGGTGCTTTAACATTTGACCTTATATTGATGCAAGAAAGTTGTACTGGTGCACGAAATTTTTTGTATTGGTGCTTGAACATTTTTGCACTGGTTCACTAACATTTGAACTTGTACTGGTGCACTAACTTTTAAACATATATAACTTTCGTGCATCAATATATTTTAGTTTTGGTGCACGATTATTTTTACGCTGGTGCACTAACTTTTAAACATATATTGATGCACGAAAGTTATATTGGTGCACTAACATTTGAACTTATCTTGGTGTTTGAACTTTGAACCTATACTGATGCACTAACTATTGAACCTATACTGATGCACGAACATTTTTATACTGGTGCTTTAACATTTGAACTTATATTGATGCACTAAAGTTGTACTGGTGCACGAACATTTTTGTATTGGTGCTTGAACATTTTTGCACTGGTGCACTAACATTTGAACTTGTACTGGTGCACGGACATTTTTGTATTGGTGCTCGAACATTTTTACTCTGGTGAACTAACTTTTAAACATATATTGATGCACGAAAGTTATATTGGTGCACTAACATTTGAACTTATCTTGGTGTTTGAACTTTGAAACTATACTAATGCACTAACTTTTGAACCTATACTGATGCACGAACATTTTTATACTGGTGCTTTAACATTTGAACTTATATTGATGCACGAAAGTTGTACTGGTGCATGAACATTTTTGTATTGGTGCTTGAACATTTTTACACTGGTGCACTATAAACAATTGGATGCTGATAAAGGAAATAAGTTTACCAATGTCAATTGAAGAAGGTGAACTTCTACACCTCATTGTTAGCGATAAACCAGAATCACCTATCTCTTCTCATTCAACCCAACAATATACACAAGACAACCAAGAACAACAAAATCAAGAACCAACAATTGTTGAACCACAACCTGCAGAACAACAAATAATTGATGAACAACCTATGACAGAAGAACATCCGAATGAGTCAACAATCCTGTTTTATGCATCTACACCAGATACCACAATTGCTGAGGTTTTGATTGATCTGAATGAGCATAATACAGAGGATAATTTATACGATGATTACAATACTTCTGCTGAAGGAAGAGGAGCTGAAAGAGTTGCATACAAGATATGATGAACAGAAGAAACAAAAGGAAGATCTTGAACATATAAATGTACAGCTCCACGACCAAATTCAAAGAATTAAACATGATAAGGACAAACTTGAGAACCAGCTGAGCAACACAAAAGCAATTAGTCAGATGTTGAATGACGAAAATCAGAAACTCGTCAAAGAAAATACGGAACAGACATCGATGGTCAAACATATCAAGAACAGAATGGACAGAATGAGCAAAAAAGATAAGGACCACACTTACCGCATAAAAGAGCTAAGAGGTCAAAACAAAATGAAGAAACGGAAGAAGAAGATAAACTACAAAATGTAAGCAATGACATCGTACTCTTGCAGGACGATGATGATTTTGAAGATAAGGTGAAAATTGCGAAAAAGAACAAGGAAGGGCCATTCATTTTTAAAACAACAAATGTTGTCTTCAAACGATTGACAAAAGTAGAAAGAGATTTCATAATGGAAGTTAACAAGGAGCATGGACAATGGTACGCCTTAAATTTTTTTTTAAAAAAATATTATAAATACTGTTCGAAACCAAAATTGCATTCTGTGCAGGGGAGTCATATGGACGGACAATATATCACAAAAGACAATACATGTTCGAGATATTGGCGCCATTCTCAACGGATTGTCAATTCACAATGATGTATGCGATTTACATCAACCATTTCTTTAAGTCATTAACAAATTATTTGTGCACTTATTTAGATGTTGATATTCACTTAACTTGTGACAATATCTTATCACGACTCTCAGATTATTGACCGTTGTGCCATCATTATCAACAGATTCATGGCGAAAAAAAGGAGAGAAGAAGTTGTTATATGTATTTGACAGCATGTGCTGGGTAATAAAACTCAACCTAATTATTAAATTTTTGTTAAATTTTTATGCATCAAATTTTTTTTTTTGAATCTTGACAGTTGTATGTTGTACAAATAACAAAATCGGTGCACTGCCAAGAGGTTGCGAAACACCAAATTGATGACAAGCTAGCCGAGGCCATGAATTACAGTTTCTCGATTTTCCCAATAAACACATGCGGTCGTGAGGACCCACTTGTCACACCTGGCTACCACTGGACATTGCTGGTATTTGATACTCAGGAATGTCAGTGGACGCATTACAATTCTATTAGGCCACGAAGAGAAGAAGAAACCGATTATTACTTTGAAAGGGCAAAACTACTGGTAATTTTGGTAATTAGTTTGCTTTGTCCAAATACTCTAAGTAAATTAACAAAATAATATGAACTCTTCTTAAATTTACAGAGAGAATACATCAATGAAAAAATGGAAAAAATTATACAAGAGGACCCCATATCAGAGGGTGTGCAACACAGTCAGAGTGAATACAGTTATGATATTGAGCCATACAAAGAAGCAGCACAACAGAAGCCTGGCTCCGTAGACTGTGGCATATTCGTCTGCATGAATATGGAGAAAGTTATGAGAGGGCAACCAGTGCCAAAGCATTCAAACTTGGATTATAATACTGGTTACCGGGTTAAGATGTCGAAAATGATAATTCAATATGCAAAAGGCTCGTAGTTCTTTATTTCTAACTTCTTCAAAATGTATAATATTTTGTAGTTCTTATTAAATTTAGGTAACTGATGAATGCAACATGTATATACTAGTTCAAGAACTAGATATTGGTACACGAACATAATTTATAGTGGTGCCAAGAAATATATTATACTTGTACTCGAACAAAACATCAATGGTGCAAGAAAATAAAATATATTGGTGCACGAACATTTAAAACTTATATTGTTGCACGAACTTATATTGGTGCACGTACATTTAAAACTTATATTGGTGCACAAAACTTATATTGGTGCACTAACTTTTGAACGTATACTGATGCACGAACATAAGCTAACTGTTTCACCAAGATTACATTGGTGCACGAACTTGTAAAAGGAAAAGGCAACATAACTGGTGCACGAACTCAACATAAATGGTGCACGAACTAAGATTACATTGGTGCACGAACTAAATCTCCAGAACACCATAGTATAAACTCATACTGCATAACATTATAGTGAATAAATTTCTTCAAAAGCTTTCATAAATCATCCAATAGGTTCCTTACAAGTTTTCTTATTGTGGCCATGTTTATTACAACGACTACAACACAATTGTCTAATGTTTTCACCTTTAGATCGAATTCTTCTCTTCTTTGGACGACCAGGTTGCCTTTTTGTTTTGGGGGGTAATACATTTGTTTCCATTCCAACCAGAGGAACATCAACCTTCGCATATCTTGGAATGGGAAAATGACTCCTTCATAGCATAGCCTATACGTACTAACATGAAAAAATTTGTCAACTGCTTTTGCCAATTTATTCCTCATAAATACAGCAATTGCATGTGGACATGGGAATCCATCCAACTGCCACTTGTAGCATGAACATGTTTTATTGTCAAGGCGCACAGTAACTGTAGGGTATGAAAACACTTCAAAGTAGCAATCAGAAGACATCTTAATATTCCATGCACGACCTTCATTTACATAAGATGCCCATTTCTTTTCCATCCGAGCACACAATACCCCACTCCATCGTTGTGCCATTAATCTCCTAGCCGAAAACAAGCACATCAACTTAACCCTAATAGAATCGACCATATGTGTAATAGGAAGACCCCTTGCCTCTAATATCCAAGAATTGAATGACTCGGCTGCATTGGAATACATCTCTCCATATCTCATCCCAGTAGAGTATGCATTAGTCCACTTATCCAAAGAAAGTCCTTGTAAGAAATCTTCCAAAATTGACCCACCTTCTCGTTTGAAAACAACTAGCTTTTCATTAAAAATAGCCAATGTCGGTGAGTAAGCACATTCATCGAGCAAAAAACATAATCTCTCTCGAAACTTATTTGAAAAGTGTTTACCAGCATATCGATCACGGAGGTTGCACTTTAAATGATATAAACAAAAAAAATGTTTCAGAGAAACTCCAAACACAACAGGTAGCACCTCCATCAAACCAATATTACGATCGGATATATATACAACATCTTCACCATTGTCTAAAATTTTGCTCAAATAAGATAAAAACCAAAACCAATTATCGTAGTTCTCGGAGTCCACAACAGCGAAAGCCAAAGGGAACAAACCTTGCAAAATAAAACATCACTATGTTAATTGCAATATATTTTCGTTCACCAGAAATCCCAATTATAAGGGGTGCACAAACATAATAACACTGGTGCACGAACTCAAATTATAATGATGCACGAAAATAATACACCGATGCACGAAGGAGAATGGTGATGTATAACTGGTGCACGAAACTTATTAAAAGTAATTGGTGCATGAAACTTATTAAAAGTAACTGATGCACGAAACTTTTACAGAAATAACTGATTATGTGATGCACAAAACTTACATAAATTAACCGATGCGCGAAAATAATATAATGATGCACGAACCTTATAATAAAGTAACTGATGCACGAAACTTATATAAAAATAATAAAAGTATATTGATGTCATATGATATATTGACCTCCTAGGGTAAAATCCCCTCAAGGGCCGAACAAGTCATATACCGAACAGAGTGCACCGAACGGATAGCACCGAGCAGGGTTTTTACCGAACATCTGCTAACCCTCCTCGGTTTTCTGGTCAAAGATTAGCGGAAGACCCGGAAGTAACTAACAAATTAACCGGCGTGAATGAACGTGCAGTAATGGGGCGCGGATTTCTCGGACGCGTTGGGCTCCAGTTAAGCCACGATCAGATGACATCGTGTTCCGGATCTCCCGCGAACCAATCACTGGGAACAGTCCTATAAATACCCGCGGATGTCATCATAGTAAGGGTTGGATTTTTCTGGGCAAAAAGACTCCGAAGAGAGCAAATTCATGTCTGTTCGGTCTTTTTTATTATTTCTCAAAAATATTCGTATAAGTCATTGAGCGATTGCAATTTGTGTCCAGAAAGTCTTGTAAATCATCAACGTTTATAGTGAAGTTTGATACTAGACTAGGTCCCGTGGTTTTTCTCTCAATTTGAGGGTTTTCCACGTAAAAAATCTTGGTGTGTTTATCGTTATTTTTCATTAACACTTTATTCTACCTTATACTCAAAAATCACGAGTCACATCATTGGCGCCGTCTGTGGGAACAAAAAGAGTAAAGACGTTGAAGCAAGGATATTTCATTAAGAATCCAAGGCGAAATGGTTAGAAGCAAAGGGCGAGGGCCAATGTCGGGGAGGGATAAACCAATGACCCCCCCACGTTCATGCCCAGAACCAGAAGGAACAGGGGAGGCTGGATCATCGCAGAATGTTTCACGAGCATTACCCACCAGAGGAATACCCATGGAACATTTGACCGAGATGATTGCTAAAACTGTCGGAAAAGTTATGAAACAATTTATGACCCCCCCTGTCAGGAAGAAAATAAGGAAGAGGAGGAAGACTCAACCTCTATAAAGAAGTCGGAGGAGGAGGCTGAAGAATTGAAAGATTTTCCTAATCATTCAAATGATGAAATAGATAGGGATTTGCACCATCAAATGGGGGATTTGAAGGAGGAGTTACAAAAAATGCGCAATAAAATGGAAGGTCGTATTAACTCGGCAAGAAGGAGCACCCCATTCACTCCTCAAGTCATTGATGATCCTCTGCCTGCCTCTCACTGTTAGAACTTTAAGTGTGGGGAATTATGATGGCAGCACGGATCCAGAAGAATATTTGTCTCGATTTGAGAATGATTCACTCCTTCATCAGCTGTCAGATGGGGTGAAATGTAGAGTGTTCTTGACTACCCTAGCTGACGCTGCTCAATCGTGGTTCAATCAATTACCTTCAGGAATAGTGGATTCCTTTCCTAAATTCAGCTCGCTGTTCCTTCATCAATTCGCGAGCAGTAGAAGTTGCAAGAGAACAACCTTGAGTTTGTTCGGTCTCAGGAAGATGGATAAGGAGTCCCTGCGGGATTTTCTGAAAAGATTCAATCAAGCATGCCTTGATGTTCCGCATGTGACATCTGAAATACTAGCCAGCGCTTTCACCCAAGGGTTGAGGGAGGGGGATCTGTTCAGATCGTTGGCCAAGAAGCCACCGTCGGATTATGATGAATTACTGGGGCGTGCCTCTAAATATATTAATTTGGAGGAAGCGCAGAGGATGAAACAGAAGAATGAAATAAAAAATGGTGGTGAAGTCAATAGGAAGGAGAGGCCACTGGAACAGCCTAAGAGGAACTTTGATCAATACCTACCGATAAGATCTTATCGGGAGGTAGCCATGAATCAAATTATGCCGAAGAGGGGTCAGGGGGGACCTTATGGAAGAGGAGTATTCCGAGGAGGAAGTGCCCGAGGAGGGAGCATTCATGAAGGAAGAATGGGTGTAAGGCGATGAGCTGACGATGACCTGAGGAACAGTGCTCCTTTCCCTAGGAATAATGTTAATCCAGGGAGAGGAGCACTTCAGCCAGTTCCTTGGGCAGTACGAGGGGATAGAGTGGAGGGCGGAAATCAAGTTACCAGGGAAAGAACTGTGAGCAATGTTCCTAACCGAGGAACTATACATATGATTTCGGGAAGGAACATCATGTGGAGACTCTAACCGAGCAAGAAAAAGTTATGCTCGAAGACTCGAAGTGTTATCCATTAATCCAAGTCATACTCAGGAGAGTCCTTCTATAGCTTTCGGACCTGCAGATTTACAAAGGATTTATTTTCCCCACGAGGATGCATTGGTTATTTCAGCCACAATGGCCAACTACAATGTGCAAAGAATCTTCGTCGATACAGGCAGCTCGGCAGATGTGCTCTTCCTTAATACTTTGAAACAGATGGAATTGGGAAGTATAGCTGTACAAAAAGTGAATACTTCTTTGCATGGGTTTACCGGAGAAGTCATAAGTCCTATATGACAAGTGTCTTTACCCGTCACATTAGGAGAGGAGTCCAAGACAAAGACGAAGATGATCACCTTCCTCATAGTCGATGCACCTTCCTCCTATAATATGATATTGGGTCGGCCTGCATTAACGGCCTTCGAAGCGGTTGCTTCTACTTACCACTTGAAGATAAAATTCCGAGTAGGAGAGGAAGTGGGACAAGTAAGAGGAAGTCAAAGTTCATCAAGAAAATGCTATGTGCAAGAATTAAAGCAAGACAAGGGAAATAATAGAGAAGAAGGGGAGCGAGGAAATAATAAGAGGAAACATGGACAGCCTGAGGCGGAGGAGCGGATAGTCCCCGAGGAGGAATTTATGAGTATCGAGTTAGGTCACCCGGCGAAAACTACTCGCATTGGATCCAAGTTGGATCCAGAATTGAGGAGAAGGGTGATTGAGTGCTTAATAGATAATGTGGCTGTGTTCGCTTGGAATACCTCTGATTTAATTAGGGGTAAAACCTGAGATTGCTGAGCATCATTTAAATGTGGACCCGAGTGCTCGGGCAATTAAGCAGAAGAGAAGGCATTTCGGACCCGAGAAGGATGCCGTCATAGCTAAACAAGTAGAGGAGTTGCTGAAAGTAGGCCATATACAGGAGATTAGTTTCCCTACATGGCTCTCAAATGTGGTTCTAGTACCGAAAGCAGGAGACAAGTGGAGGATGTGTGTAGATTTTTGGGACGTGAACAAAGCGTGTCCCAAAGATTGTTATCCATTGCCGAGGATTGATCAATTGGTGGATTCTACTGCGGGACATGAGCTGTTATGTCTTATGGATGCTTATCAGGGATACCATCAAATCCCCTTAGCCCGCGAGGATCAGTCCAAAGTTAGCTTTGTTACAGCGGGAGGAACTTTTTGCTATGTCGTAATGCCCTTCGGATTGAAAAATGCTGGGGCTACTTATCATAGATTGATGGATAAGATGTTCAGAGATCAAATAGGACGGAACGTGGAGGTTTATGTTAATGACGTCCTGATCAAAAGCAAGAAGGCCCAAAATCTGATAGAAGATATGGATGAAGTCTTTGCCACTTTGAGAAGATTTGGCATGAAATTAAATCCAGCAAAATGTACCTTCGGAATTCATAGTGGAAAATTCTTGGGGTACATGGTGACAGAGAGAGGTGTGGAAGCTAACCCTGAGAAAATCCGAGCAATCCGAGAAATGAACCCTCCGCAGACCTTGAACGAAGTACAGAGGTTAGCAGGAAGAATAGCAGCGCTTAGTCAATTCATATCTAGATCGGCTGATAGGAGTTTGCCTTTCTTTAAAGTATTAAGGCGAGGAATGCAGTTCGAGTGGGATGATCAGTGTCAGAAGGATTTCGAAGACTTGAAAGAATATTTAGCTCAGTTACCCTTAATGAATAAACCCGAGCACAATGAGAGGTAACCGAGGAAGTTGTCAGCTCGGTGTTAATTCAAGAGAAATTAGGGCAGCATCAACCGGTGTATTATGTCAGTCGAGCTTTGCAAGGAGCCGAACAAAGATACCCTGAAATTAAAAAATTAGCTTTGGCTCTGGTGATCACGGCAAGAAGGCTTCGGCCGTATTTTTTATCTCACCCTATCATGGTGGTAACGAGCACTCCCTTAGGAAGGCTCTTGTCAAAAGCTGAAATTTCAGGAATGATGGTGAAATGGGCCACAGAATTGAGTGAGTTCGATATTTCTTATCAGCCTCGGACTACCATCAAAGCTCAGGCTTTATCTGATTTCTTGGTTGAAGTAACTCATACTCGCGAAGAAAAAGATTGGAGCCTATTTGTAGATGGATCATCTACTCAAATAGGAAGCGGTGCAGGAATTATACTGATCAGTCCAGAAGGAGAGGAAATTGCCATAGCTATTCAGTTCGGTTTTCATTCTTCAAACAATGAAGCCGAATTCGAAGCTCTTCTCTCAGGTTTACGAGTAGCAATAGATGCCGGAGCTCAGAAAGTAAAAGTGTTCATGGATTCAATGCTGGTCGTGCAGCAGGTAAATGGGGTGTACAAGGTGAAAGAAGAAAAGTTGAAAAAATATGTGGAGAAGGCTCAAGTATTAATGACTCAGTTCCAGGAAGTGCAATTGAAGCAAATACCACGAGAAGATAATAACCGAGCAGATTCACTTGCAAAGTTGGCCAGTTCTATTCATGAGTGGAAGAACAGGAAAGTGCTGGTACAAGATCTTTTGGTCTCGCACATAGCTATCAACAATATAATGAATTTGGAGCCTTGTATCATATCCGATTGGCGAGAGCATGTCATTAAATTCTTGAAAAATAGGGTGTTGCCGTTAGATCCAAAGGAAGCTGCTCGGGTGAAGAGAATGGAGAGGCGTTTTGTGTTAGCAGAAGGTAAATTGTTCAAAAGGGGATTTTCAGCTTCCTTCTTGCAATGCACATCAATACAAGAAGGAGAACATTTGCTAAAGGAGATTCACGAAGGCTGTTGTGGGAATCATTCGGGAAGTAATATGTTATATCAGAAAGCCCTTTCGGGCAGGATACTATTGGCCCAGTGTGAGAGAAAATGCTGAAGAAATTGTTAAAAAATGTAACAATTGCCAGAAACATGCAAATTTATCTCATATACCCGCAGAGGTCCTAAATAACAGTATAACTTCCTATCCCTTCGATCAATGGGGGATGGACATCGTCGGACCTTTTCCTCTTGCCACGGGGCAAAGAAAATTCCTCCTAGTAGCAGTTGAGTACTTTACTAAATGGGTGGAAGCTGAGCCTTTAGCAAAAATAACTGAGGAGGAAATCATCAGATTCTTATGGAGAAGCATAGTATGTCGGTTCGGAATACCGAGGAGAATTATTTCGGATAATGGAAGGCAATTTCAGGGAAAGAAACTAGAGGAATGGTGCGAGGATATGAAAATCAAGCAAGTATTCACGTCAGTAGCCTATCCACAGTCAAATGGGCAAGTTGAAGTTATTAACCGTATTCTATTACATGGGATTAAGACGAAGCTGGAAGGGCCCGAGGAGAATGGGTAAATGAACTACCTGGAGTCTTGTGGGCTTACCGAACAACTCCTCGGGTATCTATAGGGGAAACTCCGTAGTATACGGTTCGGAGGCCCTCATTCCAGCGGAAATTGGGGTTGAATCTCTCCGCGTACAATGTTATGATCCAGAGCAGAACGAGGGTAAGAGAATGCAAGAGTTAGATGAGATTGATCAGCTAAGAGAACAAGCTGCAACAAGAACAGAGCTATATAAAGTAAGGATTACCAACACCTATAACCGAAGGGTTCGATCAAGAACATTTCAAGTTGGGGATTTAGTGTTACGAAGAACAAATCCTGCTGGTGAGGTAAAAAAGTTGGCACCCAAATGGGAAGGCCCTTACAAAATCAAGGAAGTAATCGGAAGAGGAGCCTACATGCTGGAGGATCATGAAGGTCGGAAATTGGTAAGACCTTGGAACATTCATAACCTGAAGAAATATTTTGTGTAATCTTTCTCTTTGGTTTACTTTATGAATTCAGCAATAATAAAATGAAAGTATTTGATTCATCGAGTTTGTTCGGAATTCTAATGATTTACTCGTGGGATCGGGATGTTTGGTCCATGTTTAAACATTACATTATCATCGGTTTAATCGTGGGATCGGGATGTTTGGTCCACGTTTAAACATTACATTATCATCGGTTTACTCGTGGGATCGGGATGTTTGGTCCACGTTTAAACATTACATTATCATCGGTTTACTCGTGGGATCGGGATGTTTGGTCCACGTTTAAACATTACATTATCATCGGTTTACTCGTGGGATCGGGATGTTTGGTCCACGTTTAAAACCTAAAAATTGCCGAAGTGTTTGTGCTCGGGGTAGCGAGTTTTGTTCGGAATTTTAGTTGTTTGCTCGTGGGATCGGGATGTTTGGTCCACGTTTTAAACCTAAAATTGCCTAAGTGTTTGTGCTCGGGGTAGCGAGCTTTGTTCGGAATTTTAGTTGTTTACTCGTGGGATCGGGATGTTTGGTCCACGTTTAAAACCTAAAAATTGCCAAAGTGTTTGTGCTCGGGGTAGCGAGCTTTGTTCGGAATTTTAGTTATTTACTCGTGGGATCGGGATGTTTGGTCCACGTTTAAACCTAAAATTGCCTAAGTGTTTGTGCTCGGGGTAGCGAGCTTTGTTCGGAATTTTAGTTGTTTACTCGTGGGATCGGGATGTTTGGTCCACGTTTTAAACCTAAAATTGCCTAAGTGTTTGTGCTCGGGGTAGCAAGCTTTGTTCGGAATTTTAGTTGTTTACTCGTGGGATCGGGATGTTTGGTCCACGTTTTAAACCTAAAATTGCCTAAGTGTTTGTGCTCGGGGTAGCGAGCTTTGTTCGGAATTTTAGTTGTTTACTCGTGGGATCGGGATGTTTGGTCCACGTTTTAAACCTAAAATTGCCTAAGTGTTTGTGCTCGGGGTAGCGAGCTTTGTTCAGAATTTTAGTTGTTTACCCGTGGGATCGGGATGTTTGGTCCACGTTTTAAACCTAAAATTGCCTAAGTGTTTGTGCTCGGGGTAGCGAGCTTTATTCGGAATTTTAGTTGTTTACCCGTGGGATCGGGATGTTTGGTCCACGTTTTAAACCTAAAATTGCCTAAGTGTTTGTGCTCGGGGTAGCGAGCTTGTTCGGAATTTTAGTTGTTTACTCGTGGGATCGGGATGTTTGGTCCACGTTTTAAACCTAAATTGCCTAAGTGTTTGTGCTCTGGGTAGCGAGCTTTGATCGGAATTTTAGTTGTTTACTCGTGGGATCGGGATGTTTGGTCCACGTTTTAAACCTAAAATTTCCTAAGTGTTTGTGCTCGGGGTTGCGAGCTTTGTTCGGAATTTTAGTTGTTTACTCGTGGGATCGGGATGTTTGGTCCACGTTTTAAACCTAAAATTTCCTAAGTGTTTGTGCTCGGGGTTGCGAGCTTTGTTCGGAATTTTAGTTGTTTACTCGTGGGATCGGGATGTTTGGTCCACGTTTTAAACCTAAAATTGCCTAAGTGTTTGTGCTCGGGGTAGCGAGCTTTGTTCGGAATTTTAGTTGTTTACTCGTGGGATCGGGATGTTTGGTCCACGTTTTAAACCTAAAATTGCCTAAGTGTTTGTGCTCGGGGTAGCGAGCTTTGTTCGGAATTTTAGTTGTTTACACGTGGGATCGGGATGTTTGGTCCACGTTTTAAACCTAAAATTGCCTAAGTGTTTGTGCTCGGGGTAGCGAGCTTTGTTCGGAATTTTAGTTGTTTACTCGTGGGATCGGGATGTTTTGTCCACGTTTTAAACCTAAAATTGCCTAAGTGTTTGTGCTCGGGGTAACGAGCTTTGTTCGGAATTTTAGTTGTTTACTCGTGGGATCGGGATGTTTGGTCCACGTTTTAAACCTAAAATTGCCTAAGTGTTTGTGCTCGGGATAGCAAGTTTGTTCCGAAATACAAGTAAATGATTTCGTTAATGAAAGAGAAAGAAATACAATAAAAGGTAAAAGCTCTACCCTACGGCTGGAATAGCTCCTCGGGGAGGCTCTCCAGAGCAGCATTGACGTCAAGGAAATCTTTTGAAGCTCATTCGGGAGGGTAGCCTTGAAATCTAAATTGGCCGACGCATGCTTCAAAACCATGATCAAAGAACTTGTAAGCACGGTCAGCCACCATGTTGCTATACTCTGGAGATTTCAAAAACTCAGCTTTCTTCGAGAGCCAGAGTCTTCCACACGAGCAGCAGTGGAAGATTTCTCTTGAGCAAGCTGCTCGGAGACAGCTTGATGTTGCTCAGCCAAGGATTTATATTGCTCTGACAAAGTAGAGTTAGCACCTTCCAGATCAGCAAACTTTGTCCGCTCCTCTGCCAGGACCTGCTCCGCCTTGTCCCGAGCTGATACCAGGGCCAAGTGCCGCTCCTCCAAAAGGCTCACTGTTTTCTTCAGCTCCTCACCCATACCCTCTAACTGCCTGATGCGCTTCTGGTTTTGCCCATCAGCCAATCGAACTGAATGAAAGCGAGTGAGAAGTTCACCCTCCATCATGTGGGCCTGCATCAGATCATATATAAAGTTAAAGTAACAAATGAATGTATTGGAAAAAGACAAATGAAACAGATTAATGGGTAAAAACATTTACCTGAGTAAAGGAGGAGGAGAAGTCGTTCACCAAGTTGCTGAAAGCCAGCTCCCCGAGATACTTTCGATCAGCTGAGTTGGGGGTATAGCACAAAATGGAATGGGAGGCTTTGGGATCGGGTTTTTTCAGTAGTGGAACAGTGGGGGAGTACGTCCACGAAGGGATATTGTATCTCGAGGCAGGCCGGGATACACCGAGAGCGGGTTGAGAGGAGGCTCGAGGTTCGGAAGGAATAAGGGAAGAATAAGTTTTCTTAGTAGGAGGTGCTTGGGGCGAAGAACTTGGACCTTCGGGAGTAGCCTTTCTCTTGCGATGAAGAGCTTGAGTCCTCTCAGGTGAAGCCCTCTCCTCAGAAGGAGTCAAAATCTCAGTGGACGGGGGAGGTGCAGGAGTAGTAGCAGCCTTAGAAGTTTGGCCTTTTTGGCTCTTCTCCTTTAGCTTCTCGGCTATCCTAGCCTTCATCATTTTTGTTTATGAAAAGAGCAGAGAAATATTAGTCCGAACATGATAAGTCAAAAGTAAAACGAAAAAGATTACTTGAAAAGCACTCACCGAGGGGCATTTTCAAGGATACACCCTTGGGGCTCAACTGGAACAAGTATAGCAGTCCGTCGTCAATCAACTCCATCAAATTAAAACACTGATCGCCAAGTGTACGACGAACCGACAAATACGTTTCCTCCTCAAGGTGACCCTTGATTGATTTCCCCCTCGGGAGACTTTCCCTCCACTCCATAGGGCAATCCCAAGGCTGGAGTGGACGAGCAAAGAAGTAAGAGTTTTTCCAATTTTTTATGGACGAGGGGTATTTTTTGAGGAAGCCAACCCCTGTCCTTGAGGAAAAGTAAAAGAGCCCGATCTCTTTCAAGTTCAATTGAAAAAAACAATGAAAAAGCTCGGGAGTAGGGGTAAAACCCAGATAAGAAAGAACTATGAAGAAGCCTGCTAATAACCGATAACTATTGGGAAATAATTGACTAAGGGAAACACAGAAGTAGGAGGCCACTTCAATAAAGAAAGAAGGGACGGGAAAACGGAGGCCTCCTCGGAGCTGGTCTATATAAAAAGGAAAATACCCCTTAGGGGGTAAGTGGGGACGAGATCCAGAAGGGGGAGCAATAATAGAAGTCCCCTCGGAAATCCCCCATTTAGTTCGAATATTATTTAGTTGTTGAGCCGATCTGACTTCAGACTCAAAAATCTCAAACCAGGGAACACGGGCTTTTACTAAATCTCGCTCGGTAGCACGTTTCTGCTCTTGTTTATGAGCAGCTGACGCAGCAGAAGAGCTTAGGGTTTTGTCGCTATCAAAAGAGGAAGAGGGTTGAGGAGAGGGGCTAAGAGCGTCTCCTTCGTTGAACCTATCTATCGCTTGCAATGAAGAATCGGCTGAGGAAGAAATCATACTTGATGATTAAAAGAGGAAGACTGCTGGGGAAAGTTGTTCAATCGTCTGGTGCTAGCTCGGAAGCAAAATGTAGCAAAGTAAAAACAAATGAAGAAAATGGAGGGGTATTTATAGCGGGGACCATGTGAACAGTCATTTAATCTTCACCGTCCAAAAATAAGGGAATGGACGGTTATAAAGGAGCCTCGGGAAACGAAACGTCGCGCGGCATTTGAAATATTTGGGCGGGAAAAAAAGGCGGCAAGAATGTCCCGAGCAGGTTAAGTTTAGGATTTTACCCGAAGACAATAAAACAAGACTTCAAAAGTCTCGTCTTGCTTTACTTTAGGGGGGTGAGGTGATGTCATATGATATATTGACCTCCTCGGGTAAAATCCCCTCAAGGGCCGAACAAGTCATATACCGAACAGAGTGCACCGAACGGATAGCACCGAGCAGGGTTTTTATCGAACAGCTGCTAACCCTCCTCGGTTTTCTGGTCAAAGATTAGCGGAAGACCCGGGAGTAACTAACAAATTAACCGGTGTGAATGAACGTGCAGTAATGGGGCGTGGATTTCTCGGACGCGTTGGGCTCCAGTTAAGCCACGATCAGATGACATCGTGTTCCGGATCTCCCGCGAGCCAATCACTGGGAACAGTCCTATAAATACCCGCGGATGTCATCATAGTAAGGGTTGGATTTTTCTGGGCAAAAAGACTCCGAAGAGAGCAAATTCATGTCTGTTCGGTCTTTTTTATTATTTCTCAAAAATATTCGTATAAGTCATTGAGCGATTGTAATTTGTGTCCAGAAAGTCTTGTAAATCATCAACGTTTATAGTGAAGTTTGATACTAGACTAGGTCCCGTGGTTTTTCTCTCAATTTGAGGGTTTTCCACGTAAAAAATCTTGGTGTGTTTATCGTTATTTTTCATTAACACTTTATTCTACCTTATACTAAAAATCACGAGTCACATCATATATGATGCACGAAACATATATATAAATAACTGATGCTTGAAACTTACATAAATTAAATGATGCACTAAATAATAATAAATATAATGGTTCACGAAATTAATATAAACGTAACTGATGCACGAAATTTGCATAAATTAACTGATGCATGAAAATAATATACTGATGCACGGAAAAGACTGGTGATGCACGAAACTTACATAACTACAATGATGCACGGCTTTATAAATATCTGGTGCACGAATCTTATTTTGTAATAAGATTCGTGCACCAGTTAGGTTATGTTCGTGCACCAGTGAGATTCATGTTCGTGCATCACTTATTATTGTGTACCTTGATTCCCGTCCTTCGCTGTCGCTGACAGAAGGGTGCCCTTGAATCGAGATTTCAAAAATGTTCCATCAAAGAATAACATTTGACGATAATGTTTAAACCCGTCAATGCTGGCACGAAATGAAATGAAAAACGGTAAAATCGGTTGTTGTCATCAACTTCAAGCTCAATAAACTTCCAACATTTATCGTTCTCGCCGCATCAACGTACAAATTCAATTCCTGGAACGACTCATCATAATTTCCAAAAGCAATAGATCTAGCCTTTTCCACACTTCTCCATGCCTTACTATAAGTGATATCCAAGCCATAATCTCTTTTTATTAACTCCGATACATCAGTTACAGAAAACTTAGGATTTGAAGACAATCGATCAACAATAATTTCAGATATTAAAACAGAACTCATCCTTTTAGATTTGTCTTTGATCATTCTGAGCCCACAAGTGTGTATGTTGTTCAATTTCTTTATCTAAAAAGACCTATCCACTCTTGAGATACTTGCATTCACAAACCAACCACATCCTTCATCATGCTTTCTCCCACACTCGGCAACTACCCTAACCTTATTGTTTTTACATAGTTGAAATCAAAACCAACCTCCACCGAATATTTACTCAATTCACAGCGAAACTCTTCTACACCACCACTAAACTTTTGACCAACCCTACTAATAATTGATGACCAACTGGAACATAACAACAACTTCTCTTTGCCTTTAACATTACGTCGGAGACGGACAGAATCAAATTCTGGAGATGAATGACATGCTTTTTCAATTTCATCACGTGCACCTGCAACATTATTTTCCCTACTATCTATAAGGTCAGTTGCCTCGCATGCACCACCAAAATGTAAAGGTGCATTATCCCCAACATCATCAAACGATGTCTGCCAATTCCTACTTCCTGAAGAAACTCCAGGGTATGCAATTATTTCATCATCAACATCAACTGTCAACAACCGGACGTCTATAATCTTACACAGAACAAACATATTCCTTATATCGTCTTCATTAGTCAAACATATAGGGTGTCCAGATATAGAATATTTAAAGGATATTTCATCAAAGTTGTAATCACTCCATTTACGAATTGCAGAAGATTTTAACTCCATGAAAGAAAAGCTGGAAGTTACGTTAAAAACTTGTGTTTCCTCTCTAAATTTCAATAAAATCATAATTCCAGAATCCATTGCTTCCAACCAATGACGAGGAAGAGCATAAATTTAGAGAAGAATCTATTACATCTACAAAAAAACTTACATTCCTTTACCTGAATCGATCGATGCCATCAGTTTTATACGCTCCAAACAAACGTATATCACTTCCTTTTCCTCGATTCAAAGAAATTTCAAATTACAAAAAAGTTAGCTGCTTCGATTCAAAGATTTTTGGTGCAGAGTGATCAAAGGTGATAGATTTTATGTGAGAGAGGAGAAAATGTTTTACGTAAAGAGTTAATAAATAAATTAGGTTTAGAGTTTTTTTATAACTTAAAGGGTATTTTAGGAACTAGAAAAGACTTTTGCAAACTAACTCTTTAAAAAGTGAACTTATGTGAATATAATTATCTCCTAAGTGTATTTTTTTGTAAACATTATTTTTTCTAAGACTTATTTGAAATATATTTCTGAAAATAATACCAATATGCAATTTTCCCATAAATAAAAGCATAATTTTATTATATTTTAGTAACTATTGACACTGTACCGAGTGATGTTTAGGAGTATCCGTACATCATAAGTATTAATTAACAAGAATGTTTCTATACAAGTTCTATACAAGCAGAAACAGTCTTTTAGCCTAGTGTCATGTAATCTTCATTATTCCCCATTCTCCATGTAAGAGAATATAAAAAAAAAAATAGAAACATACTTGTATATTTCATACCTAAAAGTCAAATTTGGTCAAAGCTTTATTAGTAAACGGTTTTTCTAAGAAATTCTTATTTCATTAAAATATTTTTTATATTAATTATTAAAATCATATAGTTTTATATATTCATCCAATAAATGAAAATATATTATATGCAAATTTGTTTTAAAAAATTACTATTAGAATTTACATTATAACACAATAACAATTACATTAAAAATATGTAGGAGTATTTTTGGAAGAATACTCTAGTTTTCTGATCAATGAATTTTTTGGTATGTACATTTTTTTTTATTGTTTGAGTTTAACATATGAAATTTTTTACAGTAGATTTTTTGGAAATTTCTCCAATTTTATTTACGTTTAAATTAATAGTAACGAAATTTATAGGTAACCTGAATCTGAATGTGAACGCTGAATTCAAAGAAGATGGATTTATGACCACCGCCATGCTGGCGAAATTAAGTTCATGTTACCAACTTCATCACGAAACCAGCCTCGGGAGAAAAATGGAAGAAAAAAACAAAAAAAGAAAAACAATAATGTACAACGCGGCTGCAGATGACACCAAAACGGAAAATTTGGTTGGATCTTACCTGTGATTTGGTATATCTGGTGATATGCATTCTTAAGGATAAGATTGAATCTGGCTCTACACGTGTCGAGGCCAACATAAAGAAAATTATTTTATTATGATTTGATTAATCTTGGTTGACATGTCCGATTTATATCATTTTCTTGTATTGATGTAGGCCCGTTGCATGTAAGAATCTCACCTTCCCGGCCAATCGGTCTCACTTCTTTACAACTTGTTTTATATATATATATATATATATATATATATCTTGGTCTTTATAAACACCGATCCATATAAATATTTTTCCAGGCCAATTCGACGTTAGGATGAGAAATGTTAGGATTACTAGCACGAAATAATTCTCAAGTCAAACTTTACAAAATTATCGTTTGGAAAGACTCAAAATAAAGATGATAATCGAACACAATAAAATCAATCAATTAATTAATTCACGATATGGGAACACTGGACAGTCCAAATCACATTATTGCTTTTTACTGAAAAAACAATTATCATATTATTTCTCCAACATAGCTTCCCCTAATATTTCCACGAAAGACAACATATGAATATAATAAGTAGGTGGATTGTTTCCTTATAAGGCTAACGTGGAGAAATTTGCTTCCATCGACACCATCATCCATGACTATTTTTGGCTACTATTTTAGCACCAAGCATTTTACAAATTATTATTATTATTACACGCCACAATTTATTCATATTACAAAAAAACCTTATTTAGTTTTGAAATCAGTGAAAAATATGAAGCGCACAAACAAATATTCAATGCATAATGGGGGCTTTTTGGCAGTGAACTCATGCGGCTTTCCAAATAGGCAATTTGTTGTGAATCCGTGTGTCTTTTCAAATAGGGAGTTTGCTCAACTGTTACTTTGAAATATACAATTTACCCCATATAGTTTATGAATAGGCGCAAAACACTACATCCGTGTATAATTTGTGTGACACGCGCCTTCGTATAGGCCCGAGCTTTGAATAATGTCAATTGTACTTTTGAGGAAGAAAAATACACCTAAAGAATAACACATTGGGTAAAATGCACCTAAAGGAATAACATAGAGGAGAAATCGGTACCTAAAAAATAATATAGGTGGTATATGCATATAAAATTAGAAAACAAATTGACAGAGTTTTACCTAGTGATAATTTACCCAATGTGGTTTTGGTCAGGTGTAATTTATCCAATGTCATTTTCGGTCAAGTGCAACTTACTTCCCTATGGTTTGAATATAGGAAGCCCCCTTGGTGGTTCGTAAGTAGATATAAAACACCCTCCTAAACGAGGCATTTTCTTCACGTAAAGGCAAATAACTTTGGAACTTGTAGAGGGGGCAATGTGCTACATTTTGTAAACCACATGTAGTTAAATATATATTTATAAATTACATGGGGTAAATTGTTAATTAGCGATATCACAAAAGATAAATTGCCACCGACTCTCGCATCGGAGAATAAACATTTTGAACTTCGAAAGCGTGTGTAAGAGAAGAAACTTAAATTTTGGGTTTATAATAAAGTAAGGTAAATCTCATATATTAATTAGGTCATTCACACTAAAATTGAATATGACAATGAAATTATCTTTCGATTATTGATTTTATAAATTTGTCCCTCTTCTATTTTTATTCTCATCGTTAGATTATCTTGATGTTATTATAAATTATCTCAACCCATCTATTTAGCTCTAAGTAATAGAGTTGTCAAAACGGGACAACTCAACCTTAATATGCTGTCCCGCCCAATTCTTGGCGTAAATGGGTTGGACTCGTTTGGGCTCAACTGCAGACAAGTTGAAAAACCCTCAACCAAACATGGGCGGGTAAAAATATTAGTTTATTATATTTTGTTGAATTAAAATTATTAATAAATCATATTTAAATTATTTTAATCTAAATTTTATTATGAATTAATTAATTAATTAATTAATCCAACCAACGGGCCAACCCATCCAACCCATCAATCCAAACGTGCCAGTTTAATAAATCATATTTAAATTAATTAATCCAAATTTTATTATAAATTAATTAATTAATCCAACCAGCGGGCCAACCTACACAACCCGTCAATCCAAACGTGCCAGCCAGTTTAGGCGTGCCTAGAGGACGAGCTGGAAATTTTTTGGCCCAACCCACTTATTTAACGGGTTGGGTTGGACCAATTCGATGGGCACAACCCATTTTGACACTTCACTTCCTCTTTGGTTTAAGCTTAACAAATGTATCTATAGCTTTATACAGGGTATCTATGTTAGAATAATTTCAGCTGGTTAACACTTTTGCGGGTCAAATACTTATGTTCAAACATCAAGCTTTCAGGGATTATTGCTGGAAGACATCTATCACGCTTCCAAATTACTCTTCTCTGCTTCTAGCTAAGAGCATAACAGAGAAACCACACATTTAATATTTGGTATTTGATTTGAGGGTAAATTCACTTAAAATCACTCTACCCAAACATAACTTTTAACATTTATCCCTATGTCAAATATTCTTTATTTAAACTATCTTCTATACTTATTTTCTTTATTCCAACTCCCTACCAACCTCAAAAGACATCAAAGGTCTTACTTTAATTGCATAAAACCCCCTAATGCTTTTAGGATTAATACAAAACACACAAAATCTCATTATTGCTAATAAACATCCTAATAATGGGACGTAAATGCAGGGGCCTTAATGGACATTAGATCCTTCAGTTTCTGTCTTTTTGAGAGAACCCAAAAACATACTTTTGCAAAGGACTCACAGATCATGATGAATTTTTAGCCCTAAATTCCCTTATTCTAAGAACATGTAAAAATAAGTAACAGGCACATCATGCTTCCGTATTATAATAAAAAATTTAACAAACTAAAATATATCATTTTGACCATAACGCCACCGGGTGAGGTGGGTTGCAAAGCCACCAGTCAAAAAATTATTGCCCCCAGACTGTTTTACGAATGACTCCTCACCATCCAACCTCGGCCCCTCAAGCAATGTTAGTCTGCAAGTTATCCGACTCCTTCAGCCCCTCAGGCTTTGATACCATTTTATGAAGACGGATTGCGAAGGAAAATGTTATTGGAAAAAAATGGTAAAACTTTGGGTAAAGTTTGAAAAGTTTTAAAACTCTAGGGGGTATCATGCAATTAATCCCTTTTAACTTTAGAAAGGTTATTTGGTAAAGTGTCGTGGGGTAAGGAATTAGGATGAAGATGAAAGTATTGTTGGGGAGTTAGAATATAGAATAGTGGATAAGAGGAGTGAAGTTAAAGAAAGTTTGGGTTTGGGAAGTTTTTATGAGTTTACCCTTGATTTTACTTCAAGCGAATGTGGGAAAGAAAATAAAAATAATTATTAGGGTAAATTTTAAAAAACGGTCCCCTAAAATGAGGTGTTTACAATACTAGTCCAAAATTTTTAGGAATAATCAAATTGTTTCCAATAAAAAATAGTCTCAAACTTTTGTTTTTAATCAAAAAGAGTCTCAAAGGCCCATATTCAACTACAAGACCAATTTTTTAAAAAAAAATTAATTTATATTAAACTATACTTGATTAGTTCTAAAAGCTTAATATTAGTAATAGTAAAGTTCATATTCTATGGATCATTTTTAAAATTTACCCTAATTATTATAAACCATAAATTCATAAATTTTAACATGGAAAAATTGCGGGGCGATACCCTTTCCTGAAACTTAATTCATCATAGTCTAGTTAAAAAACCTTAGTTCATTTAGGTCCATTCTTGGTTGAAATGATTATAACACCCCCATGTGGTCCATGTGGTCCAAGTGGTCCCCATGGTCCAACCAACTCTTAATAAAATTACATTCTTAACCCTAAGAAAAGTTTAAAGAACAAATCAGCATCTATATACTATTTATCATATTCTTTATCATTTTATTCATGAAACAGTAACATCTATGAACATGAGATCCTTCAGTTTCTGTCATCTCGGGTGAATCCAAGAGCATACTTTTGCAAAGGACTCACAGTTCATATAACGTCCTTCTAATTATAATTTACAACCCGATTTGAAGATCATGTCAAAAATAAATAAAAGGCCCAACATGCTTCCGTAGTACAATAAAATTTTAACAAACTGAAATATACTATTTTGACCATAACGGCACCGGGTGAAATGGGTCGCAACGCCACCAGTCGAACACTTACTGCCTCCAGACTGTTTTACGAATGGCTCCTCACCATTCAACCTCAGCTCACGGGTGAGGCTAGCCTGCCAGTTATCCGACTCCTTCAGAAACCGCACAACACAGCCCTAATTCGTTTCATACCTTAGGGTGTAAGGTATACTCAAGATATAAAAAAGATTTAAAGAAATCTGGGAGATAGCTGGGCAACAGCCTTCTTTTTATTCTGGAATACTTATAACATCTATTACAATAAAACGTCTCCATTTGGGAGGAGACGGACTTGTTTAGCCTCTCATATAGATGATGCTTGACTCAATAACACATAAACTTTAAACAAACAGAACAATAATGCAAATGATTACAAAAGAAAGAAAAGAAAAAAAGATTACCAAGCTACGAAAGTTGAAATATTACAAAGCTTGGAGACTCTAAATTTATTTATCAGAAAACTATGGAGAATTTTCGATGTCCTTAGCTTCCTGAATGCCTTGGTATTTATAGAAGTCTGGAGGTGGATGTGAAATCTGGACTTCAATTCTTGTTTATAATCAGACGTCATTGCATGCGTCTTCTCTCTTGTTTGGTATCTTGTGGTCCCTTCGACTTTCGGCCGAAGAGCTGTCCTACCATTTTGTTTTCTTTTGCAAATGGTAGCGGTCCTCGTCAGAGTCACATGGCTCTTGTCTCCCTGTGGTGCCTAAAAAATTGGCATTTACAGTCCACGTGAGAATCTTCCACGTTTGCCTGGCCCTGCTTTGTCATCTTTTTTCTGGTCCCTTTTGACAGGGAATCCTTTCCCGAACAGTGGCTCTTTCTGCTCCGGGCAACTTGGGCAAATGTGGTCTTGCCATCTTCCAACATGTGCCATGTTACTGATAGGGTTGATTATTACGTGTATTTGTGCTTTGATTTATATATATTTTCATGTAGATTCCTGGAAGATTGTATGCTTTTTGGTATTTATTTGATTGTTTCAGGAATCTAGGTGGAAAATGGAAGAATTGAGCTAAAAGGAAGAAAACGGATCAAACCGAGGCAAGAAATGAAGAAATTGAATTCTGGCATGACCGATCGATCGGATCTGGAGGGCGATCGATCGAAGGAGGCAGAAGTTTTGGCCAACAAAGAAAAGCATAGCTCGATCGATCGGTGCACAATTCTCGATCGATCGAGAGTGGCAGAAGATTTGACAAGAAAAATGAAGAAGGCTCGATCGATCGACATCTTACCCTCGATCGATCGAAAGAGGCAGAGAAAGTCAGGAACGAAAGTTAAAGACGCTCGATCGATCGAGACATATGCACCGATCGATCGAGACGCAGAATTTTCAGAAAATTAAAGACTTGATTTGGTTTGATTTTTGGAAACTCTTCCATACACCCCCTCCTCTATAAATTAGGGAAGTAGGGCACGAAATTGAAGGCCATTATTCAGAGCATAATCAGACCATATCATATTTTTGAGCCGCCTATCATCTTCCAAGAACAAGAGAAGGTTGAAGAAATCATTTGAAGTGCAAGGAAGGAAGCAAGAGAAGAAGTATCGTCAACGCACGGATTCGCTCCTACGTTATCGTATTTCTAAACTCTATTTAATTTGATTTTCAGATTTATTTGATGTTTTTGAGGTTGAGAGACGATTAAACATCTTGCTAATTTGATTTGAATTTAATTGAGTTTATTGTATCAAGTTTAGGGAATTTTTTGCTTGAATCATTGATTTGGTTGTGTTTAAGTTGATTAATTCTTATGTGCATGAATTATAATCTTAATGCTATCAAAGCCTAGCTAACTTTGATTGGTTTTGTGAATTATAACTGAGATCGAGAGATAAAGTTACAATGCGCTAGAATAATTCATGTTGTATGTTAAGATTTAGATCGAGAGATTAAATCACAGACATGATCACTTTGAATTGAAAGATTCAAAGTTAACGGTTTTTCATCGAGATTTGTTCGGTATTAAATTGGTTTAAGTGAACGAGAGTTACATGTGTCAATTTATTACTAGTTTCAATATAGCTTGAGAAAGTATATTGATTATATTAGGAAATCCGTCACCTTAAGAATTGATTGGTTAGTAATTGTTTTAACAGGCAAATCATTGATGATAACACAATTGAACCAACGTCGTGATAAATTTCTTGAGCGGAATTCCTTCGCATCTTCAAAGGAGTTGTTTTGTTTTTGAGTTTTTAAGTTTTTTTTAGTTAATTAGATAATTAATCATCTTTTCGTAGGCTAAATATAATTTTGCTAATTTTATTTGATACTTATACATTAGTCCATGTGGGTTCGACATCCTTTCTTTTATATCACTATACTAAAACTTGACACCGTGCACTTGCGGTATAAAATCGCTACACTGAGAAATATTGTTTAAAATAAATAGCAATCAGTTACAGAACTTCCGGCTGGTGTCTTTTGTCGCCGGAATCTTATTGACTCACAATATTTGCCTTTTCTTTTCAAATATTTCCTCGGCAAATTTTGTAGTATGGCTTGTCATAGTGTTAACCCTGAATGATCCGTTTGCTGTTTCTTGGAAAATTTTGAACGGATACTTGACTTTGTCCATCTCAGTGAGACAGACCCATAATCCCCATGCTCTTCTGGTAGTGATATCATTCTCCGTGAGCGGGGAAACTAGTGCTGTTCCTTCGGGCGGTTTATTTGATCCATCGCCTTCCAGTTAGGCCTCTGTAACTTTACAAAATGAAGCTAGGGTGAAGGCATTTTCCTGTGATTTCTGGAGTTGCAGTTATGAATTTCAGCTCCAGAACATCTCCTCGTCTCAGTGTATGATTATTTTTCCATGAGTCATACACTCCTTCATAGATCCAGTCCGGTAATTTTGCGATTTTCGAAAAACTTGGTGCTGTGGTAAAGACTGAGGCTAGGCAACCAAAATCAAACCACTCAAAAACACTTTCTGGTTTGACACCAGGATGCATCCACATTCTTGGGTATTTTTCTGACCAGTCTGCTGTAAATTTTCCAGGAATTATATCCACTCTTGTACAAAGTTTCTCCCATGATATTTGATATTCCTGCAAAGGGGAAGTTGGGGAAACCATATTCTCGTTAGTATTAACCTTAGATTTGGACGCCGATGGCCTAAGATTAATCTCTCCCTCTTTAACCCCTGAGGTGCTGGGTTGGCTTGATTATTCAGATATCCCAGATACATTGGAATCAATTTTTCCTTCTGTATCTTTCCCGAAAGGATCAATACTAGGACCTGTAGTGGTGATACTTGAATCCTCCACACCGGTTGATGAGCCCGGCTCTCTGAAACGCGACTTTAGCTTCACCGCTGAAGCATCCCGTCGGAGGGGAATACAAAGACTGTCCCATAAACAGGTGTGAGCCTGCATGGTAGCCTTCATAGCCTGTTGGACCTTCGTGAGATCCAGTTCTTGTACTTGACCCGCAACCTGAGAATTAATCACCAGGCCGTTGATCTTCTTGTCTAGCTCCTCCAGATTTTCTCGGAGGTGCTTTGATCTTGTGATGATGGAATGAGCTTCACTCGCTTCCATCTCTCGTCAAAAAATCTGCAAGAATATTTTTATCAAATTTTACAATGACAATATCATAATCAAAATATTGGCATTCAGCTTGCCATCTTAAAAGTCTAGCTTTTTCTGGTTTTGATTCAATTTTATTTTTTAAAAAGGCCTTGACACTCGTATCATCTATTTTCAAGATAAATTTCTTTGCAAGTAGGAAAATTGGCCATTTGTTAAAAGCCTTTCGAACAGCAAAGAACTCCTTTTCGTTGATGTGTCATCTGATAACTTCACTGTTATCAAATAGCCAACTGCAATATCTGCATGTCACTTCTCCTTCTAGTGTAATTTTCATGAGAACTGCAGCCCACCAATGATCACTGACATCTGTGTATTATACCAGTTCATCCTCGTCGTTTGGTATTGCAAGCTTTGGTAGTTGCCTGCAAACCTCCTTTAGCTGTTTGACAGCTTGTCTGTGATCTTCATTCCACTCAAACTTAACATCTTTTTTGAGTAGTGGACTGAACACCTTCCTGTGGTTTGCTAGATTGTTGATAAACATCCCAGCAAAATTAACAACTCCTAAAAAACTCTGAAGTTGTTTTAAATCCTTGAGGTCATCTGGATATCCTTGTACTTTTTCAACAATATGATTCTGCAAGATGATTCTAGATTCGTCGATCTCGATTCCAAGGAACTCGATCTGTCTTGTAGCAATCACTGCTTTCTTTTCGGAAGCACTAATCCTTCATTGTAACAAACGTCTGAAAAGATTTCCATATGTTTAAGATGTTCTTTCATGTTTTTTGACACTATGAGGATGTCGTCAATATAAACAAACATGAAGCTGAAGTAATCCTTGAACAGATTATCCATCTTTCTTTGATATATCTGGGTAATATTTGCCAATCTCATTGGCATAACATTCCAGATATAATGTCCTTGTGGTGTGGAGAATGTTGTAAACTTTCTGCTTGCTTCCTCCATTTTAATCTGGTAAAGACTTGCAATCGAATTTAGAAAACACTTTGGCATTCTTGATGATATTTACCAAATGTTCTCTGCTTGGGATAAAATATACATCGAACTCCAAGATTTCGTTGATCCCTTTATAGTTGATCACCAATCTCAACTTTCCTCGTTTAATTTCTCCATGATTCCGTACAAGAAATCCTGAGCTGCTATATGGAGAAATACCTGCTGAGATTAACTTAAGGTCAAGATGTTCATTAAGTATAATCTGCATATCCTTCCGATCTTCCTGGTTCATGGGGATCGGCCTGACCTAACAAACTCGTTTTCTTTTCCAGTTTTCACCTTCAAAGTAGCTCTGAGCTCATTTTTGTTCCACCCATGCTGGTGGATCCTCGTTGTAGTTCCTACGAATCTTCCTTTTTACATCATCTAGAGTGATTCGCTCTTCGAGGGTAGTTTCATGGACACCATCTCGATTGCATTAGGTGTATACTCCTGGATAAGCATTTCTCTCCATGGGCTCGGAATTTTGGCAAAGAACAGCTCTGCTACATCCTTCTCCGCTATCTTCGACTTCCATCGATACTCTGTAAAGAGTTTGATGTATTCGTCTACATAGCAGATGTCATGTAGTTCCAAGCTAATCAGAGCTTGTCTATATTTCTTAGCCTTCTCTTCCTTCATTCCTTCGAAGTAGCTTACTCCAATGAAACAGATTTTGAAGAATTTCGCATCTTGTCCACGATATCTTTCAGGGACTCTCCGGCTAAAACTTCTTCCTTGGTTCCTGGGTCTCCTAGATCCCAGGCAATCTTGACTGATCCTTCCAGACTCATTTTTAGAAGTAAAATGAATCATTCTTTGCTTAAGTCAAGTGTTCCTGCTGCTATTCTCATTGCTGAAGCCCATTCATCAATAAGAACTTCTTTGTTTTTGAAATCCAAAATATCCATGTTGAGCATAAGTCCATATGGATGGATTGGGTTTAGCTGTGATTTTCCGTAGGGCGTCTAATGAATATCTGGCCTTCGGGAACGATTCCTTGTTCCAACTGGGGGATCCAAAGTTGTTGAGGTGAAATCTTCCCTGTGCGGCATACTTTGTTCTCCTTTGGGTGGATTGTGTGACGGGAAACTCTCTTGTGGTGGAGGTCTTTGTACAAGCTCACCTGTCTTGAATTCTATGAGATTTAATCCCGCAAATGAATCAGCAAGATCACGTAGATCTTCCAAGTTGATTCTTTCCATTACTTTGTGGGATGTAATGGCTCTCCTCGTAGGACTGCAATCATTTTTTCAATCTCTGACAAAGGCCTTCGGGCCTCCTCCGCTTTCCCTTTTTGTTGTAAAAGGGATTCTGTTCCGTAAGATGGTGGCAACCATCCTTCGTTCCTTCTTCCTGTCGGACTTGGCATTGACTTCAACTCCTTTACTCGGGATTGAACATCTTGAAGGTTTTCAAGAATCTCATTCTGATGTTTAATCATAATCTAAATCTGACTTTGAATCTGATGGATCTGTGCAGGGACATGGTATTGAAGGTAGCCATAGTGCTGCACTGTCTTCTGAATCTCTCTAAGATCTTGGGATATCTTAGAAGAATCTGGCTCGATTTCTCGAAAGGTTGGTTCTCCCATCCTACTCATCTGATCCAGACCCTGTTGGATTATTGGCGGCTGGAACCACATTTTCATGTTCAGGATGATCGTCTTCCTGAAGTTCTGCTAACTCGAACTGTAGTTTGAGATTCACTTGATAGAGCCTCTTAGCCATCCTTTCGAGTTTCTTGTAGTGGTTTATACCGGGTGTGTCTAAACCTATTCCTTGTAAAAGTTTCCACTTATGGTTGAAGCGTTGAACTTCTGCCATATGTTTTTTATTTAGTTTTTTCAATTTCTGGAAATACCACCTGTAAGAATGACACTTCGAACATACGTTCGGGTCCATAATTTTCTTGAATCGTCTCCTCCGTATAGGTTACAAATTAATATTCAAGATATTATCATAGTATTCCAGAATAAACCTAGGCTCTTATACCATTTTGTGCCAAGGATCGCAAAAACGGGGACTTGTAAAAAGAAGACATTAAATGCCAATTTTTTTTATAAATATAAGGATATAAAAGATAATTAAATATTATATAGAGACTATTTTGTAAGCTAAACAAAAGCCTAGGGAATAGAATGCAATCTCACATAACCATTGAAGGGTAAAAGAGTCAAATAAAACACCCAATTAATTTGAAAATTTGAAAATTGGACCTATTAGAATAGAAGTTTCTCAAACTTGAGTTTTCTTGCACTAAAGTTTTTTCTCAAGACTTAAGTGATTTAAGTTTCCCAAAAGGGCACTACATTGCAATTTCCCCATTTAACATTCTGATGGGCTGCTCTCCATTACAAAGCCCATTGGGCAAAACATCTTTCAATTATGGCTGCCTCGGCCTTTTCCCCTCGCGCTCTACTCGCTTCCCATTTCGATCCCCCATCTCTATCATTTTTTCCAGTTTATTACTCCACTCCATATTTTTCTTCAAACTAATCGCCGCATCAGATCCTCTCTTGCAAGGTAAGATTTCCTTCACCAATTGTAATCTATCTGTCATCCCAATAAATGACAAAACCTTCACAAATATTATACTATATACTTTATTATTCTTTCCGTAAGTTTTTCTGTACTAAAGTGCGTTTGGAATTAGGGAATTATATGGTAAGATCACAATATTATTAGGCTAAACACATATACAGGATCAATGACCCCTTCTTAAATCTTAAAAAATTAAAAAATAAAACAAAAGATTCTTAAATATCTAGTCAGACATAACACATCTTAAAAACGAAATGTTCTTGGCTACCCCACAGGGTAGATCCCACCATCTAACATGGGGTATAGTCCAATGTTGGATGGGAATATACCGAATGTATGGTTGGATCTATCCCATTGGGCACTACCATATGGGATAACAAAGAACAAATCCTTAAAATCTTATTAAATTTTACACAAATCCCGAAGAACAGAAAAACTTGTGAATCCTGGGCTAGACTGTCATCTATATGTATAATACAGTTTTTTTGAGAAGTTGTTATCCCAAGCTAGTAACTTAAAAGCTATATTTGCTCCTTATAAATGATTATGAGTTACTACTCTCATAAACAATTGGTACGAGTAGGAACCGCATGAATTCTAACATGGTACCATAGCAGGCTTTTCATTTGATTCATTATTCCGTCAACATGCTCACTGCCCCTGTGTTATCAATCCACGTGTTTGACTTATATAATGTGGGCGTGTTTAGAAGTTGTTGTCCCACATTATAAACTTAAAATCTATATTTGCTCCTTATAAATTATTCTGAGTACTCATCTCATAACCAATTGGTTATGAGCAGTAATCCCATGAATTCTAACAAGTCTTAATGCAGGAATCATTCCTGAATCTCTACACAAATATAATACTCACATCAAATGAAGAATTGTAGCTTGGCTGTTAGTTGCAGGTGGAATGGGTTTTGGATATGGAAGACAGAGTTAGTTCTGCCTCGAAAAACTGCCAAGTTGAGAGCAGTGCACGTGTAGTCCAATACCAATATTCATGTCCCTGCACCTCAGTCAACATACAAGAAATCAAGGCATGATGTTAAGCCCACACATCTCTGTCCAGTATTGTCAATCAAACTCATTATTATTGTTATTATTAACCAACCTACCTCATTTTCATGCACTTTATACTACTCAACATCTTGCCTACTGCCAACCAAATTCGTACCTTGAACTTCAAATTTCAGAATTTCCATTACGCAGTTTCATCAGAAAGAACTTTGATTTACACATGCAAACATTGATTTATTTTATTCAAATATATTGAGAGTTTGTATACCCGACGATGTGGTCTATAAAAGTTGAATATAAATAAATTGTATTGCTGTTTGCTGGATTCTTTTGTCAAAAGGGCTGCATATTTAATTTATCTCTAATTATGTTAATCCACAACATTTGGATATTATTATTATCTTAAACGAGAAGACATGCATGTTTAAGTAGGTTAATTTTTTAAAATCGTGCAATTTTAAACAGCCAACAAAAAGAAACCTAAAAAGAAAAAGAACCCTTATTTCTTCGGCAGAAAGTGATCGATGAATATGATTTTTAGACAAGTTACCAGAAGCAGTAGCAACAGCAACAAGAAAATGTGGAAAAAGAAATTAAGGAAACCAAAATTCTTGAAGAAAACTTGTAGATTTCATGATTTCAATTTCCACTCCCAGCTTGTAAATTGTAAGAATTCATCACTTTGTACATCCCTAGTTCTTCTCAAAAGGCACAAGGGCATGTCGATTTTAACCATTGCAAGAATCCGTGAATCGAGAAAAGTAATTCCTTACAAAGATCATGCAGACGAAGAGGAATTAATGCAAATCAGATAATTTGCGAGAACTAGAGAAATCATGTTCATTGATTTGAAGAAAATTAACGAGGTTGTTTGATTTCTTGATTACGTTAAAACGGAGGGCGACCTGCTCCCCAGTAAGCTCCTTCAGCTGGTAATTGGCATGAATTTAGCATATTTTGAGGCATCCCTTGAAACATATTTGTGTTGGGATCATTCATTATCTGCTGCCCCACAATCCTCGGAGATCCCAGCTGCCCGTTTCGCTGCACTCCCGCCGCTGCCTCCTCCACCTCCGCCTCCTCTTCATCCAAAGGCAGCCTTTCGTAAGCTGCATTTCCAAAAGATGCGGCCATTATAACCACTGGTCCGGAAGCCAGAAGTGGCCCAACAACCGATCCCCCAACGACTTGTCCTTGCCCACTGGCCAAATATACTGTCAGACCAGAAGCCGCAGGGGGAGCTGGAGACGGAAGAAACGAACCCGAAAGAGAGAGAATCTCGAAGCTGCCTTGTAAATTCACAACCGCGCCAGGGGCAGAAGGCTGCCGGAGATTCACATTCGTAACCATTCCGTTGCCGCTCAATATGCAAACACCCCTCTGTCGCCTTGTGGCGAAGATTGATATACTTTCTTGAATATCAGAGCCGTTAGCAACTTCCATAACATGGGATCTGAGTGCATTTGCACTATCTCGAGTGATTATGATGGGAGGTTTAGGCTTGTTTTTGGAGCCGGTGGGGCGGCCCCGAGGTCTTCTAGTGAAGTCGCTTTGATCTGTGGCGATCGGCTCGATCTCTTTGCCATCCGAAGTCGGCGTGTTGGAAAGGCCATAATTCTCGTCAAGCCCCCGCTTCAAGATTCTGGTCGGATTGCTTTTTCCGCTTTGTTCGTCTTCTTGATCATTCTGGTGGAAGTGCTGCTGATATTGGCGGTGGTGTTGGAGTTGAAGATCTCTAGCGAGGAATGGCAGTGGTAAAGGGCGGCCGTGAGCTAGCTGATCCATCACCAAATCTTACAAACCTCACAACCGAAAAAGTCTTTTCTTCTTCAATACACAAAATCTTGAGAAATGGAGGAAATCGATAAGGGGTCAACTTTTGCTTGGGAAACTGAGGAAGAATGAAACTCTATAACTGAGTAACCTTCACCTCATGAACAACAGCGTACCTACCACAACTCACAGAGATTTGAGCTGAAATCTTCATCTCCTAAGTTACCCTGATGATCTATTCTTGCTGTTGAGTTTGTATGTATGTGTGGGAAGAAACGAAGAGATCAAGAGAGAGGACAGTTCGCAAGTAAAATTGCTATTTTTTTTATGTTTAAGAGAAGGTAAGTGAAGTTTGGTTTAGGGTTTGATCCCATTGGATCAGAGAATAGGAGAGAGACAGGGTTAAGGTTGGTAAATAGACAGCGTGCTCTTAGCCGCATGGGCGGTGGGGAAGCAGCCCTTTTTCTCTATCCTATGTCTCTTTATTCTCTCCGAACTCCAAAATATTTTTGCATGTTCAATTAAAAAATTACTCAAAATAAAATTTTTATTATCAGAACATATTAAGGTGAACCTCCATTTGTTTTACGTACTAATGCACTGTTTTGTACATTGGATGAGATAAATGAGTGATAAATAGTTAAAAATTATGGTTCATCCTATACTTAAAAATGTATCAAATGGTTCCAAAATCTATGAAGCATATATCCTTAAATTCCGAAGAAAGATTTAGTAATATTTAGGTTCAATTTAAGAATCTTAAATATGAATTAAAATATATATTTCAGATTAGTTAATATATTGGTGTTCATTTAGTTACTAACTATTATTGGACATGAGTTTCGAGTGGGGAAAAAATCATTTCTCGTGTGGCACTATATGAAACATACACTTGATGTCACTATTAAGAAATGTTATGTAATTTAAGATCATTTCATGTATCAAGGGGACAAAAAATTACAAAAATAGTCGTATATAATAGGAATGATTGTAATAGTATTACTAAATTTTTAGAATTAATCATATATAACACCAAAGAATATTTTTAAGCAAAAGTACTTATACATAAATGTTTTTATCAAATATAGTCACGCAAAAGTTATTTTCTAACAAAATGGTCCAAATTTTGTCAAGGGTTACAAAAAGATTTGGGACTACTTTTGTTAAAAAAATAAATTTTATGAGACTATATTTGATAAAAACATTTATTTGGGGCTACTTTGCTTAAAAATATTATTTTGGGTATTATGTTTTATTAATTCTAAAGTTAGGAACTATTACAAATGTATCTATTCCCTTGGAGTATTTTGTAATTTCCTCGACCTTTTTTTATTTAGAGTTGAAATGCGAACTCAATTTTGAGCAGAACTCGAACTCTTGGATTTTTTGTGCATCAGCAATTATTGCAATGTAAAGATTATAAAAGTGTGCATTTTTTTTTTAGTTTAACAAGGTATCTAGACTTGCGCCTAACTAATCCTTGGGTGACGATCCCGGCCTCTCAGGATCGCCACCAGGTAAATCGAGGGATGTGCACGGATGTCAGGTTTCTGAAGGAGCTGACCAACAAGACCCAAACCCAGGACAAACCCCCACAATATTTCAGTGGAGAATTTGTCCCACACGGGAACCTGCGACGTCGGAGGAATCTCACCACATCACCCCAGTCCTTACCAATCAGTCTATGCCCTGGGAGCATGTGAATGCATTATTAGTTGTGATTCAGGTCAACTATGACAAATATAAACTAGATATTCTCTCCAGTTGCTTTAATTTCTCAATTTCTAAAACTGTATAAACATTCTAAAACCTCAATATTTTCTTCCCCGATCAACAGAAATAAATAGAGGCACACATATTCTTAATTTAATATAAAAAAAATTATGAATTCTATCATATTTTTTTCCTTTCAAGAATGGAAGCTTTTGTCCCGTTTGCGTCTTAAATATTAAATATCAGGCCTATATTTTGCCATATTCCGGCGAATGCATCTGAAATATATAACTATTGATTGTATCATCCACCACGAGTTATGAGTTTGAGATTTTCATCTGAGTTATTACGACAGTTTTGGGAAAATAACTTATAGTTTTTTTTTTGTTGGAAAATAGATATATAAATAATTAAGTTAGTATTATGGAAATGAAATTTTGGCGACAAAATACTCGTAATTGAAGGGCATTTTTAATTTTTTTTTTTTAGAAATAGTAATAGCAAACCATACAAATAACCAATAATTATTCGTATAGTTAATGCCAAAATTTAATTATTTAACCAACCACTTCTTGGAAATGGTCTCTTCCACACTTGGTAGCAAAGTTATTTGGGGGGCAAATGGTCCGAAGCATAGAACCTTAATTTGTTGTTTCATAATCTGTCTTTTTAGTTGAACAAAGTTTTTTATATTCCTATCTAAAGACAATAAAATACCAAAAATTAAACTCATAAATATCAAAATATAAATTAAAGCCTATTAAAGCCACGATCACTAGAACAATGTGCAAATCACATCAGTTGGTCAAGGTTTTAGAATGCTAAAAAGATTCGAACATAATAATAAACTTTATATTTTATTAAAAACACATGTTAGCTACATAATGAATAAAAATTTGGAGAAACCCAAACAAAAATAACTACTAACAAGCCTTTAATCATAATAGATTGAGGTAGGCTATATGAATCATATAAAGAATTAAGTTAGATCGCACACATATATCAGTCTTCTCCAAGAATTTCTTTCGGCGGAATATTTAAAATTTCATCTTACTATCCTAATGGCTACTATGGAATAAAGCTTCTATTTCCACAACGTAGAATCCTTTATGTCTTATATTTCAGACATGTACGAACGGTATTCTATATTTACTTTCCATGTACTTACCTAAAAAAGTAACATAATACTTAGAGATGTAAATTGTGTTGGCTTCAATTTCCTATTAAGTAATTTAATTATTATACCTTCAAATCATGTACTTCCCAATCATTGTGTTTCTTTAATGTAATTAAATATTATGTTTTACACATTTATGTCGTAGCTATCTTTTGTTGTTGTCTTCAGGTATCAGTTCTTCATCCAAGCACGGCCTTCTCGGGCGTCCTGTACCTTTTTCTATTTTCCCTTTTGCAGCCACCTGTGTGTGAGATAACCTTTCTCTCACTGTAGGTTTTCTTGTTCTGTGGAGTTGTCCTTGTGATTGTAAAGTTTGGTTCACTACGGCTTGTGGGTTACTCCTGTTTTCCTTTTGTGGCTACACTTCTTGGCTTATATGGTGGTGGTTACTTTGTTCTGCTTCACTGCCAGGGCTGTATTTGGTTTTGACTACTGAGCCTTTAGGTTTCGTGCGTCATCTATTGGTGTTCCTTGGTTGCTGGATCTCAGTGAGTGGATACGATGACTTGCTCTATTATTTATCTTTTATCAGTTAATGTCTCTCATTTATCCTTCTTTGTACCTTTAGATATCTTGAAAGACAGTTCCCTTGTTCGACCACATCCTAGGTAACATGGTTTGACGAGACCTGGTTTGGCTTTAGTGGTCCCTGCACACTTCTGATCACGGTCTTGTGTTTCAGATGTGACTCATACTCCCATTAGGCCATTTAGTACGCCTTGTATTATGGGTGTTTTTGTCATTGCCCATGTATGACACGTATATTTGTTGTTTTTTTCTCGATTGTTTTGTCGTGTCTCGTGAGCTTCAGCTAAATTACCTTTCTTTCTATTAATATAGTTCATGTTTAAGTTTTTAAAAAAAAAAGACACTAGAATAAAGGGAAATTTATTAAATTCCACGACTCTTAGAATGTTGAGAAAATATGTATATTTAAAAAAGCAATATTTTCAATTTAAATAACTCGTGAATCTTCTTTATTTGTACAAATGATTTCAGAGTACTTTTGTTGTTGTTTATTAATTGTTAGTTTCAGATTTTAAAGATGACAAAAACAGATCAGATCGTTATTTGCGTTGAAAAGATCAAGACATACTGATATCGGACCAGACAGACCCAGACAAGCCTTTCGATCCGGAATATCTTCGCATCTGAGCTAGTCTAAGTTGTCCAGACCGATACTAAAAGTATATAAATCAGTCTAAAAGATCAACGATTATTTATTGAATAATTTAATGATACATTTAATGCCGAAAATGACTTATTAGATCCGTTGACAAAAGTTGTCTTAAATTCGCATTGCACAGTGATCAAGACAGAAGGCTGAAGCTTAAAGTCGCATACAGTTTCAGATGTTGAAGTTGGCAATATTCAAAATTGCACAAATAAGGAATTATTAACATTGGCAAAAACGTCTATATAAGGATGCAACTAAAATGCTCAAACACACGTTAACAACAACATTTATTGAGCATTTAGTGAAGCAGAACTCTCTTTCAAAGAAAACTAATTTCGAACTGCTTAAAATCTTTAGCACGCCTAATTGTTGTATCTGACCATTTAAGGATCATTTTGTGCTAAGTATTTTTTACTCTATCATTTGTAATTGTACTAAGATAGAAGAGTAAACCGACGGATTTTGTCTGAACAGATCAAGTGCTAGGAGTTTCAGTCTGGTAAACTAAACTAAACAGACCGATTCCACACTTACCTCAAAAGTAGTATGCTGAACTTAGTCTGATTAAGAAGCACGTCTCATCTGTTAACCCAGCTGAAATCAATCCTTTACCCAAACAAGAACAAATAGTGAGGCTTTTATTTACTTTCCTCTAAATACCTCCTTCCGATCCTAACATTAATTGTCATCCAAATTTTTTACTGATAACTTCAATCATAAAAGCTCATGTAAAATTAAATGATGCCTACCATAAATTTAATTCCACTTGAAACCAACAATTTGAAAGTTTTAGAATCTTGGGGCTGAATCTTAAGTTCGATGAACTTTTGATTTTAATTATAAATATAATTAAAATAAAAAATAATCCCAAATTTTTGACTTTATCTAATATTAGTACCAAACTTTTATTTTTAATCAAAAGTGGTCTCAAAGTCTACTATTCAATTACGTGACCACTTTTGTTGAAGATTAATTTCTGTATGACTAAATTTGTTAAAAATGTTTATGTGAGACTATATTTAATTAGTTGGGACTACAAAAAGACTATTGATGCACCTATAGGACACTTTAATCACGTAGTATAAAAAAAATCCTAGCGATGGGAGGTGTGCGGAAAGATGACAAAAGGGATCCCAAATCAATCACTCTCCATCACGTGTTGACCTCTTCTTTGGTAATTTACCTCCCTAAATAATTCCCATAACAAATGCAATTTGTATTAATTAATAATTAATTAAAACCAACTTGTAAACCCTAGGGATTTATTGGTGGTGTTGATCCTTTCGCAACTCGATCATCTTTAGTAGTCACAAAGAATATTGATTCGATGTATAGCATAAGCCTCACGAACTTGAAAGGAATTCAAGAAAACGTCATTAGCACTCTATTAGGATCAAGCGCTTATTACTAGGTTAAAAGATATAGTTGTTAGCAGAAACACAACTTTATTTCTTAGTACAATAGCAGCACAAAACCATGTACTAAGCGACAACCGGGTATGAGCGATGCACCACGTGGGTGACGATGGATCAAACTTTTTATGTCATAGATAGTCCAGAGATACTCGTCCTTGAGCTCACAGAAGAATTATTGGGAACCTTTTTCAGACACTCCAACACACTCATTGACAAATACGTGTGTTTCTTTGGGGTATAATTTCTATGGAACATGCGACCTTGTGAAAGATTCGAAACCCTAAGTGCACATCACATGAAAGTAATTAATATAGTGTGGTCCAATAACTCCCACTACTGATTAACTAGCTAACGAAAACAATTATTTAATGGAGGAAGTTAATTGATAATTAATATAGTTTATAAAGATAATATTTACAATTAAGCTTGTCGAGCTAGGTCAAAGTTGCTTTCGCTTAGTGGTAATATTAATATTATTTTCTTGGCAGCACTACTTTTCATCTTTAAAGCTTCTCTGGGTAAACAGGGTCATAATCTTAATTAAACGTCCTTCGGATTAAACTAAAAACTATAATCATTCTTATTCACTCTAATTTGATAAGAATTGGGAATTATTTGAGGAACCCATTACCGAATTTCGAATTATTATTATTTTTAATATTAAATCTATTTGATTTGAATTGGTGATGACGACTGTTGCAGTATTTCATCTTTGGAAATAGAGTTAATATTAATTGTAGATTAGAGCTAAATGTTCACAAATTCATTAATAAGACCCTATTTTTTTACTTTAATTGAAAATTATTTAATTCAGATATGATCAAATAATTGTTGATTTGGGGTAAAACTTAGAGCTAGCAGGAGAAATAATGGAACGTGTTTGGCACCGATATTAGCACTCCAACGAAAAAATGAATAAGATTGTATAAAATTGAAAGATATATAACTAAGATTCAATTTTAACAATATCGAGAATCAAAATTGTAAAAAGAGACGAGCATATAGGACGAATCTTGTCATTTTCCGTAACATGTTTGTTATAAATTAATTTATTAAAATAGATTTTTATGGTAATTTTTTTAAATCAAAGAAGTGGTATGCTTATCTGTTTACTCCAAATTACAAAAACAAACAGTTTAAGGAGTTAATATTTAATAATATAACATTGAAATATGTTTTAAATTCCAATAAGTTAATATCGTTATGACAAACTTATTAGGGTTTGTTTGCTACATGTTTCACGATGTGGACCCTAATGACAGCCAATAAAAGCTGGTTAGTGGTTTGCGAGGAGGTTCAGCTGGTTTTAGCCACCTTGAGATAGTGTCATTGGGGAATCTCTACATCCACAACCTCATGTTAGAATATTCCATGTAGATCCACATGGAGGCTTGAATTGGCCTTCCGATCATAAGGGTATGGCCTTTAGGGCCAGCATCAATTTAACCAGTTCGACTGCTATTCTGATTCTCAGTTATCCATCCACCCATCAAAGCACACTTTTAATCGAAGTTTAAAAGTTTTAATTTATCTACTTCGTAATTATTTTGTTATGTTATTTAGATACTCATCCCTTCATGGAAGAATATTAATTTAATTAACATAAATGATATGTAATAAACATTTACTTAATATTATATAAATCACAAATGTAATTGAAGATTTTCTATAAATAATTGCATATCATAAATACAGACTTTCAAACAAAAATTGGAACAGAACTGTACAGTTTTTGTAATAAAAGAGTAACCCAGAGTTCAATTTTTGTTGGATCAGACATAGATAGTTTATAAATAATTTGTTTTGCTTTGGGAGATTTGAGGAAAGAATTTCGAAAATATTTTTTTAAAATAGAATTATTATTAACTCACTCTAGATACAGAACATGTTAGCATTATTGAGTATTGATATGGGAGCAGTTAAATGCCGATAAAGAAGGCATGATGACAGGAATTAGTGGACACGATTAGTGGGGCGAGTGGGAGAAGAGGGGGAGGATCTTGAGGGAGATGAGGGGCTTTTAAAAAGATGAGGGGTTTTGGTTCAAGCGGGGGGACTCTCTCATGCAAACCGAGAATAAAAAGGATGCTACGACAATGAATCTTCTTCGTTTTTTCCATTTGATTCATTTTTGCTCATTTCTTGTACAAAGATTGTAAATCATCGACGCTTATAGTGAAATTTTATAGTGAATTAGGTTCCGCGTAAAAAATCACGGTGTCCTATTTATTCTTATAATACATTTTTTCTACCGAGTTGCAAAAATTTAGGACATTTTAGGTGCAAGAAATACAATTTTATGAGTGTGGTAATACAAATAAAAAAACTTTGAGGGAGGGCATTTGCCTACCTTTTCCTTCACGAGCGTCCTCCCCTGTATGCGAGAAACTCCCGATACAACAGAGATTGTATATATGCATACACAAATATTCGAAATAATTGGACAACGACGAAAATAATTACCATGAAGATCCTGATAAAAATAATATATGCGATTTCAACAATCTTTCTAAATCTTGATAATTTAAAGTTTACATAAAATTCAATTGGACAAAACATTGAAAATGAATGTAAATCTTAATTTTTGGAATATTTTGAGGTTCTAATGAACTTAAATGTTATAGAAAATCATGCACAAACATGACATATGCACATAAGCCTTTGTATCTACTATGATAGAACACTATTATATATGCTAGTATTCTCCAAAACGTATTGCTTGCGTTTATAATTTTTTTTTTATACATAGTCAAGATTTATTAAAAAATATCTAATTTTATTTAATTTATTTGAATGATTTTTATGCTTAATTGTTTTATGTTTTTTTTTTTACTAAATATACTGAGTTGTACCAAATATATTGATTTGTTGTACTGTATAAGCTAAAATGTGGTACTTAATATATTTGCAGATAGATTTATATATAATATATTTGCAGATAGATTTATATATAATATGCGAAATACATAGTTCACATCATAGTTTATTTACTACCACATTATCATAACATAATTTATGGTACTATATAAGTTACTATGTGGTATTGATATACTGATTTGTTGTACCAAATATATTGATTTGTTGTACCAAATATATTAATTTGTTGTACCAAATATACTGATTTGTTGTACTAAATATACAGATTTGTGGTAGTTGTAATTACTTGATAGTTCCATATTAGGCTTTGGCTCACCCCCAATGGGCTATTGTTGTGTTTGTGTGTGGACAATGACAGGTATTACAGGTAACCAGGATCTCAAAGAGGGAATGCTCGATGGAAGTCATCCTGAGGTTGTTTTCTTTTGTCTATCCCAGTCGTATGATAGTTAAATTATACCAGGATGTGTCCTGCATCGTATAACTATGTAAATTAAGTTTATTCAGTTCATTCTTGAATAATTGTTGTTATCCTGTGTTTATTTACAACTGATGGTATTATGTAGATATTTTGAGTATGAAATGTATGCTGGAGACTTATTGTGCATGCTATGGCATGATGTAAATATTTTTAGTACGGATTATGTGGTGGATGCCTATGTGCATTATATGGTATTATGTATTTACTTTCTGCAACTATGGATATTATTGCGTTTTCATTTTTTTTATATGTCCCTCGTGCGGAGAGATTATGCCGAAATATATTAGGACCACGTGTTGTTTAAATTTTAAATAATCTTCCGCTGTTTACAAATAAATAATCATTGTGTGATAATTAAACACTTGATTATGAAGAGTCCTCACGGTTGGTATAAAGTCACGCCAACCCAGTTGGCGTGAACAAATAAAAACAAAGGTCTCGCCAACTGAATTGACGTGACTGTTATTACACTGGTCACGCCAACCGGGTTGGCGTGACCTTTATTCTACGTTGGTCACGCCAACCCAGTTGGCGTGACCATTATTTTATATGGTCACGCCAACAGGGTTGGCGTGACACATCAAGTTAGTTTTAAAATTTGTTAAATTTTGGGTTATTTTGATAATGTTTGATTTAATTTGGGTTATTTGATCAAAAAATCCAAAAAAAATGTATGAGAAATAATAAATTTGTTTTACTTATTTTTTTTAGACAACCAATTTTTTTAGGGTGAACTTTATACCACTCTAGTTTTCATGATTATTGTTTTAGTCCCTCTATTTTGAACAATAACATTGTTTTAGTCCCTCTATTTTGAATAATAACATCTGCATCACCGCAGTGTATTTTTATGTCAAATTACAGGGGATGTAGTTGTAATTTTTCTTATACATTTACAAACTAGAGGGAGTGTTATTATAATATGACTATTCTACAAGAGATGTATATGTAATTGTTCAAATTAAAGAGAGAATTTGTAAAACAGCTATTCTACAATGATGCATGTAATTATCCCTTTTTTATAAACAATTTTTAGTTCTAAATTAACGTTGATATGTTTATTTAAAAAAAAAAACGAAAAACAAAAAACAATAATAACAGAGAAAGCATAGAGGCAAAGACAACAAACGTTTTTTTCTTTTTTCCCACAAAGTAACTGAACACGTGAAGTTTCATATGGACCCCCAAAAATGGTGAAATTTAACTCAAAAAGATGATGAAATTCAATTTATACACTCAAATTGGAAAATTCTCAAGCAAGCTTATCAAGTTAAGGGATCGGTTATAATTTGAAGCGATTTATATCTACCGCCGCACCAAAGGGTGATCCTCTTCATCATCACCCTTCCCATTCTTTATTACAAATTTTCAAAACCAAAGACTGGGTTTTTTTTGGGCTCGCGGTTTGTGCTTCAAGCAATTTTCTGCATATGGCTCGAAACAAGGTAATCTTCCTTAGTTTATATTTGTTCTAACTGGATATATAGTTGTATTTCACCATTCGAGCTAATGATTTCAAATATATCCTAAATCAGAACGTGTTGACTTCATTTTTATTTGTCACTGTTTATTTTTCCGTCTATACACGATTTTTAGTGGTTCAGCTCAGTATCAAGATTTTGTGTTGTGCAGTTACTAATGATGGACTTCTTTAGTGTTTCTTGACAAAGAAATCTGTGTGAATGAAATTTGAAATAAATGCAGCGTGCTTAATTTTGCGCTTCAAGAATTGATTTTGGGTTCCATCACTTTTTGAGATCAATGCGTCCTGATAATTTTTTGGAGTGTTATCAGCACTCATCGGTGTATTTGCTATATCCGGGCGAACTAAGAGGATATTGAGCAATGAGCAGGGCAAGACGCTCCCCTTTTAAGAATAGGATTTCAATTTTATTCAATTTTGTTTTGTCACAAGTTTTAGCCCCAAAAACACATTCTGTGGGGGTCCTCCCTTGCTGATAATGCTAAAAGAATATCGTCAAAAATCAGATTTGTTTTCATTTAACAGGAAGGTCTTGTTTTGGTGCTTGATGTTGGTCCATCAATGCACTCTATGTTGCCGGAGATAGAAAAGGTTTGTTCCATGCTAATACAAAAGAAGGTACGCAGATTTATTCGACTTGAATAATTTGAGGTCGCATTTGATATAACTATTCTAATAATTTTTGTTCCATTCACGCAGCTGATTTTCAACAGATATGATGAAGTGGGAGTTGTCGTGTTCGGAACTGCAGGTTTTTGAGTATTTGAGTTAGTGAAGTATATATGAAGACAATATCTTTGTGGAACTGGTTTTAGTTTTTCTTCATAAATTATAGTGGTGATTCTTGTGAATTAATTGCTTGTGAACTTGTCAAGTTATTATATGATGGTGATATCACAAAATTCTACCTATTTTAATTCAGTCCTTGTTCTGATATCTTAAAATGATGTGTCCTTTTGTTTATTTTTCTGTTGTGATTCATTTGGTGAAATGATTTATTTCTTGGTTGGGGTGATTCATTCGGTGAAATGATTTATGTCGTGGTTGGGACTTTCAGATTCTAAAAATGACCTGACAAAAGAAGTGGGTGGATATGAAAATGTGATAGTTTTGCAAGGCATAAAGGTGGTTGATGGAGATTTGGTAGAAGCTTTACAACAGCTCCCCCGAGGAACTGTTCATGGTGATTGTATCCAATTTGGTGCTTTTGATTAGTGTGTATCAAACTGTGCTTTTCCTTGGTTTCTAAGATAAAGTTATTGATAGTTTTTCTTTGCTGTCCAGCTGTTTTGTTTTACGGGATTTTACCCTAAATTTGGCATGTCCATTAAGATGTCAAAATTCTTTCTTAAGTTGGTGCTTAAGAAAATAATTCGATGGTTATCAGAATAAAAGTTTAATTTGTATTTCATTTCTTGAGCATTTGTTTCTTTAACATTATTGATAGTTCTTGATGCACTTGTTGTCGGAATGGATATGCTAATTAAGAAGTACGGACCAACAAACAAGGGAAAGAAACGTTTATGTCTAATAACAGATGCAGCTTCTCCAGTCAAAGATCCATACGAGGGAACAAAGAAGGATCAAGTCAACACAGTTGTTGCACAGATGGTGGCACATGGCATGAAGATGGACTGCGTAGTCGTTAGGGCAAAACAAGAGTGGAATGTAGATGAGGAGATTGTGAAAGAGAATGATTCTCTATTAAATATATTTTCAAATAATTCTTCCTCAAAGAAAGTGTATGTGGAGAGTCCAACTTCATTATTAGGTGCTCTCAGAACTCGTAATATTTCTCCTTTTACTATATACCGAGGTGATTTTGAGCTCAGCGTTCAAATGAAAATCAAGGTTAGACCCCAGCAAATGGTGCTAAAATTTTCATTTGTTTTTCTACTCCTATTTATTTATTCTTTCCTTGCAAGGATGTATATTGTGATTCTTTTCCCTTGCTTGTTCACTCAGCATAAGATGGCCATCCTGGAAAAAATGTCATTTATTTTTTTAAAATGAGCTAGTAACTTCTTTTATCATTTTCTTGCTAGTTTTGGTCAAATAATCTTGTGCAGTTAGGTGAGTACCCTACTGTTCCTGAGAGTTATGTTTCAGAATCTTGTTTCCGGATTTGATGTTACGGATGTATCATTTAAATATGATAAGACATGGGTTATAGAAATTGTATGTGATGATTGGTGATTTCTCATAGCTTTTTATGACCATTTTATCTAATGCTTTGAGATGTTAGATATTTTATTGTAGATCGTATCATTTACAAATGATTACACGTGTTGTAGTATTTCTCTGGATTATGGGTGATATCTCATAACTTTTGATGACCACTTCATCTATAATTTTAAGATGCTAGGGAGGAAATATGTAGCGCTATAAGGTCTTCAGAACACCTTCCTTTTTGCGGGCTTAATTATTTCATTTGAACCCAATGCTTGTGCTTTTCCCTCTTATTTCTTTTGGCATATTTGATGACCTACTAAAGGTTTATTTGTGAGTAGAGACAGTTAACAACTAATGTTTCAATTTTTTAACATATAGCATTTCTTAGACATCTTAATCAATGAGTTATGATTTCCTAATCTCATTCAATCTCTGTTTGGTAGATAAGCCAATCTTTGTCTCCGTGGGTTTCATTTTGTTGCTTTATGCATTTGTACATAGGATTCTTAGTTCTCCGTTACAGACACGTTTTAGCTTTGGAAATGTTGGCATTATTAACCCATCAAAACGATAAATTTCTGCTTTGTTTGATGTTAGGTATGGGTCTACAAGAAAACATCCGAAGAGAAATTTCCCTCATTAAAAAAGTATTCTGATAAAGCACCTCCGACAGATAAATTTGCCACACATGAAATTAAGGTTGATTATGAGTACAAAAGTATTGAAGATCCTGATAGAGTTGTGCCACCTGAACAAAGGATCAAAGGTTACCGCTATGGTCCTCAAGTAGTTCCAATATCATCTGCTGAGTGGGATGCCGTTAAGTTCAAACCAGAGAAGGGTGTGAAGCTTCTTGGTTTTACCGATAATTCAAATATCATGCGGTAAATTCTAGTGGCTCCTTGTTAAACCCAAATGATTTATGTGAGTTATTGCTATATGGATGTTGAAGATTGTCTTCTTTTTTTTCCTTCAATTTTCTGTCTCCGACAATACATACTGAAGACACTATTATATGAGAGATGTCAACATCTTCATTGCTGAACCTGGAAATACAAGGGCCATTCTTGCAGTTTCTGCACTAGCTAGATCAATGCAGGAAATGAACAAAGTTGCTATTATCCGCTGCGTGTGGAGACAAGGGCAGTCAAATGTTGTTGTTGGGGTGCTAACGCCAAATGTATCCGATAAAAATAATGTTGTAAGTCCAAGGAAACATCTTGACGGCACTAATGTAACTTAAATAGTTGAAATGGTATAACAAATTCGATTGATGCACTATATAGATTGTCATACTGCTTCTCAACAATCATCATCCAGCCATTGCACAACTTGCAATTATTGGGGATCGTACTCGAGGCCTTGACTTCGACCAAGGGCTTGCCTGGTTAACACCAGCTGCCAAGCCTTTGCCTTTGCCTTTGTTTCTAAAAAAAATTAATTTACCTTATCAAATTACTTCATATTTTCTTATTGTTGTGCAGGCAGATTCGTTTTACTTCAATGTTCTTCCATTTGCCGAGGATGTCAGGGAGTTTCAGTTTCCATCTTTTGACAAGATGCCTCCATCGATGCAGCCAAATGACCAACAGCAAGAGGCAGCGGATAAGTTTGTCCAAATGCTCGATCTTGCTCCAACTGGCAAAGAGGAAATCTTGCAACCCAACTTCACTCCAAATCCTGTTCTGGAGGTAGTTAACAACAATGTTTCTGCACACAATGTCTTGACAAGTACATCAAAAGAATGTGAGAATAATACCTTGTTTCGATTAATTTCATATCAATACCCTTTTGTTCCTTGTGTTTTGGGATCAATACTTGGGAGATTCCAGAAGAGTTTCATTGTTCATGAAAATAAGAGTAGATTTTATTAAGAGAGCAATACATTTAAATGTTGTTATATTTTTTCTTCTTTAAGAGTTCTTATTTTTGGAATATTATCCCTCTTATGGTGTTCCATGGATGTTCCTTTCCAGCGCTATTATCGATATCTCGAATTGAAATCTAAAGACAAAAATGCAAGTGTTCCTCCACTTGACGAAACCCTTAGAAAGATAACAGAACCTGATCCTGAACTTCTTTCTCAAAATAGAGCAGCTGTTGATGAATTTCGGAGGTCCTTTGAACTCAAACAGCATCCAAAGGTTATTTTTATAATTATTTTTGTTTTTCGTTACCAATTCCTTCACAAGTCCGAGAGATCTCAATCTGGTCTGTACTGTAGGTGAAGAAATCATCTCAAAGATTATTAAGAGAAAAGCCGTCTGGATCAAACGATGAAGTAGAAGGTGATACCGCTGTTGGCCCGGCCATGTATGCTATTGAACATACATCTGAAGTCAAGGTTGAGAAAATAGGCAATTCTAATCCCGTTCAAGATTTTGAGACCATGATATCTCGCAGAGATGATCCGCAGTGGGTTAGCAACGCAATTCAAAATATGAAGCGTAAGATTTTTTATTTAATCGAGAATTCTTTTGGAAGAGATACGCATCAGACAGCACTCGAATGCTTAGTTTCTCTACGCCAAGGTTGCATTCTTGAGCAGGTATGATTCCCCATTTCTGAGTTGGATGTGTGTCTACGTTCTCCATATTCTTTAAATGGTTTGCAAGAACCGGTGAAGATTTGTTGAATGTGATACGATGTCAAGAATCTTGAAAATTTCACCTTACAGGAACCGAAACAGTTCAACGACTTCTTGTGCCATCTCCACAAATTCTGCCTAGAGAAAGACCTCAAAAGCTTCACTGGGCTTTTGGCAGCCCATGGAGTTGTTCTGATAAGCAACACTGAAGCATCTGAGAGGTCTGAACTTGTCACTGTTTTCTGTTTGTTTATTTAATCTAAATTCTTGGTCTCATCTTTTTTGAGTGAAACGTAGTGTAAGGCCAACCAAACATCATCCGCTAATCTGGTCTTACTATTTTTTTGTTGTTCAGTGATGTTTCAGAGAGTGACGCTAGAAGCTTTATGGTGAAAAACGAACCAAAAACCGAGCAGCTAATCTGAGGCAATAATCTTAATGGATGAACTGGGAAATGCTTTTTTTTTTTTTAGCTATGTGTTGGATGAAGAAGGTTAGGCTTGCTATAATTAAGAAAGTGTTTGTTAATTTTGTTTTAAAATAGTTTATAAGATCAAAATAAACTGATATAAATAGGTTTAAATATTACCTTAAAAAAATGAGATCGATTTGTGTGAGTAAACATCGATATAAATGACACATAATGAATTATTGGGGTACCATTATTCAATTGGATTTAATGGGTAGTAGTACGTCCTCGTCACCTTCAAATTATAGAGGGCAACATGTTGTCATCTCCGATATGTATCATCATCATATACACAAATATATAAGCTGACAAGACCGCATGGTTTATGAGTAATATGAATATCAATGTAACACAAATCATATTGGGTATTTGCTGTACTTGGAAAATTTGGAGGCACAGTTACTTTCAATGACAGGAAAACTAAACTTTGGGTTAAAAATTTATTTAATTTGACCCCAAAAGCATAATTATTCACTTGGATACGCGGATTCTTTGGATTATAGCATGGAAATATTTTGTCTAATGAGTAGATACATGTTTTAAATTAGCTAAACCTAATAAAAATTGTAGGTTTATTTGTTTCATTGGTATATACGATCAAATGATTTGATTAACAAATAAATCTTCATTCAGGGTGAAGATTTGTTTTCAATAAATAACCTTCATATGGATACATATGGATAAATGATGATATAGACAATTATGAGTGTAGTCATGAATAAATATTTCAAATATTTTCCGTATTTGGTATATTATTTTAGTCCATTGTTATTTGTTGGGGTTATTGGCAACGAACCCTCCATGGTTTAAAAAATAGACAAGTTATTCCACCGTAGTTTGAAAATATGCAGTTTACCCCTATGGTTTGAAAAATAGGCAATTTACCCCACGTGTTTTGAATATAGGCAGTTTATCCCCTGTAGTTTGTGAAAATAGACAGTTTACCCACTGTAGTTTATGAATAAGTACAAAGCATCCCCTCCATGTATATTATGTTTTGCAAACCACAAGAGGTAGGTAAAATGTCTATTTACAAATCATAGGGGTAAAGTGCATATTAACGACATCATGGATGGGTAATTTGCCATTAGCTCTTATTTGTTGTGATAGTTGTATGTTATGCATATTCTATTAATATTTTTTAATAAATTATTACGTACGGGGTGGGGTGGGGGAGCGAGAATGGAAATCTCGAACATGAGACATCACAGCTCCAACAGATGCCATATAAGTACCATGATCTCAGTCTGGAACTCTGGATCACCATGTTAAGTTAATTTCCAGCTTGATTAATTGTTTTATTTCTTCTAACATGCATTTGAATCCACGATGTGGCACGCGCGCATGACTCTTTGGACGTGATACTACATGTCTAACTCGTGCTCACAGGAGAACCCCTCAATCTTGATAAAGCATGGACATTACATTATGCAGTCGATAGCTGCCGCAGAGAAGTATGCAGTGCGGGCGAAAAATACCCAGCCGAGCCAGCAGGCCTGCTTGGCATGTCACTGAAAATGCTGTCATTGTGTATAGTGGCGGTGTCCAATTTCGCTACAAGCTCGGAGTTTCAACAATTTAACATAGTATCAGAGCATCTAGCTAATACCGAGGTCCTGGAGATATATAGGATAATACATGATATAGTCCCTCATGTTTGCACTCATTCCTGATTTAGTTCCTCTTGTTTGCACCGACACGATTTAGTCCTTTTAATTTGTTAATGTTTCCCAAATCAATCCTAGTTGTTAACATCTTTCAATTAACACCCAAATAAATCCAAAAATTCCTATTTTTTGCCTCAATTTTCACCACAAAATCACCCGAAAATAAGGGCAAAAAACAAACTCATATCCCAACTCTTTTTTTCTCCCACATTTTGGATTCAGCCAAGACAACACATTGTATATGAATGCTCAAACAAATCGAAAATTTGACTTTGGCTGAATCGAAAATGGGGGAGAAAAAAGAATTGGAGATGGGTTTTTTTCCCCAATATTTTGGAGTGATTTTATGGTTAAGAAATTGGGCAAAAAATAGGAGTTTGGGATATTTTTTGGTGTTAATTGAAAGCATGTTTACTACTATGATTGATTTAGGAAACATTAACAAACTAAAGAGACTGAATCAAGTCGATGCAAATAAGAATGACTAAATCAGGAATGAGTGCAAATATGAAGGAATATATCATGTATTATCCCGAGATTTTGTGTTCAAAACTTATAAACAACTCCACCACATGACAATATCTATTTGAAGGGTCTCCCAAAAAAAAGGAACAAACTGACCTACAAGTGATGGTAAATGTTAGATAATAAATAATAAATTATACAATTGTCGGGATTTTAAATGAGAGGTAATTCAACAGGCGATGTTTTTTATTTAGACCGAGCTATTGATGCGATTTCTCCAGACGTGCTGCAAAGTACAAACCCTAACCTCCCACTTTCCTGGCCTTTAAAGAAGTTGTTCCAGGGTTGATATATATTGAGCCGAATTACCCGGGGCTTTGTTTGGAGCTTGTAAAATGTGCCGCAATGGTGATTTCGAGGGTGGAAAGAAACGACAATGCACCGCCATCTGCTGCCACCAAAAAGGAATATAAGCAGCGGTAGTGGTAGCAAGAGTTAATCATGATTCAAGAATGGTGTATCTGAATATGGGAGTCACTAAGAAAGTTGAGTGGAGGAGATGAGGGAGCAGTCATAGAAGTAGAAGAAAATCCTCGAATAGACACCAGTCACACTTCAATCTACCATTATCATCCTCTCGACACTAATCCCTAGAGACCTGCAGAGAATCAGGGTGTAGCTGAGCGTATGAACCAGACGTTGACAGAATGAGCCAGAAGTATGCGTGTACAATCAGGCCTGCCAAAGCAGTTCTGGGCAGAAGCAGTCAATACAGCAGCTTACTTGATTAACTGAGGTCCATCGGTACCATTGGAGCACGGAATACCATAAGAGGTATGGAGCGAAAAGAGGTAAACCTCTCACATCTTAAAGTTTTTGGTTGTGTAGCATATGTGCATATCAGTTATGCACACAGAAATACACTTGATCCAAATCAAAGAAATGCACTTTCATTGGTTATGGCGAAGATGAGTTTGGCTACCGCTTTTGGGATAATGAAAACAAGAAGATGATCCGCAGCAGAGATGTAATCTTCAAAGAACGAGTGATGTATAAGGACATGCATAACACAGTTGCCATCGACTCAAAACATAGTGAACCAGTGTATGCAGAGGTGGACGATGTCCCAGAAACTCATGTGGAGCAGATAGTTGAGATTCCTCAGTTTGGGGAATCAATTGATCAAGACAGCGAGCAGCAGTCCGATACATCACAATCTCCTGCTCCAATTCTTGAATTGAGAAGGAGTTCTCAGCCTCATGTACCTAACAGAAGGTATATGAACTATCCGTTGCTAACTGATGCAGGTGAGCCTGAATGCTACGAGGAAGCATGTCGGACCAAAGATGCCAGCAAGTGGGAACTTGCCATAAAAGACGAGATGAAGTCTTTGATGTCCAATCAGACAAGGAAACTTGTTGAGTTACCTATGAAAAAGAAGGCACTTCACAACAAATGGGTGTATCGGGTGAAGGAGGAGCACGATGATTCCAAGAGATACAAAGCCCGACAGGTCGTCAGAGGATTCCAACAAAAAGAAGGAATTGACTACTCAGAAAGTTTTGCTCCAGTTGTGATGCTCAATACTATTAGGACTGTATTGAGTATTTTTGCCAGTAAAAACCTTCATCTTGAGCAATTGGACGTGAAGACTGTGTTTGCTACGTTATGTCGATGATATGTTAGTAGCTGGTTCTGATATGGACGAGATCAGAAACTTGAAACAACAGTTGTCAAAAGAATTTGACATGAAGTATTTGGGCACATCAAGAAAGATTCTTGGAATGCAAATCATAAGAGATAAGAAAAAGGGAATTTTGCAGTTATCTCAGGCGGAGTACATCAATAGTGTTTTGTAGAGATTCAACATGGGCGACGCCAAGTCAGTTAGCACACCTTTGGTTAGTCATTTTCGCATATCCAAGGACCAGTGTCCTCAGACGAAGGAAGAAAAAAAATACATGGCTAAAGTTCCTTACACTTCAGCCATTGGGAGTTTGATGTAGGCAATGGTTTGTACAAGGCCAGACATTGGCCATGCAGTAGGAGTTGTCAGCAGGTTTGTGTCAAATCCAGGAAAGGCTCAATGGGAAGCAGTTAAGTGGATTTTGAGGTATCTACGAGGCACTACAAAGAAGTGTTTGTACTTTGGAAAAAGGAGAACTAAAAAGTACAAGGTTATGTAGATGCAGACTATGGAGGTGATGTCGATCACCAGAAATGCACCACAGGTTGTGTATTCACTGTTGGAACTATAGTTGTTAGTTGGATGTCGCAGATACAAAAGATTGTAGCTTTATCCACTACAGAGGTTGAGTATGTTGCAGTGACAGAAGCCAGTAAAGAGTTGATATGATTTCAAGGTTTGTTAACATAGCTGAGATTCAACCAGAAGAAGAATGTTTTGTATAGTGATAGCCATAGTGCAATACATCTGGCAAAGAATTCAGCATTCCACTCTAGAACAAAGCACATTCGTCTTCGTTATCACTTCATCAGGTATCAACTTGAAGATGACGTGCTAACATTAGAGAAGATCCAAGGAAGTAAAAATCCAGCAGATATGTTAACGAATGTGGTGACCATTGATAAACTGAAGTTGTGCTCAACTTCAGTTGGCTTGCTAAATTAACAGACCAGAAACGATTGATGCATTGATCAATGTGTGAAGACAGATTGAGATTAGCCTTCAAGTGGGATATTGTTAGTCAAAAGTCAAAAAATTAAGTTTGAAAAACAAGAAAAAGCAAAAAGAAGAATTTTGAAAAAACAGCCACACGCCTGAAGACTTGGCCGACCATGAATTACGTGTGAAGAAATTGGCAATTACGCATGAAGATTTGTTTTGGCAAAAACGCGTGAAAAACCTCTATAAATAGAGGTGCAATTCATTCAGTAAAATATACCTAAAAGTTGTAGAGAGAAAAATACAACAAAGAGTGCAATCAAAGTAAAGTACTAGTGAGAGAAAATTACTGTGTAGTTTTCTGAGTGTTTCAGATTGAGTGTTGTCAGTGTTTGTAAACACTTGTATATTTTTCGTCAATAAAATATCTGCAGCATCCTCGTGGACGTAGACTTACTTTTGTCGACGTAGACTTACTTTTGTCGAACCACGTAAATCTTGTGCGTTTTTATTCTGCATTTATTTTTTTGATCCCACATATATGACAAGAGAAAATATGGCATTATCTTCTCTCAACAATAAGATGCTCAAAATTTTAAGTGTTTGAAGCAATTGGATGGTCAGGAGGAAAATATGTCCAATCATTTTGCTATGTTTCGTTATTTCTTACTTCTTAGTTCGTAGCCAAATGTCCCGATCGAAGCAAAACATATTTCTTTATTGAAACTGATATATTTTTCTTTTTCTTTTCTCTGTGTATGTGATCAGTATCTCCATCACTACATATTCGTAGTATTCTAATCAATAGTAAAAATACCAACACTCCAACACGACATTATGAATTAAACAACAGAAAACAACATTAATATTCATATTTTTGTAAGATGACGAAACAAATCATGAAACTAGAGAAGACCCTTTAGTTTACAAGATTCAATTGCTCCATCAAACATTTCTTCAAGACCATTCTCATATTTGAATCCAGTTTCCAGTAGCTTCTTTGATGAAAGGCCAGAAAATTTAACTACTGGCATATCTTTCCACGAACTGCATGCATCACCAAAACTAATATTAGTTATTATGCATAACTATTCGGGGGAGCACACTTTAATTCTTGTTTAACAAGTTAATATACTGATTTGTGGAAGGAAATTCAGGTAATGACATTTCTCGAGCAAGATTGATATATATGATATGTGCTAATACTTAAATGTAATTCTAACCTCTATACTTAAAAGTATATAGTTAGTTTTAGTCCATTTATACTTTTACATAACTGCAGGCTAGGGAAAAAGTGATGCAATATTGGGTATATCAAATACGTACTGGTAAATTTTTAAAAAAGTCCTATAGAACATGGATTTTCCGAAACTAATCTCAAATTCTTAGAACTAATCAAATATAGTCTCACATAAATTGTTTATAATAAAAATATAATCTTACATAAATATTTTTAACAAACTTGTCACACATAATTTATTTTTTTAACAAAAGTGCTCTTATGACTGAATAGAACGCTTTGAGACCACTTTTGATTAAGAACAAAAGTTTGGGACACATTTTTAAAATAATTTTCATGAGACGCTATATTTGATTGTTTCTAAAAGTTTGAGATTATTATTGTAAAGACCATTATTCTATGGGATTATTAATGCGTATTAATCTCTCCTAATTGATCAAATTATATTTGTAATTGCATAATAATTTTTTTTATAAATATTAAATGTATGAAATGGGAGCTACCAAGTTTTCAAATTTGTACAAGTAAAATAATAGGAACAAAGTAATCTTACTCAGGAGTAGGCATTTGAAACTCAGGATATCTAGAAGATATCAATAGAGATAACTGCTGAATTGTGACGTCAAGAGCAGAACAATTGTATCTCCCCTTGGCGTTTGGGTATTCGAAAAGATAAATATGAGCTCTTGCCACGTCATCCACATGCACTAAACTGCTATCTATAATCATTGGGTAGTGACTCTTGTCACCTACAAATTAAACACAATATATTCATATATAATATTTCATCAATACAAAGATAACTTCAATAGTTTTAGCTAAGTACGGGTGGAGATAAGATTCAAAAATACCTGGAATTGGCCACAATAGATAGAACTAAAGAGCTATCATGATTAGATGATTCAAGAAAAGTAAATTTTTGAAATTAACGCTAAAAATTTTAAAAAAAAAAAGGATGGAGCCACTCTAGCCCAGAAGTTGCTCCCGTGGCTTTGAGTATGATATCTATAAATTTATATTAAAAATTAAAGTATAACTTTTAAGTTTTGTTCATCAAAAGGGGACGATCATATATATAGTGCATGCATGAATGTATGGCAATGTACCAAAGATTAACGCCATGGATATGTCGACTGTGTCAGGGATCCGAGGACAGATAAAAGGACCGGTGACCCATGTAGGAGTTGTGATCACAAGATCCAACCCACTTTCCTCCGCAAATTCTTGCGCAGCTCTCTCGGCCAGAGTCTTGGTCACAATATACGGCCCCCCAAAAGCCTTCAGACTCCTCACAAGTTCCACATCCGTCCAACTACTTTCATCAATAATGCTTGCGCCACTTTTGTTGAACACAACAGCTGCAATACTTGATGTGTACACCACCCGTTTCACGGTTTTCGAATCGAAGCATGCCTGCAAAATGGCCCGTACTCCATTCACGACCCGTTTCACCTTTGTTTCTTCGGGTTCTTTCTCCTCGAAGTCTAGTGGGTGGGCCATATGGAAGACTCCGGTGCATCCTTCCAGGGCGGCCGTGAAGGTTTCGGGTTTTTCGAGATCGGCGTTGTATATTTTGAGCCTTTCGGATGCGCCGGGGAGGGTTGTGAGGTAGCTGATGTCCCTTTTGTTTTCTGCAAATGCAGTTGAGATGATAGAAGGGGATACGTTATGCATAATGCGTATTTTGTTTACTAAACTTGATTTTTAAACTGTTTCTATTTTTTTTAAAAAACAAATCCACATTTTGTTTAACTAAGGGTAAAAATTTTAAAAATAGTTCTATAGAATAAGGGTATTTGCAACTAGTCCCAAACTTTTATGACTAATCAAATATAATCTCATAGAAATTGTAATAAAAAATAATCCCAACTTTTGTTTTAATCAACTAGTCTCAAACTTTTTATTTTAACAAAATGGTTACAAAGCCTCATATTCAATTATTAACCATTTTTATTAAAAATAAAAAAAGTATGACTAAATTTGTTAAAAATATTTACGTTGGGGGTTTGATATATACATGTTAGCTGAGTTATGCCTGCTAGAATTATAAAAGATTAAAGGCATTATGCATAAATTATTAAAATCGTAAAAAAATTTATATAATTATGAGACATAAAACGCAATTCTATGGAATAATAGACCTGGATCCATCCTTATAGTCGCATTGACAGAATAGCCATCTTCAAGAAGCCTTTTGACCATCCATGATCCAAGAAAGCCTGTTGCACCCGTCACACATATTCTACCCTTCTTTATTTCCTCTCCCATTTCTTCTTCTTTTTATTTTTATTTGTATATATAATCTTTGGAAATGATTAATTTGTATCTAAGTCGATAATGAATCGGCAAGATTGCTTAAATAAGTTCCAAAGGTAGAGGTCATTAATGTCTTTTCCTTTCTACTATTTCGTCATTTTCGATCTGTCCAATTGCATCCCGTGAAATTCTTGTATGTACTGGGTCTTTTTCATACATCAATACATATAAATATATCTATATATATGTATATACGTTGACGTATCACAGGATCTGAGCCATACAAAAATTTCTTATGCATCCCTTAATGAAACTTAACTTATTCTTGAGAATCCCAAAAGATCGTTACTTTTTGATCTCTATCAAAATCATTATGGCAACTTGACTTTTGAGTTTAAGATTTGCTTTCACAATTTATTGGAATTTAATGTATTTAAAAGTTTGATAATTGAGAAGAAAAAGTTTCACATTTCAAAGAAATCATTTATAAAATATAATTAAAACATTTTATAGCATGTTTTTTAAATAGTTTTAATTTAGAACTTTCAGTGCTAGTCTTGGAATATGTAAGTTACAACAAGTATGGTCTTTTAAATAAAATATTTCTAAACTGATAAAAATATAATGGGTAAATTTCAAAAATTGTCTCATAGAATATCCGTCTTTGCAATCTAGCCTCAAACTTTTAGAATTAAGCAAATATAATCCCAAACTTTTATTTTTAATCAATATTAATCCTAAATTTTTATTTTTAATCAAAAGTGGTTTCAAAGTCCCCTATTCAATTATGAGCTTACCTTTGTAAAAAAAATATATTACGTGGGCCTATTTATTAAAAATATTTATGTGCGATTGTTTAATTAAAAACAATTTCTGTGGACCTATATTTGATTATTTCTAAAAGTTTGAGACTAGTATTGAAAATGTTCATATTTTATAGGACCGTTTTTTGAAATTTACACAAATATAATCTTAACTATAATTAAGTTAAACTGGTATAAGATGGGTACAAAAGTTTTGCATATTAAAAATATAGTTTATTTTGTCGAGTTAGAAATTAAATATTTTGTCCTTAAAAATAATATTTCCAGTAACAGTTCTTATAGTTCTAGACAATTTGCTTAACAAGATATGCCAATGCTAACATAGCGATGAAATTGGTTTGCCGGATCCGTCAGTATTTTTTAAAACAATGACAGACTAGTCCTTGTGTTATACGCTGGCTAGATCTTAAATTCACATTTCCCTTCTTCTTCCACATTCACTTGTAAATCTACTCTAAAATATCACTCCCCTCGCCGCCCCCAAGATTTTTTGGTAAGATTTTGTTGTATTAATCCAGTTAGTATTATTCTGCGGTTTTCTTCTTTCGTTTTTTTTTTCATTTTCATTTTTCTTGTATTATTTTTTAAAGTAGTTGAGTATTTTTATTCCATACTGGTGAAATAAATGGCATGGTACAGGGAATGACTATTATTATTTTTATTTTTGTTAAGAGCAGCGAATGACTATTTTTGTGAGTAAACATCGATATAAATGAATCGTTGTGCACCATTTTCAATTGGATTTTATGGGATTGTTGTACGTCCTCATCACCTTTAAATCTTATTGGGTGTTGATCTAGGATACTGATCGTCAACACGGACACGACATGAATACGGCGATACATACATGGTTGTATTAATTTGTATGTTTCAGGAATTTACGTAGAAATGCGAGGAAATAAAGAAAAAAGAGTTAAAAACGATGAAAAAGGAGATCGACATGCACGTGAGATTAAAAGAGGCAGCTTATTATTTACGTGCAGTAGAAGGAAATATTGCAAGATTATTCACGCCACTTGATACACGAGTTGAACAGCATATCAGGAAAAGAAACTCATGCATGTAAGCAAATAAAGAACTTTTGACCAAGATTTGAGAAAGAATCACACACACAAAAGGAGGAAAGGTCGAAAAGAGGGAAAATTGAGAGAATCAATGAAACAAATTTTATTAAACAAGGAAAGGGGATTGAAAAATCACAAAACCATATCAGAATTTTCTCCCCTAACCAATCACACTTCACCCATCTCACGCTTCTTTCACAATTGAGGAACCAATCACACAAGTCCAACAGAACCTCACGCCCCACACCAATCAAAATCGTACCCCACTCCCATCCTTCCAACCAATCACGTACGCCTTCATCCCATAACAAAAATTCATGCCTTACCATTCCAAAAAAGGAATGATACGTCCAGAAGCATCATTCACCATCAGCCCTCACCTTTAACCTTTCACCTCATGATTTTAGAACAACTCCAACAAGAAGATTAAAGAGCCGATCGAGAAAAAAACAAGAGAATGAGCGATGATCTACAACCGGAGTCGACGCTGGGAGTTTATTCTTACTTCTAAATTTTAATTTTGTTTTGTTTTGATTATATCATGCTTGGATTGTTGCAAGACAAATTTGAGTGTTGGTATTTATTTATGAGTATGGACTAAATTTATTTATCGAGGCTAGGCGAACCTGTGTTTTGAACCTATGATTTGATGATTATTTATTTGATGAATCCTTATAATTCTTTCTGTATGTTTTATGATTTTAATGCTTTTGAGGGATTGATCACCTTTGGATGATGTTAGTATCGTAATTGAGATCGAGAGATGATTTTATGATGCGTAATTAATAACTCATACCGTGGATTTCGGACTGAGATCGAGAGATGAAGTCAAATACATGTGTGATAGCTATAGATATCTAGTAATTGAAAGCTAGTAGTTTTCATGGATCTTAATTCAATATTGAGTTGTTAAATAAGTACACGATAGTGACTTACTGCAATTTAATATTAGGTTTAATATATCTCGAGAGTGTATATTAGATAAATTCGGAGAACTTATCACCTTGTAAATATTTGGATATTCAATCGAGAATTGTACGGAATTGCATTGGTGAGCCGACGCCTTGATAATCTTTTCTAGTAGAATTTTCTCGTTTATTTTTATTGACTTGGTTGGATTAGTAGTTAATTTAATTCATTAGTATTTTATTAAATTCATTACCGTAGGTTAAATATAGTTTAAAGCGTCTTATTTGGTACTTGTTTGTTAGTCCATGTGGGTTTGACAATCCGCATTCTTCCTATCTATACTAAAACTTGAGACCGTGCACTTGCGGTATAATCGCGCTGCTTTGATATTTTATTGTTTAAATAAATTGCGATCAATGATCGAATTGTCTTACTCCACGGCTTTGGTTTTCTGGATAATTTGTAGAGATATGTCATCTTACTCCGCATGTCCAGCAGTTACAATCTTTGAAACTCTCATTTGCACGAGTATGTGTGCGTCTGAAAGTTCTCTTCCTTAATGCTCTGCTAGAACTAGCTTGATTATAATCTGTTAATGAGGTTCTACTCCTTGTTGGTCCTGGTATTTTCCCAGATCTGTAACTTCGGGCTTTTTGTTTCGACCAGAACTTTCTAGGTGTCCACGAAGACCTACTTCTTCTTGAACTACTTCCTCGGGCATATGGATGACTTATGTGTTTTTTCATCTTTCGCCTTTGGGGTAGTTTCCAATGATTGTAGGGATATCATTTCTCGTACAACAAAGATGAGCTGTTTTGTTGCTTCCTCTAAGCTTCTTGTAATTCTTTTGGAGTTTTGCTTGGTAGCACCACTCCGCGAGCTTTACCTTAAGAAATGAAATTCTCCTGGCCACTGTCTCTATTGAATGAGGTGTATATTCCTGGATAAGCATATCTCTCCATCGGCTCGGTATTTTGGCAACGAACAGTTCTGCTGCATCATTTTCTTCTATCTTGTCTTCCATCTATACTCTGTAAAAAGTTTGATGTACTCGTCTACATAACAGATATCATGTAGTTCCAGACTAATTAGAGCTTGTTTATATTTTTTAGCCTTCTCTTCCTTCATTCCTTCGAAGTAGCTTACTCCAATGAAACAGATTTTAAAGAATTTTGCCATCTTGTCCACGATTTCTTTCAGGGACTCTCCGGCTAAAACTTCTTCATTGGTACCTGGGTCTCCCATATCCCAGGCAATCTTGACCGATCCTTCCAGACTCATTTAAAGAAGAAAAATGAATCCTTCTTTGCTTAGATCGAGTGTTCCTGCTGCTATTCTCATTGCTAAAGCACATTCATCTATAAGTACTTCTCTATTTTTGAAATCCAAGATATCCATGTTGAGCATAAGTCCATACGGATGGATTGGATCTAACTGCGATTTCCGGTAAGACGTTTGATGTATATCTGGCCTACGAAAACGGTTCCTTGTTCCAACTGGGGGATCCAAAGTTGCTGAGGTGAAATCTTCTCTATGCGGCATACTTTGATCACCTTCGGGTGGATTGTGTAACCCGAAACTCTCTTCTGGTGGAGGTCTTGGTACAAGCTCTCCCGTCTTAAATTCTACGAGATTTAATCCCGCAAATGAATCAGCAAGATCACGCATATCTTCCAGGTTGATTCTTTCCATTACTTTGTGGGACTATGGGCATTCATCGTAGGACTGCAATCATTTTTCAGTCTCCGTCAAAGGCCTTCAGACCTCCTCCGCTTTCCCTTTTTGGTGTAAAAGGGGTTTTGTTTCTATTAATAGTTTTCATTTATGGTTGAAGTGTTGAGATTCTGCATATGCTTCTGATTTAGTGCTTCCAATTTTTGGATACGGATCGCGAAGGAAAAGATTATTAGAAAAAATAGTAAACATTGGGTGAGATTTGAAAAGTATTTAAACTTTAGGGGTATCATGCAATTAATCCCTTTTAACTTTATAAGGGTAAATAGGTAAAGTGTTGTGTGGTAGGGAGTTAGGATGAAGATAAAAGTATGGTTGAGGAGTTAGAATATAGAATAATGGATAAGAGAGTTAAGTTAAAGAAAAGTTTTGATTTGAGAATATGATAATAAATGAAAAGCAGACTAAAACAAAAAGAAATATAGAAACTTTGTTTATAAAGATGATTTAATAATAAATAATCACTGATCTGATTGTCATATATTACTGGATGTTTCAATTTTGTATGTATGATACGTAAATATTAATATTTGATTATTTATAGCAGTTAATTTAGAAAATTTAAATCATATTTAAAATAATCAAAATATTTCATTTAAAAAAAAAATCAAAGTTTAATATAGATCATCCAAACCAAACTTAATCAAACAAAACTGAAAATCTAGATTTGGTTTTTAATTAGTAATGGTTTGATTTGATTTTTTATTCAGTAAAATCTTCAAACTCAGTTTGGTTCGATTTTTATCAAAAACCAAATCAGTCTGACATTTAATGGATTTTTTAAAAAATACTCTGAGAAAAAAGTAATTTTCACAAATACATCAAAATCGAATCCTTTACAAAACTACCATAAACCGCCCAGCGCTGTTTGTTCTGATAATATTGATTATACTCTAAAGGTGAAGCGTACAGATAACCTTATTTGGGGATTGTATAATGAGAACGTGATACACGACGCGTTTGGAGGTATATCATTGATATGGGATTTTACGGTGTTTTGCAATCTGGTTACTGTATGTACGATAATCATTTGATTACCGCTCTTGTTGAGCGATGGCGGCCTGAGACCCATACATTTCATTTTAGATTTGGTGAAGCTACCATTACGTTACAAGATATTTCAATAATTTGGGGTCTGAAAGTTGATGGTGAAGCAGTAACTAGGATAGATGATTCACATCGTGTGAAAGAATGGCAAGAAACATGTCTTGAGTTACTAGGATTTGAGCCTCCCGAAGCAAAATTTAAAGGCGGTCACCTAAGAATGACTGCTCTAGACGATCATTGCCGAGCTAATCGTATCTCTGATATGAGCTCAGAGATGGATGTGATAAAATACACTCGGTGTATTGCTTTGATGATTATAGGTGGAATTTTGCTTCCAGATTCTAATAGTAGCGCTGTAAAACTCATGTATTTGCAGCTACTTGAAGATTTGGATGAGAAACACATATAGTTGGGGCAGTGCAGTGTTGGCTTTCTTATACCGTGAAATGTGCAATGCGTCAACGATAGGAAAATGCACTATCACTGGCCCTTTGTATATTTTGCAGGTATGTAATATTTTTCTCTTACTAATAATACCTTATCACTTTTTTAAAATATTTTCATGGTTATTGACAGATTTGGGCATGGAGTAGGATAAAATGTTTGAATCCTGACATACAACTAAAAACTTTGGTTGTCCCTAATAATGTTCTTGTTGCTCCCTATGGTGGACGGTAATAATTAATTTTTTTATTGAATATTAATATTAAAATCATAAAATATTGCAATATTTAACATTTTTTATAATAGGTGGAACACTGTGTTTCGTCACACCCATATAGCAACTCATTCGGTTAGAATTATACGACATTCTCTTGATCAAATGAGTAATGACGAGGTAAACCTAAATTATGTAATTGAATTTATAAATTATGATGATTTCAATATATTGATTGATCATTTTTTTTATTTTAACGATGTGCAGTTTAACTGGATCGTGTATGACCTAGAGGCCGCTGATGTTAATTCTATTATTACTACCTACAATAATAATATTTGGAGAAGCGTTTGCCCACTTATCTGCTTCCAAATTGTGGAGATTCATCTTCCTAACCGGGTCATGCGACAATTCAATATATGCCAGTCAATTCCATCACCTGCACTTGACGATAATGAGCTACATGACGTCACCCGAACTGGTCATCGTAATATGGATTGGGCCAAATTTCACAAAATACATATTCGGACGTGGCGTAGGAGGCTAAGAAATGTCGCCACTGGTGAACCATGTGGTCGGTCAAACTCAACAGACGATGACTATATGCAGTGGTACGAGAGAATCACTGTAAGGGTTATATCGCCTCGTGTACATGGGATTGGTTTCCACCCATCTGTTGTTTTTGATACTGCTGGCCCATCTGGTGGTTTTGATGCTTCTGGTGATTTTGATGTTATTGGGTCATCCGGTGGATTTGATACTGCTGCTGGTCAATCTAGTGGATTAGGTACAATTGTTGGGTCAGCTGGTGGTTTTTCATCATTTGTTGGACCATCCAGTGGATTTGCATCATTTGTTGGGCCATCCAGTGGATTTGCATCATTTGCTTCTGCTCCCTCTACTGATTTCGATAGTGCAGGTTATTATACTCCACAACCCCCAGAGGCTCAAAATTATACATCTCTGATGGGTTTTGAATACCAGAGAAATTTGGAGGAGGTGCAACCAGCGAGAAACATTCCAACACCTATCCAGTTTCCGAGTTATTCTGATGAAACACAACAATATACTCCTAGTAATACTGGTCCACGTAGAGGACAACGAAATCGTAGGCAACGTCATTGTGGAACCGGTGGCCAACTGTAGTGGTATTATTTCGTATATTGATATTATGTCTTTAACATTTGTAATCGTTTAACTCTATATATTAAGGTACCATTTTGGTTTGATTGATGAAATGACTAAAATATTTAACTTTATAATAATAATAATAGTATTGATAAGTGTATTTTATACACTTATATTTCTTCTTATTTTGCATGATTTAGTGTTGGTATTCGAGCAGAATTACGTCTTTTGTTGTTGTTTTGGTTGTTTTGCAGGAATCCAAGTAATTACATGTTTTGTGGACTAAAATGGTGCAAATGACGGAAAGAACGGATGAATTGAAATCAAAAATCTACATTTTCAATCATGGCAACAGGCGTAACTACGCCCACTTTGAGGCGTAACTACGCCTAACCCACGGCAAAACATTATTTGGAGAATTTCTTGAGGCGTAACTACGCCTGATTTGAGGCGTAACTACGCCTAAGCCACGGCATTTGAGATTTTGAAGAATTTTAAGTGGCGTAATTACGCCACTTTGGAGGCGTAATTACGCCTATCACGCGGGAAGCCAGACTTTTGACATGTCGACAGGCGTAACTACGCCACTTCGGAGGCGTAATTACGCCTGATGAATTTTAAAATTCTATACTAAAACTTAAACTTGACACCGTACACTTGCGGTACGTTTCACACGCATCAAGTATATATATATAATTAATTTGACCTCTCCACATTTTGTTATTGTCTCTCCCTAATAACAGGTCTATCCATCTCGTTTCTCAAACGTCTCGTTCTATTTCTACCGGCCCTTCTTCTTTCACGTCTTACAGGGTTGTGGTTCAATTCAAACGTGGGTGGATCCCAGTATCGAATGTCTGCAAGAGGACTAAATTTGCCCATGTAGGTTGATGAGTATTGCGACATGCTATACCATGGTTGAATAAGTGTGGTAGGATCCAAGGAATGATATTTGGCAGTACAAATAGCATGGGAACATGGAATTCCAAAAATCGTCCATTTACCACAGGAACACTCATTTGTTGATATTCTGACAACTTGAACATGTTGCCCCCGACCTGGTCTTCCACCGGTCGCAACCGAAGCAGTTTGATCACGTACATCATATCGGGTAACACGATGCTCAACGGATTTTCTTGACCATTGTTCATATTTTTGATATGCATAATCGGGCCAGGGCTGATTGTTGTGAATCATACGTTGAGTTTTCGTGACACGTTGAATAGAGTATTGAACGCACCTTTGAAGGGTCAATTGTACTATCGCGGAAATAAGTAGTCTTCGAGCACCCTTCAACACACCATTTAAGCATTCTGACATGTTGGTAGTCATTACCCCACGACGCCAACCCCCATCGTGGGCTAAAGTCCATTTTTCTTTTGAAATTCCTGCCAAATATCTATATGCCAGAATATTTTTATTTTTGATTGCCTCCATTGTGGCATCAAACTTACAATTCTGATGTTGTGTGCCTGCTTCCCAGCATAGATCTTTCAAGTGGATATTTTTAAACTTTGCATTAAAATTGGAGCACACATGTCGTAGACAAAAACGGTGCACGCCATTTGGAGGTTGAAAAAGTGGTAGATCCTCAACTGCGCGCACAATTCCCTTATGCCTATCTGAAATAAGACATACACCTGTTGCAGCACGTATAACATGTCGGCCGATATTCTCCAAGAACCATTTCCATGAGTCGTATGTTTCTTCATCAACAATCCCGAACGCTAATGGTAATATCTGATTGTTGGCATCCAGAGTGACGGCGATCAACATTTTATGCTTATACTTTGTGTACAAATGAGTACCATCAACACTAATGATTCTACGACAGTGTTGAAACCCATCTATGCATGGCTTGAAAGCCCAAAATACATAATTCAATGTATTCACCGCTCGATTGTTAGATCTTAAATGCCTCCACTCCACAATTGTTCCAGTATTATACTTTGAAGTAGACGCACTGAGCTCTCCCATGTACCGTAAACATTTTCCACCGCACGTTGCAAACTTCTCCATGCCTTCGTATACGAGATATCATAGCCATATTTATCTTTAACATTCTCCCGTACATACTTAATCTCGTACGAAGGATCACATCGTACAATCCCTAACAATGTATTTGCCACCATATTACTGTCCAAGTTGTGGTGGTCTATCCCAACATTACTCGAGATACATGTGTGAGGACCACCATACTTCGTTAATTTCCAAAAACCCATTTTGGGCTTCAAAGACGCTCGAAGACCCCATCTACACCTTACGGTAGGAGAAGTCTTTTTGCACCGTAATTTCCACAGAGTACGTGTGATGTCCACAACACAATACTCACGCCTGACAACTCTAACACAGTAATCTTTCACAGATGCAATCAGATCTTTCTTATCCTTGAAAATCATGTTCAAGGACAGCTCTCCGACATCCGGGTTGTAATATCGAGTTCGCGATCCAGAAGGTACATCAATCGAATCAGGAACCTGCTCTTCGTTGACCGCATTAAAAAATGGTGGCATTTCAATCGTGCTTGACAAAAATGGTGCATCTTGCATATGTCTCGGACCATAAGGGGGTTCGCGGGATGTTGTCTCTTCACCGGGACATGCATGGACATTAACATCGTCTTCATCATTCATCTCATAAGCCTCAGCACCTTGTTCACCAGAATCACTCGATGAATTATCGGGTTCACTATCACTCATGTAAACATCTCGATGACTATCTCCGTGTACGTCATGTGTGGCTGGTGCGTCAGTTGCTGCCAACATAATTGTATGCTCCGAACCACCAACATCAGGATCAAATACATTATGAATTGGTGTAATTTCTTCTCGTAATCCCCAAACGTCTGCTGTGTTTGGCCAATATATAGGATTTTCTTCAGAAGATCCGGTTATATATTGATCCCAAGGTCCACTTCTTTGCTCGAAATAAGGATAATTTTGTTGTTGCTCAACATCTCGAGCGCTCGAAGTAGAAGGTTGATCATGTACCGACATATTGCTCAATCCTTCAGTGACATATGGAAGAGTTGATTCTGGCCCTTCAAGACCAAAATCATGATTACTTGCCTCTAAATCGACGTACAAATGCAACATCTGCATATTGGGACATTCCATTATAAATTGTAGAACATCATCATCTACAATATTGATTGATATTTCATTCCAAGACGATTTCTCCATGAATGAATATTTGGTTGACAATTTGATATTAAACATCGTTGGGTCGATGTTTAACTTTCTATGTGCTACTTGAATCAAATCAAATAAAATAATAGAACGTGAAATTCTAATCGGTCTAACTGGTGGAATGCTATATTCAACCGATCCGTTTCCAATAATAATATTACCACCAAAATATAGCAGTACGGAAATCGAATCCATTTTGAAGAAAGTAAGAAATATTTTGATTAAAACTTTTGATGTACCGAAAATATTGAAAGAGCAAATTTGTTGAAGGATTCTGGTGTCGAAAATATATTATCTTCATGTTATTTATACACATTTTCAGATATCAATTTTCGTAAAAGTTAAAGTTCACGGGTATAATATTTACAAATATTTTATATTATATATAATATGATTGATATGAAGTGACATATAAGTTGACTATATATGCTACGACGAAACATAAAGAAGCATGCGACAACGGACAAACAGTACGAATAGACATAAAGAGCACGCGATAAGCGGTAAACCCGGGTCAAGTTAGGAGCCGCCTTCATAGGCGGCGGCTCCTAACCAACGAGTAGCCGCCCTCGGCGAGGGCGGCTACTAATTGAGGGAGCAGCCGCCTTCGCTGAAGGCGGAGCGAAGGCGGCTACTAATGAGGGGAGTAGCCGCCTTCAGCGAAGGCGGCTACTAACAAGTAAGTAGCCGCCCTCGCTGAGGGCGGCTACTAAGCGAGAGAGTGGCCGCTCTCAGCGAGGACGGCTACTCGTTTACTAAGTAACCGCTCTTGGGGAGGGCGGTTTAAGCTATATTTGTAATTGAATTGAATTCGATGTATTTGTGAAATTTTTTTTTTCCCTGAATTATTTTTTAAAAAAAGCCGACATTTAATACTGCATCAATGCAGGCTACTTGCTGTTTTTTTTATTTTATTTATAAAAAAAAATCGCTGACAGTGATGTGTTCATAATAATAATAATAGTAATTTTAGTTAGTGAGGTCGGCTGATGCATAGTACCGGGAAATGAGATCTTCGTCAGTTGGATCAAATGCTTCAAATTTAATTTGGATATATAAATCGTATATTATTAGAAAATTAGATTACAATATAATTTATCATTACATAAAATTATAATATAAATGAAGTGCAACTTCAGATTATGCCTACAACATAGCTCAAAGTCTATAAGTATATCAGTTTTGGATAATTGTTTTTAAGAAAACCTAATTTTGATCATTAAAAAATATTAGCGTGGGGATAGGTAGTAATTATTATGTACAAATAAAAAAATTAAAATACAAACTTTGCCCCTTCCATTGCCACCAACCAATATTTTGGATATCCAGCCTAATGAATGAACTAATTTATTGATTAAGCAAAATATTATTTTGTTAATAACTTGTAAATTGACTTTAATAATTAAACTTGTAAAATTGTTTGTATAATGAATAATATAATTACGTGGAACTGGATATATCCTAAATTCAAACACGCTCAGTAAGAAAGAAGGTTGAGAAATTTGATGCATCTTATCAATTTAGTCAAGCAGTGATGAGTGTAGGAATCTTTGTATTGATGTGTATATTTGACATATAAACAAGCAACATAACAGTGGATTTGAAGGTTGAATGTCGAGGCGAGATTTCTAATTTCCGTCCTTGAAACGAGTGTCCTATTATGGTGCTCACGGTTTAGCTTCAATCGTTTCTCAAGATATGATGACTATGATTCATGATACCAGCTTCAAATCACGAATCCTTAAACCACAAATGTTTAAATGTTATCAACTAAGAACAAGAGATTAACAATATACATATACATAAATTTTGCTATCAAAACTTGAATTTGATATTGTAAAAGTAAGTTTAATTCTCAATGGAGTTGTTTTATATATAATGCATCATTGGAGGCCACTAAAATGCATATCTTGGGTGCATTCTTTCATGAAAAGATACATCAATAAGTCAAAGGGTACACAACTCTTCACAAAAAAATTGATTTTTCACGACTGGACTGCGAATACATGATGCGCTTATGCGCTACATACTCTGCCTGGCAGAGTGGTGCCTAGGCGCCAGTTCTGCTGCCCAGGTTTTCCAGGTAGTTTCGATGTCACATTTTTTGTTCATTTTTTCGTATTTTTGACTTTTAAATGCTAAATTTCAATTCATTAAACATATTTTATAACAATAAATTGACAATTATGTTATTTTGATAAAAGTGAAATTTAAAATTTATATATAATTAAATTTTTTTTTATCACATCTCATTTCAAATTCTCAGCATTATTTTTATATATTTACCTACTGAATCTTAACACAATAATAATAGTATAAATTGTTAATGAACACGATGCTTATTAATTCATTAATCAGTACCAAGACTTGAGCTATGATACAAAATATTAATATCCACACAATAAAAAAATTTGATTGAATTTTGAAGTGACAAACTCATATTTTTTTCTATTAAATAAATTGTAATTTTTTTTTAGAAATGAAATTAAATATACAGCTTGCATCTGACTTGGCATCTTCTTCGTTGTTTTTTTTGTCAATATATAGTTCTAGAATACACCTTGTTATTCATGAAACTCTTGCTCGGTATTTATTAGTAGGATTAGTTGTCAGCCAATGCCAAGACGAGAGAGACATGTTTTGTTGGGACGTACAGTGTCATAATACTTTGTCTTTCTTTTATTATACACAAGACTCAAGTTTGAGTCCTTCAGCTCATAGGTAAGTTGATAAAAATAAAATTGAATGGGCATTACAATCTGTTTCACTTTAGTTTTTTGAATTTATTTTTTGTTCTAGTGAATTGACAATAATTTACGTGACATTAGCCCATATTTTAACCATTCTATTTTTAAAAATAACGTCTAGCTCTGCTTCTCTAATATCTTTTCAAATGAACTATTTCTAAAAATTCAATTAATTTAGCAAAATAGGAACAAAATGTGATTCAAAATGAATCATCAAATTTTACTTTATGGTCAAAGATTCGACCTGAATATTCGAGTTGAAGTAGGTGTAACTTATATAGAAGAGAAGATGCAAGAAAATCGTTTACGTTGGTTTGGTCATGTTCGACGTAGGCCCAACAGTGTACATGTGCGTCAAGTGGAGTCCATGAATTTCAGCCAGTTTACAAGAGCGAGAGGACGAGCGAAGAAGACATGACTCGAAGTTATACTCAAAGACTTTGAGTGCAAGGGGATTACAGAAGATATGTTGACCAATAGAAGCGTTTGAAGAAGACTGACGCATGTATCCAACCCGACTTGATTCTCTCTATTGTTCATGTAGCATTCCTCAATTCATTAGGATTAAAGTCTTACTTGTTGTTGTTGTAGATTCGACCTGAATAAATCATTTATGCCAAAAAATATGGAGTATATTCGTTATTGTTCAATCTGGATGTCAAAAGTTGTATAAAACCGCAGTAATTTACACTTCAAAAAAATATTTGACTAAACTTTAAAATCTTCTTGTTGTTCCAAAATTGAAATTATGAATTTAAAGAAATACATTCACATATAAAAAAAGTGCTGCAAACTTTAAAGATAATATATATTCTTTTAAATAAAGTGCCAGAAAAAATTCATTTGGACCAACACCAACAATTTTGAATAGGTAAGAATAATAATAATAACTAGTGATCATCGCATATGTTGTCTGCATATACAATCGATTATTTTATATAATACATTTTTTTATTATAATAAATATTTATAGAAATTACTTTATTTTTTAGTAAATTTTTTTTTCTTTTATTTATTTTATAAAATACAATAGTTTTTTTTTTGCTTTTTATTTATTTAAATTATTTATATTTTTAATTTATTAATAAAGCTTGTGTTTTTTATTTTAAATTGATATGCTTTGTTTTTGTATGTGATGGTATTCTTGAAATACAAAAAAATGGCATAACATAACATGAGGGCAATGTTAAAATTATGAAAAAAAACTTATAAGGTAGTTACTCTATTATACTCACGCTTTATAATATAGTATAGTATAGATAATAATTTTTTAGGACAGTAATTTCAAAGTAACCCACCAAACCTCGAACATATTGCATAATTGCCCCTCTTATTTCCTTTCACTTCTCCCGATTTCATTCCTTGCTACCTCAATCGTCATACTCCCCACGCGGAATCGATGAACCCTAACTATTCCCCTAATAACACCAGACTAACCGATTATCTAACCAAGATTTTTGTATAAAAATCTTTATTTATCTCTTTTGTAACTATATAATCTATTTGTATATATATTATGCATAGATCTGGTGTAGTGATGGCGTGGAATGTATTCAAATTCTGCACGGCTCTGCGAGGTCTGGGGTCGATCATGATTCTATTGGTTCTTGGCGTCGTTGGAGTCTCCTATTATGCCGTGGTGATTACAAATTATGGCCCAGTGCTAGCCGCCGGAGGGGTGGATACGCTGCAAGCTTTGGCCGTGCTGATCTTGTTTCATTGTTTGGTAATATCTGCTCTGTTCTTTGGGATTTCATCTGTTAATGTTTTTTCATTTTGAAAATCAGCTGCTTGTCTACTTTATTGCATAATGTGTTTGAGTTTTTATGTTCTTTGTGTTTTCCTGGAGTTGTGTGTTTGCTTGATTAGACCTCAGCTCTTTCGTCAAATTAAATTGGAAGGTCCTGTAAAATGTGCACTTGAGCTTAATTATCAAGCTTGAATTAAAATGTGAAGTTGGAATTATGGATTGTTCTTTCATGGTTTGGTTTACGCGGTAATTTAGTTTGGTTGGTGATTAGGGTAATTAGTTGGCTATTAGTGGAAATTCAGCTGTTCAACTTGATGTTATTGTATTTGTTACTTCCCTTAACCTTGGAAACTAATGAAATGTTGGTAGAGTAGCTGAAAAATAATGCAGTGTTTTCGACCTTCTCAAAATGTATCGGTTATTATCTCCGTTATCATGTGTTGCATTTTGTAATTTTATCGTTACTGTTGGTTACACATATAAATTGATATTTGTTTGGATTTGTTGATGTGCAAATTTTATTCTCGTTGCCACAGCAATTGTTTCAGAGGCTGAGTGGTTGCAAGAATGCTAATTGCTAGGTTTTAGCTGATTGGTTACACGATTGTTGGGTGATATGATGCAATAATGATAAGCAAAAAGCTGATTGGTTTCAAATTTTATTGCTCAATGCAGTTAGTGATGTTATTATGGAGTTATTTTTCGGTTGTTTTTACGGATCCTGGTAGTGTGCCTCCAAGTTGGAGACCAACAGTGGATGAAGAAAGGGGAGATGCTGACCCTTTGACCACATCAGAATTTGAGTCTGACGCAGAGAGCAGAGGAATTCGTTATTGTAGAAAGTGCAATCAGCTAAAACCACCAAGATGCCATCACTGCTCTGTTTGTGAGTTTTTGTACATGGTTCCTTGTAGCTATTGCATTCTTTTATGTTCTTTTTCCTAGATTAATGAGTTATTGAGATTTCTATTTAGGTGGGAGGTGTGTACTAAAAATGGATCATCATTGTGTATGGGTCGTCAATTGTGTTGGGGCATTGAACTACAAGTATTTCCTTCTCTTCCTGGTACGATCAAGTAACTTTGGCAGAACTGACTTGGTTGGTTTTCATTGGTCAAGACGATTAAGTGCGTGATAACTAGCAGATTCTGATTCAAACATGTATTTTTCGTTTTGAAATTATAATTTTTGGATAACTTTGCGTGTTGATTTGTTTGTAACATACTGTTGATTTTTATGTATAGCATCCGCAGCAGTATATTCAAATTAGCCTTCTCGTTGATGCTATTCTCTGTTTCTTTGAAAATCAATATTCTCTCAACTTTTAGAATTTTTTTTATTGCTTTGTATTTAAAAATATGTTGACCAGTATATCACAGCAATGACCAATGAGTTTCTTGTGATGCAGTTGTATACGTTCCTAGAGACTAGTCTCGTTACATTATCACTATTACCACATTTTATTGCATTCTTCAGTGATGGAGATATTCCTGGGACTCCAGGAACTCTCGCCACAACTTTTCTTGCCTTTGGTAAGATCACATTTCCCTTTTCCGTTCAATGCTTAAGGAGTAATAAATTTGCTGTGTATAATGAGGTTGAACCAGCTTCCCCCCCTCCAATCTTTGCTGTATTCTGCTGATATTTTTTCTCCTTTTCCCATATTGCAGTATTAAATTTGGCATTTGCGTTGAGTGTTTTGGGATTCCTGATTATGCACATATCAATGGTGGCTGCCAATACCACGACCATTGAGGTATTTATTCATTTGTTTTCACAATTTGACTAATTATTGTTCTTGTTCATTTGTTTTCACAATTTGACTTTGATCATTTGTAACGCCCTTCATCTTCTGATTCAAACGTTTATTGGGACACATTAAATTTCTATGTTAAAATCTCAAAGCCTCGTACATGTTCATGACTTCCATAGCATGCTTTAAGTTATTCTGACAAATAAAGAGATATAGAGAGGAGATGAAGTGGTCAACCGAACTGATCCTCACTGAGACTCCCCTTGTTTTTATGTCGAAGATAGCTGATGTATTTTAATGGCTTTTATTAGGCATATGAGAAGAAGAATACTCCAAAATGGCGCTATGATCTTGGCAGGAAAAGAAACTTTGAACAGGTTAAGCACGTTTAGATTTTAATCATCATAACTCCATTCAAGTGCTTTCAATTTTAATTATGGCTTAAATATCTCTCAATAACCACGTCAGTTCTTCATGAGACTGTTCTGTTCTGGATGTTTATCTGTAGCAACTGAACGTCTGAACCTGTCGCTCAAGGAAAGCATGTGGCTTTCGCCACGTCATATTTTGTGTTCTTGTTCATGCATCTCTTTGAAGTAATCCCATTATGTAATAGGTATTTGGGATGGACAAGAGATATTGGTTTATCCCAAGTTACTCGGAAGAAGATTTGCGACGGATGACTGCTCTCCAGGGTCTCGAATACCCTTCAAGACCGGACCTGTCTTCACAAGAATTCTGAGAATGATCACGTAATTATACATCCAACTAAGTGTACAGCGATGCAACTAATTTGGGACTGGAACAATCGTAAGCTTTCTCTCTGCTGAAATAAGATTAGAGGATGAAGCAAACATGCCGAATATTCTGTGGATTGGAGCTGATTCGATGATGTTGAGGATGAGGATGTTTAGATTTTGATATTAGAGCAAGAAACTGGGCACTGTATGATGCAAAACGCTGAATTTTCATGTGGCAGCTTGCGAACTCGCTGGCAGCTCTGTATCTTATTAAATGTTGTGGATTGATGTTAGCATCTTACAGAAACTTTATGGTGGTATATTGTAGGGATTCTCTCTGTATTTTTGTTGATTAACTTCTTTTGTTGTGAACATATGTTTAATGACCACAAATTGAACTTCAAGCTTGATTAAAAAAAATTTGAAATTATTATTAAATTACAAATTAATTATTCAGGTTATCAAAAGTTGATGAAAAGAAAAAAAAAATTTGATGAAAACACTGGAAGAATACAGGATTGGGTGCAAACTATGTAAATAAAGACAGATGCCAGAGCCAAAAAATGAATACTCGTGATTGAATTTGATTTTTTTAAAAATGTTTAGAAGGTAACTTTTATCGTTAATTCATAATTCTGTGCATTCAATTACATTTGACTTCATTTTTGACGATGTCACAACAATCTCGAAAACTTAATACATATTTGAATACAGTTTATTCTAAAACTTTCGGAGGCTTCGCATGCATCTGTTGCTCACATCAAGGACATCATTAGAGTAATCGTGAATACACATTTTTTCAATGCTGTGAAAAAGTAGCAAGAACGTCGAAATAATTAGGGAATGTTTTGCGTGTGCAACCAGGATCTCTTATTGTGACTGGAACATCAGCACAAGCGGCCAGTGAAAAGGCCATTGCCATCCTATGATCATCATATGTGTCGATGGCTGTTATGTTTAGTTTCTCAGGTGGAGTTATCACACAGTAATCTGTGCCTTCTACGACTGTCGCTCCCAACTGAAGTTTAGAACAAAAAAGGAAGCAGATATCAAGGGGCCGCTGTATATATACATATTTAATTTACTTGAACTTTTCAGGTTAAGGCGAGGTGCATGTTGATACTAGTCGAAAAAGGAAGTGAAAGCTAAGGCGGTGAGGAACCTTTCTAAGTTCTGTGCATATGGCGATCATTCGTTCAGTTTCTTTGACCCTCCAGCTAGCAACTGAAAATATATGCATAAAAAGATCGGTTTGCATCTTTTTTTTCTCTTTGTTACAATGATGATCGAAGATTATATTTTAAGTAAAGAATGATAATACCATCTCTTATAGCAGTCGGTCCATCAGCGAAAAGTGCTACTACAGCAAGAGTCATGGCGACATCAGGCATTTTATTCATGTTGATATCAATGGCACGTAAATGTTTCCTCCCTGATGAATCACGTGGAGGACCTTTAACAGTGACACTATTCTCGGTCCATGTGACTTCTGCACCCATTTTTTCAAGAACCTCGGCAAACTTGGCGTCACCCTTCAAGAAGAAAAGTTTGAACACAATAAGTTACAAAAACCACTTTATTAAGAGCATAAACAATAAATGATTACAAAGAAGAAAATGTCTAAAGTTCTAATTTCACATATAGGACAAGAAGGCGTGAAAAGTTGAGAATGTTGGAACAATAGGTACCTGTAAACTACTTGTGCCACAACCTTCAACGGTGATAGTTCCACCAGTGACTGCTGCACCAGCCAAGAAGTAACTGGCACTTGAGGCATCGCCTTCGACGTAGGATTTTCCAGGAGACCTTATGAAAAATTGCCAGCTTACATGACACTAAGTTTCTTGAGGCTTTTAAATATCAAGAGTATTGAGACTTACTTGTACTTTTGACCTCCACTAACCAAGAATCTGTCCCATTCATCACTGTGCTCTACAGTGACACCAAATCTTTCCATTAACTTAATGGTCATCTCCACATAAGGAACCGAAATTAGTTTGTCGATGATCTCAATTTCCACATTGCCTAGTGCCAATGGAGCTGCCATGAGCAGAGCAGTCAAGTATTGGCTACTAATGGATCCAGAGAGTTTCACCTGCCAAACGAAAGATTAAAACAAAAAGAATTAAACCATAACAAATCCTCGTCAAAGAACAATATACCTTCCCATCCATGCATTTGGACAAGAAGGCCAATGTAGAACCAAGGCAACTTAAAAGATAAGTATATAAACAAAGAAAAAAAAACTTGCTTTTGGTAACATCATTTACTACCAATTATTTTCATAAATCATACTCAAGGAAATTTTAGTTCTTGACCCTACCCCCGGAGCTGGCCATCCCTCGCCTGTTACTGAACAGGCTTACCTATCCCCTCACCACTTTCATCTCAACTGTCACCATCTCTACTGCCTCGCATAATGCTCAACATCTATGACAAACACCATACTGACAAAAATGGATAATGAAAATAACTCTAGTCTATTGGATGAAAAGCATTGCAGGGGCATTTGAATTACAGCAAACTGACACTAAGAAAACTAAGGGAGCAATAGAGCAATGATGTTTCAGTGGTTTCCTCGAGCTTCACTTTCGTCTTTCGGCAACCACCTAGCATGTCTGTTGGGTTGCAATTATAATCATATTGAAAAAAATTGAGTTTGTGGATATGATTTAGGAAAAATAACTGGGCATGTCTTCTTCTTTCTTATGTTATTGGATTATTTATTTTGGATAAGGAGCTGAGTAATTATCAGCATGTCCCTGAATCAATGAAGAATTACTGGATTATTTTTCTTCTCCTCTTTGACGTTGATAAAGATTGAGTTCGAAAATCAAAAAATTACTTCTCATTTTCTCTATAGTAATATGGGTTGCCATAGGGGTATTATAAATCTTGAATTTTGAGGTAATTTGGTTGCGCATCGTTATAGCCTCTTCCTTGCCTGGAGTTAACGGTGGACAGTTAACTGGGATAAATTTTAGATGGAAGGATAATATATAGGGAGTGAAAGGGAATGATAATATTTTGATGTAGATATAGTCCAGAAATAATCCATTCAACGTGCCTACAAGGCATTTAGCTACTTACTCTTCCATGCATGTGCAAGTTACAACTTAGCCTCAGTTTTTTCTTTCCCTTTAATCTTTTCATTCAAAAATGAGGAACAAGGCAATCAACATGGCTAGGATATAAGCTGATGTCACATTAATCTGTCTAATGCAACCTGCCAGAGGAGTTATTTAAGGAAAGGAAGAACCACCTTTCCCCCAGGAAGACCCCCCTTTCCAACAACACGAACTGGGGGGCAATTCGTACCCAGGAAGCAATCAACCTCTGCACCAAGCTGCTTAAGTCCAGTCACCAAGTCACCAATTGGTCTCTCTCTCATGCGAGGAACTCCATCAAGGACGTAGCTGAGAATCAACAAGAATATATGTTGATATAGATTGATCACTATTATTTAGATAGGTGAATTGTGTTTCGTGGTATAATAAAATATTAAAAGATAATAGAAAAAATTCACAAGCTAATATTTGGGCTTGAAAAGAATCATATGATAGCTTGAGGATTATGGAATAAATAAGGAAGAATCAACAAACAGGTATTTGAAATACCTTGCGTTTCCACCAGCAGCAGTAACTGCAGCAGACAAAGGGCGCATAGCTGTTCCTGCATTTCCCAGGAAAAGTTGAATTTCCTCTTTGGCATCTTTAGACACTGGAAATAGACCACTACATCCTTGCACGACCGCTCTCTCATTTGCTTTATCTTCTTCAACATTCAGTCCAAGTGTTCTCAAGGCACCGAGCATATAATGGATGTCATCACTATTTAGTAAGTTGTCCACAACAGTTGTTCCCTGGAAAATAACGACGTATACCATGTAATGTGAGCTCATGTAAGAATGCTGATATGGAAAGGCATAGATGCTTAAATGATCAATAGTAAATTATATTCTCATCTTGTTAAACAGATTTTCCCAGTCACAATTTGATTTAGTTCCTATTGTATCCTTATTTCAAGTCATGGCATTAGAAGTCTCAACTACCGACCGATGCTTCCAAGACAAAACACATATCTTTTGAGCTAACACCACCATTGCATATTTACATCCATTCATTCTGCATTAAAACAAGTCCATCTTTAATATAATAATATATTCCACAGTATCGTTTCCCTATGCAACATGTTTCATTTTATGCCCGAAAGCTCATCAAAATACTATTTCATTCAAGGAATGCAGCACCAACATAATCCATAAAGACACTGCTTCATACTTCAATCCAAAATAGCTGCATATCAAATGCAATTTGACATTTGAATGTCTTTGTGCGAAAGCACAGGCATGTGCATATATTGCTTAACACCAACACTTGACGTCCTAGCTACGTTTAAAAAATGTCTCACACAAAATTGTACTTGGATCAAAGAATATGGAAACAAGATTTGTATGTACATGATTTCCTGCAATAATGTGAAACTCAGGCTTACAGCATAAAGTGCCTAGAGAAGCATTTTGAGCCAAGATCTTAAATTTTCCCAGGATTCGCACGGCACAAATTCCTAGTTAATTCAAACCTCGTGTGAAGATAAATACAGGTAGTAAGCTCTTTCCTTCTTAATATTATCCATACATAAAGCTACACATATTGGCTAAAATATGTCAGAGAATTTTCATTCTCAATTTGCACAACAGAAAAAGTCACCGCATATTCATACACAATCCCATGAAATTCACACTTCCATAATCCGAATATATAAGCATAGACAATTGTAAAACTCATCAAAAATTACAAATCATGGATGATTTCGAACACACCACAACATTACCTCGGAGAGGGCAGCAAGAAGTAAAATACGGTTAGAGAGGGATTTGGAGCCCGGTAACTTAACGGTGCCGGATATCTCTTCAATCGGTTGCAACACAATTTCCGGGACCGTTGACTGCTTCTCCGCCGCTGCAACAGAGGCCATAACCTTTATAGATATCTTCTCTTGAACTGTAAAGATTGAATTTTTATCCACAACCCATGAATAATTTGACGGTTTTTTCAGATTCTTTGTGCCAAAAAACAATGAATTCGAAGTTGCAGCAGAATGTCTGGCATCAATGGTGGAGAATCTTGGGGGAAATTTGTGCGCCATGTTGCTAACGTGCGCCATTTCTCTGAAGAACTAGAATAGTTCCAACAATTTTGATCGGAAAAAATTGTTAATTAAAAGCAGGAAATTTTTCCTTGTTTTTTTTTATATATATATAAAAAAATCCACCTAATTGTTCTTGGGGGTTTAGGTTGAGGATGGTGATATAGATTCAAATGTATTATGGGCAAACTGGGTCGTTGAGATCCGACTGGTCTCACCAACCTTATTTGACCGCTAAAACAAATTATTTCCTAAAATATTCTCTGCACACACACACAAACATACATATATGTAGTTTAGAATATCATGCAAGAGAATACATCTGATTATTTATTTGTAAATGTTGGTTTCTGTCAGTGCCTATTAGATTTATTTATGAAATATCAAATATCATCATCATGTGATAGGTTAGGTAAATCTGAATGTAGGAACAATTAGTATAAACAATATTTTTAACTTGTGTTTTTTCTAAATATATTATAATAGTTTAATTTCAAAAATATTGAAGCACAAGTAAAAATATTTTGATTTTAAGTAATTTTATAATTAAAAAGTTTCTCGTCCAAATGCACTTATAGAGTGTCATTATATATACTAGTGCTCCGTTCATATGTTGCGTGCATATACGGTATTTGTTTTGTGAAATGAGGTGATAATTATAAATTTAATTTTTAATTTTTGCTTTTGAGATGTAACAAACTTTTTTAAATTGATTTTATAGTTTAATACCCTCCCAAATATTTTTTTTGATGTTATTGTGGTTATCTAATTAGCAGGGGTCTTGCGGTCATTTAACACATAATAGTATGGGTATTTTCGGATTTGCAAAATGGTCATACCACTAAGGTGCTTAGCCATTATAAGTTAGTAAGAATATATATATTAGACCGTATATAAGCACCGTATGGTTACTGTTCCAATGAACAGTAACCATACGTTTTTTTTATTTTTTTATTTCTTTTTTCTTTTGTTTTTTTTTTTCTTTTATTTTTGTTATTTATTATTATTTTTGCATCAGGTACTATTCCTATGAACAGTAAACGTCTATCCTATTTTCTTTTATTTTTGTTATTTATTATTATTTTGTATAAATACGGATTTGTTTGGAAAGATTTGATCATTGCCCCAATAGTGCATCCCTCTTATCTCAATTTTTTTCTTTTGTTTTTTTCTTTTATTCTTGTTATTTATAATTTTTTTGCATCGGGCATGAACAGTAAACGTCCATCCTATTTTCTTTTATTTTTGTTATTTATTATTATTTTGTATAAATATGGATTTGTTTGGAAAGATTTGATCTTTGCCCCCATAGTGCATCCCTCTCATCTTAATTGTTTTAAATTTAAAATGTTTTCTTTTTTTTAGAAAAAACCTTGTTGATTTGTCAAGTATGACTTGATTTAAAAAAAACAGAGAGTTTAAAACATGTTTTCGTCTTGTCAAACTTTAATAATAATTTTTTATATGAGCTGACTTCAAAAAAACAGAGAGTTCAAAATATGTTTTCGTCGTGACAAACTTTAATAATAATTTTTATAAATATCCGGCATGATGAATTTTTGGTAGATTAAAGGTCGTTAGTTTTGCTTGTTTGTATACATTTTGATTTTGGCTTACCTATGACATATTGCTAATATGTGCTTGTTCTCGATTAACTATATATTATTATAATAACTATATAATAAGTGTGTAAGAGTTTGGAATAGTACTATTGCAAAGAATAGTAATGAATAGTATTTCACTATTTATTACAATTATTTTTCTTAAAAAATGTTTTTTTTTTCAAAAATTTATTTTTGTTGATGTGCGGGTTTAACCTGAACCGACATGAAAAAAAATATATTAATCGATTGTTGATACGCGCAACTTCAATTTATAGTAAGATGAACATCATGTTTTTTTAAAAAAAGTTAGAGTCGGTCCTTTGGTTATTTTTTTCCATTCAATTATAGTAGCATGCTCGCTTTAATTTTTTTTGTTGATGACCGGATTTGGCCTAAACCAACTAGGAAAAAAATATCTTAATCGGTTGTTCATGCGCACAACTTCAAATGTTTTTTTTTCAGTTTTTAGTGAGATGAGCATCATTTTTTTAAAAAAAAAGTTAGAGCAAGTCCTTTGGTTATTTTTTCCAATTCAATTAGCGTAGCATTGTCGTTTTTTTTAAATGTTTGTTAAAATAAGTTATTTGAAATGTTATTTTCGATCAACTTAAGAAAAAATTGATCAACATGTTGGTACCTGGTGCGGTGCCAATAAACTAGTATGATATATATTCTCAAGGTCCGAATTCAGATGTTCCATTGCTCAATACTCATTAGAAGTAACAGAAACTCGACACCAAGTCAAGTCACCAACTTAGAGTGACAGTTGAATAAATGTAAAAGGTAAGTAGTAAGCAATGTCATACGAAAAAAGTGGGAGTAGGAAGGAGGATGCGGATAGCCAAGTTTAAAGCATAAATCCCCCAACAACCACATCTAACACACACTAGTTTGACGAATCCCTCTTGGATTAGTGGCCCCCCACCTCCATTTTGTACTTGCGTGATGCAACCTCAAGTTTTCAAGAATATATTAGGTTTACCCACCAATTCATTCATTTCAATGGCTTGAATTTATATTCCAATCCGATGTCATAAAATAATAATGAGGAAAAATTACCGAAAATATCCTATATTTGTTATAAATTTTACTTTGTAATCATTGTTTGAACAATTACAGTTTACATCATCAACTTTCATGAATTGTAACACTTTGCATCATTTTGACTCGATTTTGTGTTTTTATCAAAAATTTATCGCAGTATTTCATCACCGCCTTACCTATTCAAACTTAGATCCGCTTAAACTAGTTATTGCAAATTTTTAAAAAAAATCAAAATTAATATCGGGAGTGTCAAAATTTCATTTTTCGTAATCGTTAACTAGAGAATCTCGATACTAAAAATATTATTTTTGTTTTTTAAAAATTTGGAGTAACAAGTTTAAATGGATATAAGTTTGCATATGTTAAGTGATGATCGAATTCGACGATAAATCTTCGATAAAAATACAAAATCGGGTCAATAGCATGCAAAGTGTTACAATTCATGAAAGTGAGGATTTAACTGTAATTTTTCAAACAACGGTTGCAAAGTGAAATTTGGACCAAACTATATGATGTTTTGTGTAATTTTTCCTAATAATGATAATAAATAACTCAGCAAATGTTTATTTATTTATTTATTATATTCGACCTCGTAACAATACATGGAATATGTAGCGGTCTAGCCAAAATATGATGATATAACACCCAGTGCTATACCAGCCATCGAGTTCTTGATCATTAAAAGAAAAGGTGGCCAAAGTGTTTTGATAGATTCTTATGAGTTCCATAGTATACAAGTACACAGGTCGAAGGATCAAGCAGTAGCTCGTGAGGAATGGTGCACGCGTTCTTATTGCCTATCTACTTTTGCTTATTTGAAGCAAGAACTTTGTAATTATTCAATACACGTTAAGATGTGAAATCAAGACGATGTTCGTGTACAAATCCAGGAGTATGATATGCCTACACTCTCTTGTTGTTCCATTTAGACTGCAAACTCAGCCGCTAAATGTCAAAAACCAAAAAGAAACACAGAAAATTTGCATATGTTAATGACGAACTCTCAAGTGCAGGCTTACCCAAATCCGAGTTTCTTACGCATTCTTCCACTACAGTTGTTCCAACCCGAAATCCAAAAGCAAGTGGTATTCGAATTCCACTAATAACCAAAGAAGCTCAGCCATCAAAGCCTACAAGACCTCTTTAGCTGCAGTCACAACCGCTTCGGCTGTGATGCCAAACTCCTTGTAAATTTTTCCGGAAGGCGCACTAGCTCCAAATCGATCAATTCCAATGGACTTTCCTTTAGATCCAACAATCTTCCCCCAGCCGAATGTCGATCCAGCTTCAATGCTAACTCTAGCTGTTACAAAGGCGGGCAGGACACTTTCCTTGTACTCATCAGATTGTTCGTCAAAAAGTTCCCAAGAAACGAAGGAGACTACTCTTACTTTCTTGCCTTCATTCCTGAGTTCATCATCAGCTTTTGCTGCAATTTCCAACTCTTACTTTGATTTAAGTGCACCAGTCAATAGCTTGTCTAGCAACTTTTGGCTTTAGATACGTTTCACTCTTGTTTTAGAATCTAGTAAAATTCTTAGTATGCTATGTGGTTGCAGCTGTGGCTGAGCTTCCACATCAGAAAAGATTTTATTAGATGTCTTTCTTGTAGGGGAGGGGTGTGAGTTATAAAGTGTGGCCAGTGGTAAAAGCTTTGTGTGTGTGTTTGGGGTGAGAAGAGAAATTATGTGGTTTTAATAATTTTCCATGTGTATTTTCTTCTCTGGTCCTAGTGGTTTTTCTCCTGATTTGGGAGTTTTACACGTTAAATCCTTGTGTTGTTATTTTTCTCGTTTTGCTTGCTTTCCACATAAAAGGTGCATCATAGGGGGTGAATAAAGTTCAAATTTTTGTGTTTCAAGTTCTAAGTGTTATTGTCTTACAAATCCAAATTCAAGATTTTTATATCTTGCAAATTCATGCTTTAAGCGTACTAGCTTAGAAATTCAAAATGAACCATGAGATATTACAACACCTAGTCAAAATTTGTGGCTTCGATTTCATTGTCTTGCAAATTCAAGCTTAAGCGTCAAATTCTTAGACAATACAAGTATAATCTACTCACAATTTTCCATATCAAACCTCATTTGCTAAATTTGATTGCAATCTTATTCTTGAAGTGTTTAAACACCTCATTGGCCTAGTTTTAGCTTCATAACAAAGAAGTCACAACAATATCATGTGCAAGTATTGATAAAGTAACAATTTACTTTTCACACATCTCTAGTTTGCACAATCTTTCCATCATAATCATCGTTGTAAGTTAACTCTAGAGACGTTACGATTCTTCTAACAACTGAATGACCAATTTGTTAGCCTAGTGCCCACACAAGCAATATATTTAACGTTACAATTTGTGCAACGAACCATGGTTTAAATGATCCTAACAATTATGCCACAAACCATAAGATTCAATACAAGAAGTAATAACATAAATTTTATTGCTTTCAACAAATATCGTCATTACATTTATTTAGAATCATTCAATTATTGGAGTTTTCAACTTTCAAAGATACATAATCTAATTAAGCGGTAAGCGCTAGATGATCCAAATCATTTGAGAAACGATCTTTTTCGGTCACATTTACTTGATCCATAGCATTCCCACGATCGTCTTTATTGTGACAATCCTTCACCATGTGATTGGGTTTTCCACATTTGTAGCACTTGCCTTTGAACTTCTTCGCCTTTCCATATTTGGAGGCTATGCCGTCAAACTTGCGCTTTGTTCCGGCGGGGTTTTCCACCAAGTTCACTCGTGCTTCATGTTGGTGCCAATTTTCCTTCCTTTCGGAAATTCTGTTGTCCTCTTCGATTATCAAGCGAACCACAAGGTCTTCAAGATTCATCTCTTTTCGTTTGTTCTTAAGATAATTCTTGAAGTCGTTCCATGATGGAGGCAACTTTTCAATCATTGCGGCCACTTGGAATGAATCACTTAGAGTCATTCCCTCCGCATGAATTTTGTGCATGATTACTTGCAAATCTTGCACTTGCGCTATCACCGACTTTGTGTCAACCATTTTGAAATCTAGGAATCGCCCGATGATGAATTTCTTCATGCTGGCAACCTCGGATCTATATTTTTTCTCCAAGGATTGCCATAATTCCTTGGTCGTCTTCACTCGACAATACACATTGTATAATGTGTTGTCAAGTCTGTTGAGAATATAATTCTTGCACAGGAAATCGCTTTGATTCCACGCATCAACCACATCCCTCTTTTGGTTGTCGGTTTCACTCTCCATAATAGTAGGAGCATCCTCATTGAGGAACATTGCCAACCCCAAGGTTGTCAAATAAAACAGCAAGAATTGAACTTTTCAGGTCTTCACCATGATGAATTGGAGTCGTTGTTGCACTCGACTAAGCCATTTGTTGCTAGTATTGTCTTAAGATTGTTGTACAAAATTTATGGGTGTGTATTTTAGGAAAGTAGCAAGTAAAAACAATAAATGGCTTTGTAGTAGAAATGTCGAGGTGAGATTTGGAATCTCCGTTCTTAAGATAATATTACCCCGCTACGGTGCTAATGGTTCAATTGGCAATTTGTCTCCCAATATACAACGACTATGATTTGTGATAGGAGCACTCCAAATCACAAATCCTTTAAACCACAAAGGCTTAAAAGCGCTCAATAAGGACAAGGATGAAGACCCACAAAATTATTCAAATTTTGATCTTAAAAAATGGTGTGAATTTCGAAATTCAATTTTAATTCAACCAAGGGAAGTCCTTTTATATACTAGACCAAGTGATACCACATTGGGACACCAATTCATGAAAAAACACATCAAAACTTGAAGGGATACACCTATAAATAAATCTGTACAGGGTGTGATAGATCGCCCAAAGGGTGCGATCGATCGCGCTCTTTTATTGTCATGCAACGCCGATCACGCCTGGCAGAATTTCGGTGCTTCATTTTTCCATATTCGCGATTGATTAGGCCAACATATGGCGATCAATCGTCGCGCCTGGCAGAATTACGGTGTGTCATTTTTCCATATTCGCGATTGATTAGGCTAACATATGGCGATCACTCGTAGCCTCCAATACATTTCTTTTGATCCTCGATGCTTAATTTCTAATTCATTAAACATTTTTTTTCCAACAAGATACATAACATCTAGTATGCTGATTAAGAACAAAATCATTAAAAAAAAAAAGACTCTAGATGCTGAGTGGTTGGGGACTTCCATGCCATTCTTGACTCGTCGAAAGGAATTGAAGATTTGGTTCAATGGATTGCAGAGTGGATTACAAAGAAATATATGACTTTGAACTCGATTTGTAGTAAAAAAGTAGCCATTTGTCAAGTTTGGTTTAGATTTTCGTTTATTTGCTTAGATATTGATTGAGTAGAAGCTTGGTTAAGGGAGTACATTGCCCCCATGTAATTTGTAAATAGGTGCAAAATATCCCCTCTGTGTATACTATGTTCTGCAAAACATATGGATGTAAAATATCTATTTTGAAAAACAGAGAGTAAATTGTATATTCACAAACCACATGAGGTAAATATATCTATTAGGAGTAAAATGTTTATTTACAAACCACATGTGGTAAAGTGCATATTAACAACACCATATTAGATAAATTGCAACTAGCTCATCATTAGGATCTATGTTTGTTTAGCTCACAGAAATTTTCTTAGACAAGCTCTATTATATTTTTAACATGTTTATTGAGCATTCATTACACATTTTAACATTAAAATTTGAAATACTAAGACTGGTGTTATATATATTCCAATTTTTATCAATCACGCCCCATTTTTTGAATAAATTTTATATATAAAGTGAGGTATAATTAACATTATTTGGAGTGAAAATTATGTAATTGCAGAACAGTCAAAATAGGTTGGACCCGTCAACTCAGATCAAAAAATTTTTAAACATGCCTTGATTGATGGGTTAGGCGGACAAGCCCGTTTAGATCGGGTGGCCTTTTGACACATATAATGTAATTAGATGTTTAGAAGTGTGGTAAAGTTAGGAGAAAAGTCAGGTAGATACTCAATTATTATTTTATTTATTAAGTGAAGCTTGCGCCTTGCGGAAGCTCTTCATTTTGAAGCTTGCTTCTAAATTTTTTTTATCAACGAATTATATATTTTTTAGATAAACATTGAATTTCGTTTAAATGCATTAATTATTTTGGTTCCTCTAGAACGTGTATATATATTATATTACTATATACAAAAATACTCAGAGCATCTCCAAGGGGACGTCATTTTGGCGTTGGACGCCAAAATGGCGTCCCCTCCTTTGCCCCAACGCAGCACCATTTCTGCGCGAAAATGGTGATGCGCTGCAGTGCCACTCCATATTTGGCGTGGCACTGTAGCAATACGCCAAAAGTGGCGTTTTTTTTTTTTTTTTTCTTATTTATAAAAATGTTTAATTATTTATTATATTATTATTATTTACTATTTATTTTAATTAAAAAACTATAACTGAATTTTGGTAATTTTATAAATAATAATTATTAAGTAGTATTAATTTTTATAATTAATTTTTTTATAATAAATGTTTATAAAAGTTAAATTTAGTAGTTGTTATTGATATAAAACTTGTTTATGAAGTAATTAATGATTATGTTAAGTTAATTAATTAATAAATTAAATTGATTAAATTTGATATTTATATAAATGTAATTAATTTAATTTAAACAAATTAAATTAAATTGATAAATTATTTAAATATAAATTTATAAATATATATATAAAATAATAAAATAAAATAATAGTTATAAATGAAACTAAAAGGAATATTCGAGGGAATATTCTTTATAGTGTAAAGTTTGAAGTAGATTGGTTGGAGATGAGTTTTGTATTTGGTGTAAAAATTACACTATTTTGGTGCAAAAGTTGCTAAAAATGAAATTTATGGTTGGAGATGGCCTCAATAAGATGTTATTGGGCGATTATCGAAATTAAATAAAATCATCATTACATGTTATCAAATAATATATTTATAAAAATTAGTTTCTTAGTAAATTAAATTTGAATATATTATATTATATGCATATTAATTTTGTAAGATGCTATGATGCATACAAACATGTTAGAATTAGTATGAGATGGATTCGAACTTGAGTCATTTATAAGGGGAGGAGGTGACGAATACTAGGTCACACCCCTGATCGTCATTAAAATATACGGTTAACAGTCATATTTTTGTTTTAACTCTTTCTTTTAAATCAAAGTAATCAATGGCAATGGGAAAAAAAGATTGTGAAATTTGATAATTGTGCAATTTAATATGAAAATGGTAAATATGTTTCAGAGCAAAATTAATTTGGATGATTTTTTATTCTGAAAAATTATTAGTTTTTTGAGTAAGTTTTTTTACGCTACACTACACTCAGTGTAGGGCCAACCCAATATCAATTGTCGCACAATTGTGAGACACCCGATAGAAGGGTGGGTCTCACATCGAATATAGGGAAGTATTTCCCTTTAAAAAGGGCTATAAAAGCCTTAAATTTGAGGTTTACATATAAGATTGTGGGACAGTGGAGGAAGGAATAATTTAATATATTATTAAAAATAATAATAAAGACTTTTTATTACCTTACCCCTATCTCATATAATGTCCTTTCTGTCTGGAGTGATGGCAGTGATCTTTGTCGGAAAAAAAGATTCCGAAACGCGGTAGATAAACGCCTCAATTGCCGGCTTGATCTTCGAACTGGTAGCTTCAAGTCTTTCAATTTATTCAAGTTTTTTTGGTTCAACTTTATGTGTTTAATTTGAAGGTGTTGCTTCCAGTTTTTTTGTTTTCTAGGGTTTGACGATGAGTTAATTTTCGTTTGTTTGGATGCGAATCTGGTTTTATTTGCTTTTCTAATGGATTTTAGAAAGTATGCGTGCAGAGATTTTTAAAAAACGGTTGATGGAAGTTTTAGATAAATGCTTAAGTTCTGGAAGAGCTGGTAATGTGTTGTAATGTTCCTCAGTGTTGTCTGCGTTTGCTTAAAAGTGGGAAGCGATGATCTGTTGTATGTAAACCTTCATTGAATTGTGATTGTTAAGTGAGTGTTACTACTTGGTTGTTAAAGAGGTGGGATCTTGATTGGGCTGAATCGAAGTAATGTTTACTTGTGGTGGTGTTTATCTACAACGATTTTATCAGTCATTGCAATATCTCTGATCTTTGTTTCTCTTTTTTCTCCCGGACTATTTGACTTGATTCTTGGTTTGCCTAGGGGTGTAGGACGAAAGCTTCTTGCATTTGGTGATTTATATGATTGTTTGAATGTTGATGGAATATCAGGTTTAGGAAAACTGTAACGTCTTTGCAGAGAAGTTAAATTTCTAGTCGATGGCCTCTGCTATGCAGTTGGAAATATCTGTTTCTTGTCCTATGTGCCTTGAGTGATTGAATCTCCATATCATTCACTTTGAGTTTTCCAAATCGCTGTAAATGATGTAGCTTCCTTTTAGGTTAACAATATTACATCCTGTGGTTGCTGTAAGTTTTGTTGTAAATGGAAGACGATTGCTCTTTGCAGTGTAATGCAAGACTCAAGCTTGACTGTTATTAACCATGATTTTGTCTTGGTCCTGCTCAAGCATTTCTGAGATTCAGTTGATATATCACGTTTAACTAATCTATGTATATTCAGATTTCCTTCTACAGTATTTACCTTCTGGGCAAAATTATTTTGGTGAATTTTGCCATCACCAAAAGAAGACATGCAACACACTGGTGCGAAAGATACCCAACTTCATGAAAGCAGCAACCAAAAGGTTCATCCCCAACCAATGGAAGAGGCCACAAATCAAAATCCTGAAGCTATGGAAAACCTAGTATCTAAGATATTTACAAACGTATCCTCTCTAAAATCAGCTTACATTCAAATTCAATCTGCTCATACTCCTTATGACCCTGACAAAATTCAAGCTGCCGATAAACTCGTAATATCAGAGTTAAAAAATCTGTCCGAACTCAAGCACTGCTATAGAGAGCACAACCCCAAACCAGTCTGTGTTTCTCCACAAGACTCCCGGCTAGCCTCTGAGATTCAAGAACAGCAGAGCTTGTTAAAAACATATGAGGTGATGGTGAAAAAATTTCAGTCCGAGATTCAGAATAAAGATTCTGAGATCCTTCAATTACAGCATCTTATCGAAGAGGCAAATCAGAAGCGTATAAAACTTGAGAAGAACTTAAAGCTCAGAGGCTTGTCTACCAAAGAATCTGAAGGTGCTGGTGATGAAAATAGATATTCCTCATTGGAGTTGTCACAGGATCTTTTTAAGTCAGCAGTGGAAGCTGCTTCCAGGGCCATTCACGACTTTTCCAAGCCGTTGATTAACATGATGAAAGCAGCTGGATGGGATCTTGATGCGGCAGCAAACTCCATAGAGCCAGATGTCATTTATGCAAAGCGAGCTCACAAGAAATATGCCTTTGAATCTCACATTTGTCAAAGAATGTTCATTGATTTCCAGGATGAAAGCTACTCCATGAAACCAGAACACCCACCAGAGGTCCCCAATGAAAGTTTGTTCCAGCAGTATCTTGCCTTGAGGGAAATGGATCCTCTAGATGCCGTATGCCAGACTCCAGATTCGGCTTTTGGAAAATTTTGCCAGAGCAAATACCTCATACTGATCCATCCAAAAATGGAAGCTTCATTTTTTGGAAACCTAGACCAATGGAATTATATAATGGGAGGTGGTCATCCTAGGACTGCCTTTTACCAGGCTTTTCTGAAACTTGCCAAGTCAATCTGGCTTTTGCACATGTTGGCACATTCTTTTGATCCTCCTGTCAAAATCTTTCAAGTGAAGCGCGACAACGAGTTTTCAGAAGTTTATATGGAAAGCGTAGTGAAAAAATACATTACAGAAGACGGTGATCAAAAGCCTAAAGTTGGCCTAATGGTTATGCCAGGCTTTTGGATTGGTGGTAGCTTGATCCAGTCCCAAGTCTATCTTACAGGCATAAAGGTGACTGAATGATCGTTTTATTGTTCCGAAATTTTTGAGCATGTATTTCAGTGTTCCATATTTCAACGCTTTGTCTGAAAGATTTATCTGTATTATCTTCTTGTACACTGTTTTATTGCAAGTGTTTTCTTTTATACTCTTGATAGCATTTTCACTGTCTTTTTGTGGTAGAAATGTATGCATTAGAGAATTGGTTGTAGAATGGAATCGGGAGAATGTTACGCCAGGATTTGCTACTCGATTTTAATTCGGTCTCTCTTGTATTTTTCACATTAATTATCGCATACCCTTGATTGATCAGTATTAATATGCACCTATTTATAAAGAAAGAGTACAGTATATGAGTCTCTTGGTGAGCTATTTGAGCTTATCCTAAAAGATTTATCTCTGTTTCCGCCTTTTTTTAGTTTTCTCACCCGTTTATTTTATTTATTCCTTTATAATATATCACATTACAACAACAATTATCACATTACAACAACGATATCCCACTAGGTTAAAGTCTTCTCTGGTTTCCTCTTTTTAGGTTAATATACGTAATTGTCATTGTCTCACATCGCCTAACTAGAATATATTGGTAGCAGTACATGTTCATACCATTTTAATCACGTTTCTTTAAGTTTTTCTCAACAGTGCAACCTCAACTTTCTTTCTAATGTCCACGTTTCTTATTTTGTCAATCCTATGAACATTTCTTATTTTGTCAATACTCGTATGTCCGCACATCCACCTTAACATCATCATCTCAGTGACTCTCATCTTCTGTTCGTGCACTCGGTTCATAGTCTACCACATTCAGCTCCATATGACATAACATGTCTAATTGCATTTTTCTAAAATTTCCCTTCAAGCTTTAGAGATATCCTACGATTATAAAAATACATAATGCACTCCTCCATTTTAAGTATCCTGCTTATATTTTATGTAATACATCTCTACCAACACCTAATACACTCCTTCATTTTAACCATTCTGCTTGTATTCTATTTAATATATATGTACCAACAAATATTACATTATTCTTTTAAAAAATACACTACAGAAACGTATAAAGGATTTGATATTTACATTAGAATTTCAACATCTGCTAAGAATTGACGTTACTCTTTTATTTTAGTTATGGCTCCGAAATTAGGTAGTATAATTTCAAGAAAATCCTTCGGTGGGTGAAACATAAATAAGGTGATAATATTTGCTTTTATTTTGGAAGATGAAAAATGGGTTTTGAAAATAGTAAAGAAAAACGGGTTATCAATTTATAAAATGTATTCCATCATTCGATCTATATAATTCATAAGATATCTTACAGGGTTGTCTCAAACACAACAAACATGTATATAATCTAAATGTAAAATCATAAACCTGCGGCTCACAGACATTAGCATTGTCAGATATTTTTACAGTCATTTTGGGGAACCAAGGAAACTTTTTAATCTTAATCCGAAATCAAATGAAACATGCGAATACGAAGTTTCATGCTCGGGAAGTGGTGGCAGCGTGAACAATCATAAATAAATTGAGAAAACACAAGGGCCTTCAAGGGAATGAGCAGCCCGACTATGAATTTAGCCAGGGAAACACGTTGGGGGATGAGGGGAGACGTGCTGTCAGAACTTCGACTCCTACATCTGTTACCTGTAATAAACCGCATAAAAGGTAGTTTATCAATGTATTAATTACCCAACCAAATCTTGTTATGCAACACAAGCATGAGCTTGCGGAAGCACACAAATGAACGTTTAATTACCAGAAGTGTATGCTCAAACTGAGCACTGCGTTTGCCATCTGCAGTCACAGAAGTCCATCCATCCGGCCACATTCTATCACGCCAAACACCTGTTGGGATTATTTTTATATGAAAGCAAATATTTCAAATTGCTCAGACACAGGGAAATGTCTTTAGGTAACGAGAGATACGTAGGAAAAGAAATTAAATTTTCTTATTATTATTTTTCTATACGAAAGAGATGACACCCTTAAATTTATAAGATTTCTTACCTGAATTAATCATTGGTTCAATGGTAAAGGTCTGGCCGGCCTTCATTACTCCAACTGCTTTATTTCCTGCTCAGGTTAAGGTCCACGGAGGGACAAAGGAACAGAAAACATAATACAAGAAGACACCAGCTCTCTGCAAAAAAGATGCCGTCTTTCTAAGAGTATATAATTACAAAATTATGAATTTCGGTCGATTGTCACCCCTAGCCTGAAGAAAACAGTGGGTTCCGGCAAGCTGACGGTCACTGAAAACTACAATCAATCACATTAATATCTACAGGAATAAAAAAAATTTAAATCCACTGCCTTGAGGATACTAGCATAATGAGGTACATTCGGCGCACAATGGAAGAGCTCACCAATACCATGGCCACAATATGATTTCACCTAATATCACAAATACCATGGTCGGAAATAGGGAAATGGTTATAAACAAATTGAGCCTTTCATAAAGAAATGGCACGTCGCACTTACCACAGAGAATCCTGACAGAGTAGCATGCCTGTTAATAATCTCCCCAATTTCACGAAATCGTACACCAGGTTTAACTGAAATGTTCAGGAACAAGCCATGATAAAGCGGAATGAATATGGATACAGTACAATAAAAGTGAAATGTTAGGAATAACTCGGAGATCATTGCAAATGACATGTAAAATAATTGTTCTTTCATATATCAAACAATCACCAGGAAACTAGACAGAAATGATGCAATAATATTGAAGGGGTTAGGGTGAGTTATCGAATGAAATTCTAAAGCTCATACGCCATTTGCAGCAATAATGGCTAAGATCACAAGACAGAGCAAATACTTACCAATTGCTATTGCTTTCTCCAAGCATTCATATGTACATTGGACCAGCTTTTGAGATGCTTCATCAACATTACCCACAAAGAATGTTTCATTCAAGTCACCTGCATAGGCAAGGAATCACAACATTTGATTCAGTAACATGCGTAAAATAACAAGAAAAGTAATAAATTTAGTTAGACATAAATTACTTACCATGTACCCCTTTATAGTACACAGTTACATCAACATTTACGATATCACCATCTTCTAATTTCCTGAATCGGCAAAAAGATCAGTAGACGTGCCGAGATAATAGATATAGCACACTCTGGTAGAAGGATGACGATGATAATGCCATGGAACTAGGGCTCTTAAATAGAATAAGAAACCAATTATTTCAAGTATTTACTTTCTTCCGATAGCACAGTTTAGCTCATAAACAAGGGAAACTTTTTGAAAGAGTGAGGAGGAAGCAACAAATAGTACAAACAAATAATAAAACCGCAGTAAATATGAGCTTCAAACACCACCTCTAGCGGTATAATGAGCTGGACAAAATGAAAGGATTTAAAATGGCTATCCCGAACTAAAAGCTGGTAGCACAAAAAGGAAAACCTTTGCAATGAATTTGCAAAAGGGAAGTGGTATATGGAGGATCTTCCATGAGTGAAGAAGATACCTTGCATCTGGAATCCCATGGCAGATAACTTCATTTACGGATCTGAAACAAAATGAATGCAATTTTTCTACACTCTGTAGGGATTAAGAGTCAAAGGATGACAAGAAACAGAATTTCAAATGAAGAAATACCTACGTGCAGCAAGACTTGGGGAAGAAATGGTAATTTAATGGAGATGGATATCCTCCTGCAGTGGGTAGATTAAAATATTGAACAGCGGCATTAACAGAGAAATGGCAAATTGACATGTATTGACATCAACATACATAAGGAAATCCAAAAGCCAATTACACCTACATATTCATTACCCTGCCGCACGAATAAACTCTGCCATTAATAAGAAAAAAAATATTATCTGCACAAAAGCTCACCATAAAGGTTCCTCACTAGTGACCTGAGCTTAAAATTACAATAACTGGTGCAAAAAGGGAGGCCAGTTGAACTAGTCAATAGATATAGTATGTTTCTATCATAAATCATAATACATTCCATCATTAAACCCCCAAACGAGTTCCATACAGTTATATGATGAAAGCAGCATACTAACTCCCAAGACATTTTAACTTCAAACTAGAAGGTTGAGTGACCAGTTATGTATGATCAAACAGCATACATATTGCATGACGCTCAATTTCTTTCTATAAGATTATGAAATAAGGATGAAAATGCAGGGCATTTAAATCATACCAGCAGCAATTGTCGCTTCATGAACCACAGCATCAATTTCATCGGTTGTAATTCCAGGTCGAATGATCCGAGCAGCAGCATCCAAAACTTCCCTTCCAATCTGGATGTAGCAATTAACAAAAAAAAAAAAACACCACCACCAAGAACTAACATTAGAATAAACTGCAGTAGAGCAATAAATCTATCCAACCTATGATATGAAGAGAGCCCTTCATTTGTAAGCTTAGTCTTTGCTTATTATGTGTATACCGAATGACTTGTTACATGTGTACATAGATGTGTGGATAATTTCGGACACCTTATATATTGATTCCACATTGACCCACCACTTACGTAACCTTAAAAGCCTAAAAGATGTTTTATCTGATCATACATGATGAAAAATGCCACAAACTGGCAAAATTTTCTTATTTACTTGACTGTTTGTTCCTATGAACTTTCATATACTAGCCAGGTGAATAAACTATGCTACTGAAGCTCTATCAGACGATGGTTCATACAAAATTGAAGATGAGAAGAGTTATCCATATACTGGATTGAGCAACAAATAAGCTTACTCGGCAGGTTTCCCGCATTTTCTCAATCTGATCAGGAGTCTTGATCTTCAAAAGATTCATCATGATAAACAATCTGTGTTCAGTCAAATATGTATTTCTATAAGCTAACCAGGATCGTGGATTTAATGAACAGTACCTCAACATGATGTTGCAGATCACTGTTGGGTTCACTTTTCGGAATTCCCTGTAAAGGTTTGAATAGAGGAATGTTATCGCAACTGATAGACAATGATACTATTCGATTACACAAGCATGCCATTTTCATCAAACTATGTTCAGTATACTTAAACATGGCATAAATTCAAAGATCAAGTCTCCAAAGAGTCAAAGCCTAGAGCATCAGCATTCAAAAAGTTGATACGCAAGCTACTTGCATCAATTGCCCAGTCGGGTTGATCTATGTGAGCAGGTATGAGCCGTCTTTTTGATATTGGATATGGTTTTAAGGACCTGAAAAAGAATAGTTTGAATTAACAATTTTTGAATTAATTACCCTTGAAGAAGATGAAAAAACTATGCAACCATTCAATCCTCATATCAAACCATAAATGAAGTAAAACATGAAGTTTGACAAGGTTTGGATGGAAACGCCTCAAATGAGACCATTTAGGAAACTATGCTAGAAGTCCTATAGCTAGAAAATGTTTTATTTTACCGAAAAAGAATAACGAATACTGAATTACCTGCTCCTTAAAATAAAATAAAGGTTCATAGTCACAGAACAAAGTAGCATGAAGTCTGTGTTCAGACTTAATATTACTTCTAACCTAATCGTTGCTAGCAGGGCTTTTCACAGGATCCTATAGTATAATCAAATTGCTTATAGAAAATTGAGCTCGTGATACAACCACATGCAAATGACAGCATTTCTGTTACCAATGCATAATCAAGTCAAATAAATAAAGTAACAGCTTTCAAGGTCCAATTACAAGAAATAATCCCTCCCAGCAGGCACTTTACACGTACAAGAGCATCTTCTAAAATTTTAAGCTAAAAACTCTAGACATGATTCAGGTAAATGCCTGAAATTTCTGATTTGTTACAAAATCTACAAAAAATGACTAGAATAGTATACCCAGTCCAGTCAAAATGTGGAATCTTTGGTGAACGAGCCTGTCCTTTCCTCAAGCAGTAAAGCCAACCATCATTAGACAAGCCTGAATTTTGTTCACCAGGATTTTCAAGTCCTGGGGAAGACAACTTTGCTTTCACATGAACAGATTTATGATAACTCCAAGATTCCTTGAAACAATCCTGAGAACTGAAAGGGGAAAAAAAAAACCCACCAAGGCGCCATCAACATCAATAACAGTGGCATCAAAAGGGAAATTAGTTAACAGTAGATCTGTAACTTCTTCACAAATCTTTTTTGCCATCTATCATCTAATCAAACAAGATGTAAGAAAAATCAAGGCAGCCACTTCCACTAAATGATGACATTGAGCCAATGGTACATGAAAGTTGTATATATTTTGATATCACATATCACATGCTCGAGACTAAATTAAACACCGATTTAAAGCTTTCCCCAACGATATATCAATTTTTAACTTTCTGATATTATTGGTTTCATTTGGAATCTCAACAGTATTTTTCTAAGTTATTTGATAATATTCCACTCTCATTTGAGTTGGTTATTGAAAGCCCACTCTTGTGTCTAAACACGACCAAGACTCAACCCTTCAATGATTTTCATCGTGAAGTTCGCACCTTGATGCATTTTAAAGGCTCAAGCGGCACACACAGTAAGCACACCACAGATGTAGGAATTGTACATACAAAGTGAAGTGCAACACAATAATTTTTTGTTTCTCCTCATAAACTAATGAAAATTAGTTTTCTTGTTCTTCAACAGTTTGTAAAGTAGATATTGGCGTATACGTAACAAAATTATTTTCAAATATTAATAACATAGAATATTGCGTCTCAACGCACCTCGCCTTGATAAGGCATGTGCCTTGCCTTAGTCATTTAATACCAGCGAGCCTCTAGGCGCTACTAAAATCCCGAAAGGCACCCGCCTCAGCCCAAGGCATAGGCCTCGCGCCTCGCAGAGCCTTGCGCCCCTTGTTTCGAAAAGGCGGGCGCCTTTGAGCGCTCCTTGCACTTTTACTCACAACCAAGGCGCGCGCTTTTACTAAGGGATGAAAGCATATGCGGTTGTTAGTGTCTGCTAGTGACTAGAGTTTAGGTGAGCCATTATATTTATATTTGGGCTTATTAAGCCCAAGTTAGAGGATGTTAGGGTTTATTTGTTACGTACATTGCCTTTTGTTAGCAAAACTATTAACCCTCCAGCCTCCTTGCTGCCGCTAGCTGCCTAGCCGACGCACTCCAGCCGCCTAGCCTCGAACCCTATGCAGTTAGGTTGGAATTTGAGGTTGTTAGATATTAATATCTAAATTGCTATGATACCAATTTAGCTATTAATTGTATTTTGAGCGTGTTTGGATAGAGAAGCTATCTAGGATTCAAAAGTAAGAAAAAAATGGTGCTTGGTTGCGGAAGTTGTTTCAAAAAAGTGCTTAAAAAATCAATTTTTAGAAGCCAGAAAATGTGACTTTGAGCTTTTGCTAAAAAAAAAAAACTCATGTTCACCACCGTGTCCAAACATGAAAACCATTTTTTTTTGTTTAATGAAAGCACTTTAAAAGTAGATATTTATAAACTCCTCTTCTAAACTACGGCTTCTAAAATGGTCTGTTTCTCTCCGTTAGTCACAATACTTGCAAATTATGCTTTAGAGTTTGGATAGTGATTTGATATTAGGGTGGTGAATTTTATATTGTGTTTTATAATGGACGTTTTTGATATATTAAGAACATATAAGCTTATGTGCTTTACTTCAGTAAAGCGCGCTTCGCTTCGGTGTTATGCGCTATAGCCCCAAGGCATTGCGCTTCAGTGTGCTATGCGCCTTTAATAGTAATAACTATAAAAAAATCAGCTTAAGTCAGCACTTCTAAGTCTAAAATATGCAATGTTCCATACATTTCAATTTGCTAAGCAACACTAAATTCATGATATGCAAATCAAAGTGACTAACCAGAAAGCAGCACTTTCACGAGGAAGCTTTAATTCAACGCATTTTGGACACCTACAAAGAGCAATTATTCAAAACCTGCTCTCACCAAAAAGCAATCTCACACATACTGGTACCTATTTAAGAAATTTATTCTTCCACAGTTTAACAATCACCATATGAAAAAATACAATCTCGACAAGTGCAAACAGCCAAACATATTCCTCATCTTCACTCCTCAACCCAACAAAAACTAATAGGAGTGCAGACCTGTATCAAGTAATTTTGAGCTTGCAAAACACCAGAGGATGTAGAGAATAGGGAAATTTGATAGGGTGCTATATGACTACACTTTCTGTTATTCTTGCTATTTATACTTGTTACACAGTAATGCCACACGTACAAGTGTAGTGTCAGTGGTAAACATTATCCTTAACCAACTGTCAGAATATCACATTGCAGAATACAATGAATGCATCCAAAGTCGTTCATCCACATCAAAAACATGCCAAAGGAAAAAAAAGAAAGAGCCCCAAATCGATGAGGATCATTGTTTTCAAGCAGCCAAAAACAAACAAATTACCCCACCAATCATCAGCTTGAAAAAATCCATTAAACAATAAGCCTTATCCCGATAACAATCACATAATTGGAAGGAAAAAAAATCCAATTCGCGCTCAGAGATTTAACCTTTGAACTCCAACCCCTCACCCCAATTGCAGCAACCACAAGTAACACACACATAGACACAAACTATCAAGATTGAGTTTTTGTATTATTTCTGACACAATCATTCTGCTGCGCCTGATAGAAGAAAGTTTCAGAAACACTTAATGATCACATACTGCAGATGAGCAGGCTTGCCGCATTTAGCACATGATAAGGTTGTCGTTTCCACCGCATCCGATCCACCCGCCATAACTCTGCTCGCTGCATCCAGTAAAGATTCATCAGAAAAGTACAAAACACCACAGAAGTATCGCGAATCTCGTCTGAATTCCGCTCTTCAAAGAAAACAATTAAATACGAAAGGAAAAACCTTGCCAATTGATACCGCGACTGTCAATCAAACGACACGGAAAAAGGTGAAATTTATTGAGTTAGGGTTTTCTGTAGGAAGTAATATGCATTCGTTTTGTGATAGGAGAGGTCATTATGGTCAATGTAATATTAATTTGTTTAATCGTGTTTAATTATTTAAATTTTCATTTACATCTTTTCTTTAAATATAATTTTTTATTGTGAGGAGCCTTATTTATATGATGATAAGTAGAAATTAATTTCCAAGTCTAAGAATGTCTAACTATAGCGGATACAATTTTTATTTTCTTGTTTTCTTAAATTGTTTGGCATCTTGTCATTCTACGAAGACCGATTGCCAACAAAAACGAGTATGATAATAAGTCGAATTTAATTTCTTAGTCTAAGGATGTCTAACTGTGGTAAATACAAGTTTTTTATTATTGTCAATAACCAACAAAGATAAGGAGGTGAACATAAACATAACATCCATAGAGTGTAATTAAAAAAACCAAATACATCATATCAAGATTTGCACAATCGAATCAATGGAAGATCGAGCTTTTCTAATCTAAGCGATCCTCTGGTCAGCCTCGATAAATAAACATCTGAGTAGAAAACTAAATTGGAACTTGACAGTGATCCCACCTTCGATAATTCGTCACCCACTTGATTTTCGTCCCTGAAGCAATGGTTGATGGTCAATGAGTCATTTAGAAGATCCCAAATATCTTCCACCTCTCGACAAATGAACCAATGGGCAATTTGTTTTCGAATGACTTGAACTAAAATTTGGGAATCAACTTCAATTGTAAAATTCTGGAGATCCTTCTGAAGACACAAGCGAACTCCGAAGAGGACTGCTCTGGCTTCTTCTTGCACGCTAGTAGCGTGTCCCAAAGAAATTGCAAAGGCAAAACTCATATTTCCCTCGGTATTCGGTGATCGGTTTAATTTCTAAAGTTTAAAAAAATCTCTCAGTTCGGCCACTGACGTTAAGTAAGCCATGGAAGAACATAGAAAGACTAAATCAGGTCTAGTTTGTTACCAACTCATTCCCTAAAATTTTAAAAATATTATTGATTCAGTCATTTCTGTTTGCTTCTCACGTCCGATTTAACATCGGGGACTGAATTGAGAATTTTTTTAAAACTTTATGGGCTAAACTCTGTCACTAAAAACTTTAGGGGCTGATGGCTAATAGACCCAAACTACATATACGTTTTAATATATTTCCCCTAAAAAATGAAAACCCGTTTTTGAACTGTTTCTACAGTCAATCAAACAGCTAAATCGAATAAAAACCATTAAGAGGAAACGAATTTTGTTCGTCATCCTAAATTTTTAACAAGCAGAGTTCAGACCAACTTTGCATCGTTCACGTTCTCTACAAATGATACCCCAATAGGATGCCAATCAAGCCAACAATGATAACATACATGAACGGGACACCACCATGGCTCCTATTATGTTGTCGCCTCAACAACTCCTGAAGAATACACGCGATTGCATAATCCATCAATTCATAAACCAAAGTGCAAATAGTAAATTTAAAATCTTGAAAACTATGCAGAACAAAAAAGGCACCATAAACAAAAAATTTCCATAGGATTTCAATGTTTTAACAAATTTCTTAAAGGAAAATAGTTAACATGCAAGCCACTTCAAATCGCATGGAAGACCCGCAGACAATAAAGAGTACCAATTCTTGCTGAAGCTTGTTATTTTGCTGAACAGCGTTCTTTCTCCTCCGTCAGCTTAGAAATAAGTTATCGAGAAAGAAAAAGAAAAAAAAGAATGCCTGCTAAGAATTTTAGACAGTTGAGCAATTCTATACGTGAACTGCTCCTCCATCATAATATTTCAAAGCTTTCCATTAGCCAATAATCGCGGAAAAGTGCAACAACTTGAGTACTCTAGAGTTATAGGTAGTCTAATGTACCTCATGGACTGCACTAGACCTGATATAGCTAACTCGGTCAACAGATTGAGCAGATATACGAGTAATCCCAGTTATGAGCACTGGAAGGAAGGCAGTAGTTCGAGTTCTTCGATATCTAAGTTACACTTCTAACTACGGACTACATCATACGAGATATCCAGCAGTAACTGAAGGGTACTCAGATGCGAATTGGATTTCGTACTCCAATAATATAAAGTCCACGAGTGAATATATCTTTATAATTGGAGGTGCAACTGTCTCATGGAATTCATGCAAACAGACGTGCATTGCTATATCAACTATGGGATCTGAGTTCATAGCTTTAGATCTTGTAGCAGAAGAAGCTGATTGGCTTCGGAGTTTCTTGGAGGACATTTGTGCCACCCATTATCGTGTACTGTGATAGTCAGTTAGCTATGGGAATAGCACAAAACAATGTGTATAATGGGAAATCTAGACACATATATCGGAGGCATAAATCCCTAAGAAATCTACTGAAAACTGGTGTTATTTCTTTAGATTATGTGAAGTCTAAAGGAAACATTGCGAGCCCATTTACGAAAGTTCTAACGAGAGACCGAGTAGAGATTTCATCAAGGGAAATGGGGTTGAAGCCCATGAAATTGATTTCCAACCATGTTGACTTATAAAATCCAATTTGCAGGTTCAATGGGAAAACCGAATTGTGGGGGGATCGAACAAAGCACTCGGGAAATTGAGTTCCTTACCTATTCATGTGATGAAAGAGTGATAAACCTGTATTTGGGAAGGCTGAGTTCATACTCTTAATGATTCTTCTATCTCGAGATATTAAAGTGGGGTATGACAGGATACTCTTTAGGAGAAATCGCTTATATCGAATGTGAAGCGGTCGCTTCTATGAGATGACCTGAGGGCTAAATCTCTAGAGCATTCGATGAAACATCCAAGGCATTCCAGGGCGAAAATGGACAACAACGAAAGATCAATAATAGTGTGGGGATGAAGCTGTGTGAGTATTGTTGTTTTGTTATACATAAAACGTCTTCAAGGCACCGCGTCCACTGGTTGACAAGTATATCTGATGATACTTTACTAAGAAAGGTTCAAGGTTAACCATCACATATCCTAATGCGGTGGAATCTCAAAGTACTCTCAAATCTTCATCTAGGTGCATTATGTAATTTTTTCGCCATATTGTATTCATGTGGGGGATTGTTTTGATTAATTATTAATTATTGGGTTTAATGAATAAAAGCCCAATAATTTGGTATAAAATTTGTTAATGAGAATAAAATTAAGGTAAATTAATTATGAATAGCCAATTAGGCTAAAGAAATCCCACATTGAGAAATTGAGATACTTATGGTTTGTTTATAATGAGATACAAATCAATAGAGTGTAGTTATGTAGAAAAGATGGGTACCCCTTGCGCGCCGTCTGTCCGTCTGCTCCGCTCTGCTCGGCTCGCCACGCCGCGCCGTCGCATCGCATTTCGCTGCCGCGAAGGCAGCCTTATATTTTTACTACTCGGATTTTTGAAATAACTTTTCATATACCTGACTTTTCATATTTTGCTGAGTTAAGTTTGGGATTTTTCACCCACCTGCAGAATTGATTTTAGATTTAAGTGTGAGATATAAATCCGAATTAATCTGATGTTAAGTGTTGAGACTTTTCATCAACCCCACTAAACATTACATTTAATTATTTGTGACCTTTGGAGAGGTCTGCTGCTCAGCTATATAAGCTGCACCAGCTCTGTGCTTTCTTCATTCCGAAAATCTGCATACATACATATAGCATTCTACTTTGAGAGTACTGCACACTGTCAGTGTTCGAGGTAGTCTGCTCGAAGTTTTGCTTCAATCCAAACAGAGGTGATTGGGTGTTGTACCTTGGAACTCACTTGTTCAGGAGGCCAGAAGCTAAGGTGGACAAATTTGAGTTTACGGGCACACAGCTTGCTATGGCCTCGTCCAGAAATTTTTCCAGATTCTTGATGTGCTTTCGTTACAGTTCATAAACTGTTATTGTAAGTTCTACTGTTTTTCTGTATTTCTGTGTAACTTATATCAACGATTGTTTAAACTGATTCAATCTTTCGATTTAAATAAACAGTACCAACAGATTTGTGCAACAAGCACAGGTTGAAGTCGTTCTATATTGGGAGAAGATTATCGTACCTTTTACAAATCATGAGCGGGGCAAAATCTTCTTAAAGAGAAAGTGTTAAACACTTGCCTCGACTTGCTATTGTCATCTTTCCAAGCCTGTTGTTACAATGAATAATTCCTGCAGAGAAACACAACAGTGGACAAATAATACCAACAAGATTAGAGTTGTACCATTACCACCAGCTATATCTTTTGGTAAAGCGACAAGCGCTTGATCCTACAATTGGTATCAGAGCCAAGACCACGTGTTCGATTCCCATGAGTTGCAAGTTAGTGCAATTATTGGGAGGGAGATTGTTGGAGTGCAATAATTATCCCTGTTTGGGAGCGATCGAAGAGTGGCCCTTGGGCTGCTCTACAGTTTAAAAATTAGAGTCGCACCATTACCATCAGCTATAGCTTTTGGTAAAACGGCAATTGTTTGATCCTACATATTATTAACTTGGTTCGCAGCTTGTTGCCTTGGACTTCTTCTGATCTTTCCCCTTATTATCATATATATGATGCACAAAAAGTAGGTATGTTGGGGCTTATACCGTTATACATATTGATGCACAATCAATGTATGAGCATATGCATATATTGTGACAACCTGGTTTTTCCAACCAAGTCAAATAACTAGAGTTTTGGTCAACTCAACTACACGGTGTTTGATCTGCTCAACTACCCTGAATTTAGTCAAAAACAACTACTTGATATCAAGATAATATTATAATTAAATGATAATATTGAATTATGTTAAAGATAACAATGAGTCACATTATCTCAATCTTGTAGATAGCAAAATACTTGATAGATAATAATCTAGCTTACAAAATATTAGATAGATGACATTTTCAAATTCAAAATACTTAATGGAAAATCATGAGTTAATAAATACTAATAAATAATTTGTGGATAATTAGGAATCATGTCATTATATTTATTCACCAATAAAACACTTAAAAGAGATAAATCCTATTCGCTTTAATCTTGTAGACTTTTAGCTTAGAACTTAGTATTTTTATAATTAGAGTGTGTATATGATATAAGATAATATTGGGTTTATATATTCAATCTTGTAGACTTTTAAAACAATTAAAAGTGTGGAGATAATTGAAAATACTACTAAAAAATAATAAGTGATCTTTTATCAAATATCTTAGCTAGTAAATTACTTAAGTAAATAATCTTGAAAATTACACGACACTTGTTAAATAATTAGCTAGATTCCAAAATGATTGTGAGATAATTATTTGAGATACAAAATACTCAATAGATGATTTTCTAAGATATCAAATATTTGTTAGATAAATTCAAATTATAAAGATAATAATGAGTCTATTATTTAGATTTAGGAAAGAATAATATAATATTAGCTAGATTATAATAATAGGATAGATAATCTTTTAAAATTTTAAAAGATTTAAGAGATAAACTTTGGTGAATAATAAAAGGCAAGCTACAAGTCCTCAATCACCAATATCACCTAATCAATCTATAAAATTTAGTTTACAAAAATAAGAAGATATGATATGATATGATTGATTATCTAGAATCTTCCTTAATAGTTGCAACCTATTTAATTAAGAATTGAGAGTCAACCAATTAACTCACAACCTACACAATTTTCGAAACACACACTAGCACACACTAGAAGGTGTGAAATTTTCAGCAAGGAAATGAGAGGAAATTCATCACGTTTTTGCCACCCAAATTCATTGAAACACGCAAGAATTGTTTCCGATATCTGTAAGTGGGTTTTTGCTAGTTATTCGTTTCGTTTTGAAAATAATATGTATGTTTTTAAGTTCTCAATCGATATGAACTGTGTTGAAATTAAGAAAAGTATTAATTTGTAAGCACTTTAAACTTTGAAATCTGATTGGAAATGGATTCCTTTATGACCTTGATGCGGTGGGATATAACCGTTTACATGACCTTATACGGTGGTTATCCCGTTGTTTCTGGAGTTTCCAGACCCTTTATTCGTGGGTAAGCCGATGCATGACCTCATCTCTAGGAGGGATAAGTCTAGAGACTGATATCAGTACCAAGAGGAAACTAGATTATTTATTGTGCTTAACGTATATGAAAATTATGAATGATATGATATGTTATGTTATGGCTCGATGGAGCAATCATGTTAAGATGCATTCATATCAAGATTACGTTTGAAATATGTTTTGGAAAATTATGAAAAACTATATTATTGTCATATCGATTGGCCCCTGCTTGCTGAGTGTTTACCAAAACGCTCACCCCTTACATCCACTCCCCAGATATAAGTGAATCAAAATCGAGAGGAAGATCAAAACCAATTTTGGAGATGATGAATTATATGATATTATTCAAGATGCCGTTGCCAGTAATTTATGAAGCTTCCGCTGATATTTGTAAGAGTTATTTATTTATTTTTGGAATAATAGACTGATTTTCGTAGAATTATGTATTACGAGGCTTGTTGATTTTGAATTGTATTTAGAATCAACGCCGGTGTTATCGACCCCGGTCTCGGGGCATGACATATCATCTATTGTCAAACTAAAATACGGGAACATTATTCTGATCTATCAAACCAGTAATTTATCAGATTCTCAAACAAATATAAGATTTTCCAAAGCCATTTGAATCTTGGATCCAATAGTGAGCGTCTTGCAGCTAAGTTGGTCTGTTCTACTACATATTCGTCTTATTTCTCCCTCGCAATGAAATAGCCGAACTCTCGGTATCCCTTTGAAATCGAGTCAGTTTCAACAGTGTCTATGCAAAAGTCTACACCATTTGCATTAGAGGCGGCTAATGGGGGCTTGTCTCATAGGCTAAGGACATGGTGAACCTCATTTTTTCTTCTTCAAATTACTCGTCTGAATTAGGAGCTCAACTTGTATATTTCTTTGTATAATTGTGTCAGTGTTACTTGAGATAATGGAAGGAGACATATTGAACATTTTTTCCCATAAGAGTCAAAGCACAAAGTCATACATATCGGTACCCACTTTCTTCAAAGAAAATGACTAAAATCATTCATAATGATGATGGTTCCACCATGAGTGGACTTAAATAGAATGTTCAAAGAACATTTTCACATTAGATTTTAAACTTGACATCAATGAAGCTACTAAGCTACAAGTGGCATGGTCCATCTAATTCTTAACCATACATGAGAAAAAATAGAGTACTTTTTTTCTTGAAAGAAGATAGATTGGTTAAACTAAATCAGCCATATCGTTTGATATAACGGATCTCAAAAATAAAGGACAAGACTCCAAGCTGGGAGGAATTGGACCATGGGTAACTGCACAATGAGCGAGTACATCAGCCGATGCTTACAATATTGGACAATCAATCTTTCCCATGCCCATGAAAAAATAGAGTTGGAACCAGGGGTGGACCCTAAGTCACAATATGTCGGTGCGCGGCGGGTGTTGTGCGGGTGCGGATAGGTCAATTTTCAAAAACTTTAAGTGTCTGTACTCCTTAAAGCGTCTATTATATATATATATATATATATATATATATATATATATATATATATATATATATATATATATGTGTGTGTGTAATGAATTCGAAAAATGAAATGAAATATTACATTTATGTTTCAATATGTTTTGTAATAGTATGAATTTATTAAAAATGACTTATATTATTGCGAAGAATTAAGAATGTTTAACATTTAAGTTCGTGACTTAGTAAAACTTAGTAGTGACTTAATAAAATATAGTAGTAAAGCGCTGTCGCACAAGCACTCAATGCGTCAAATCATGACCGGAGCATCAATGCGCAACTTAGTAAAACTTAGTGCGCCTTAAAGCGTTGCGCAAACTATAAATAAATAAATATATATATATATGTATATATAAAATTCGGACCCTCCCTCCCGAAATATTTTTTCTGGCTCCGCTATTGGTTTGAACTAGGAAAAAGTGATGACTCATTGAACATGAAGCTCATACTGACAGTTGGAATATTGGTTTTTCTTATGGATGAATATGAATTTTAATTCAATTTCGAAACTATATTTATTTTCTTGAACAATTGTTTTTTTGCTTTTCTTACGTCTCTAGCTGTTTTTTTATTGCCTATGCATGTGTCCCAATTTAAGGAAAATTTTATTTTGAAAAAGGTTTACAATGCTTATACTTTTATGTTTTTCGACTTATAATTGTGAAAAATCCATCATCAATATGTCTCCCTTGTAAAATAGCTGTTTTACAAATTCCCCCTCTAGTTTGAACAATTACATCTACATCCCTTGTAGAATATGTATATTACAATAACATCATCTCTAGTTTGTAAATATATAAGATTACATCTATTTCCCTTGTAGAATTGTTGTATTACAACAACACTCCCTCTAGTTTGTAAATGTATAAGATTAGATCTACCTCCCTTATAGAATATCTGTATTACAATAACACTCCCTCTAGTTTGTAACTATATAAGAAAAATTATAACTACCTTCCATTTGATTTCACATAAAAAACACTATAGGGAAGATAAATATTAATGTTCAAACTAAATGAACTAAAACGATAATTATGAAAACATGCATTTTCTTTAACTTTTTAACAATTGAATACTAGCCATTTATGAATAACAATTGAATGTATCTTTAACTTTAGTCACTAGCCCTGCGTGAGCCTCATTTTTTGGTCATACACAACACAATGTTACCACTGACCACACAATATATTTTTGCTGTAAAAACAGACATTTTCTTAACTTTTTACCTGCCATTTGTCCAAGTTAGGCTATGAAATTAATTCCCTGATTCTGAACCAAAGAAATTGTCCTTTGCTTTCGGTAAAGAATTTGCTATTACTATAAGTATTTTGAAATTTAATAATCAGAAATATTGTTCAGATGGACGACGGCAAATATTTATGTTTGATAGTACTTGAATTATGGGAATCATTGTCGTAGAATTTAAGTTTATCCTTTTTTTTCATTTTCGCATCTCCCAATATGATTGCACCTGTTTTTTTAGCATGAAATAAAATATATTAGAAGACGTCAAAATACAAAGAAAAGGCAGTCTAAACCCCAGCAACGACACAACAAACCAAATAACCATAAAAACACTAGACACCAAACCACCAGCAACAAATCAAACAACCACAAAAATACTAGCCCGCAGTAAAAAAAAACTAAGGTATAAAGATTCACAGCAGAAAATTTATATCATAACAGAACAACACTAACGGATAAATTGTAATAAAAATTGAAGTTTAAAACAAGTCGCCCCATAAAATAATCAAACAGGCAAATTATTGTCTCAATTGTCCTAATTACAGAAGCAAAACCAAAGCAGGGGTTTGAAATTTGCGACTCTTTTGTTTCAACTGCTTGACCAATCGTACATTGACAAGCGGGACTCTAATATTATTTCCTTAATCAACCCTTACGGATCCTCAGTTTCTTTCTTTATTTCTATATTTTTAACACTGAGTTTTCACACTTACAATGACGAGTGGTGCTAGATGACCAGAGGATACTATAATCCCATTTGGCGAGAATGCAACTTAACCACTTGGTCAACTTAATTTAAAACAATTGACTTTGAAATAAATATAAATAAAGTTTCTGCTAATGGAAGATCAAATTCAGACCCTAAATTTATTTGAGGACGGGCAAGATTAGGTTAATAGGGAGTAAATTTTTCTATAGAACGTGGCTAAATACATTTCTTTAAAAATAAATTGCATATAAAATTTTAAATTTTTTTCTAAATTTTAAATTTTCTCACCAGCTCCTGGATCCATCATCCTCGTTCCTCCCGAAGATCCAACTGAATGCCACGGTAAAAGGATGAATAAAACTACTTTGACCAAATCAAAGTCTCGCATGGATGAAGCAAAGCTCAATAGCATAACTTTAACCACTAAAATCGATCTTTTCATGCCAAAAGAATTTCAAGTTAATGAAATTAAACATAACTGATTAATGGGATTGGACTAATTCTGCATCAGAAACTCGTCATTTAATGAAGCAGGAAGGTTTAAATCTATATTCAAGCATTCACCATTTCTTGAAAATGGCTTAACAGAGCCAATAGTTCTTGCAGTTGCTGCAAGGAAATGAGTTCTCTTATGTCCCCCGAATGCCTGCCCGGACGTAAACACTCTAGGACAAAATGGGCAGGCAACCGTTCTCTCCACGGCCGCCGCCGACGACTTCGGACTGCCACCTGTATCTCTAGTGTTGAGTTTGATCTTATTATGGCTAGCCCTGTGCCCACCAAGAGCTTGAAAAGACCTAAACAACTTGCTACAAATCTCACATCTGTAGTACTTTGCTCCAACTTTATTCTTCGTCACCTTTTTCTCTCCAGAATCTTCTGAATAATCATCATCTTCAAATTTATTTTCTTTTTCTTCCACTTGGTACGCGATTTCATCCCTTCCCCAGTTGTCTTTTGATAACATAATCAAACAGTGAGCAGCATCTTCTTCATCATATGAGTCTGAAAGTGATGAACTAATAAAAGATTCATGATCCACAAATCGGGATGAATACTCACTGATCTTAACCTTATCTTCTTCACCAAAAAAATCCTCAACTTTGATCCTGTTTACATTAGAAATTCTTGATTTTCCCACCCTTCTGGATCTTCTGCAAATAGGGTGCTTCTTCGATGAATCTGTCTTATTTTCCCTGTCTTGAAGAACAGAAAAAGATAATCTCAACACCCTCGTTTTATCATCCTCCTCCTCTTCTGATGAAGATGAAGAAAAATTCATTGTGTGAGATCTCATATGCCCGCCCAGAGCTTTTCCATTAACAAAACTCCTGGAGCAAAGCTTGCATATGTGATTCTCCATTGTGAAAAGAAGCAGAAAACTCTGTAATTGTTCACGCGATCTATGGATTTATGTGTGTTTTTATATCTTGAAAGTGCTGGAGTTTCGTTTGCTCTCAATACTCGGAAGTACGGTGTGTGTGGGGACTGGGGAACCTAAAATGAGTAGGTTACAAGCATTCTTCCACCCATACATTTGACAAATGTATATAGAATTAGGTACAGATATTAATATTGATATATATTCCTCTCAAAATATGATTTTGGTTTTATTGAAATTTTTGTATTCATGACAAAAATCAAACGCAAATTAATACAATATCTCACTACATTAAAGTTTAAATAAATTATTGACAAGAAAAAGAATTTATTAAACTGGATTTTTAAAATCAAATCAGAAACAAAATCACATATACTTAGTAGGTGTTTGCAATTGCTTATGAAAATTGCTTATCTCCTTTTCAGATAAAAAAGCAGTTTTTGGGTGTTTTATTTGTTTGCTTCTGCTATTGCTTCTCTAAAAATAAGTAGAAAAAAGCAGAAGCAGAGAAGCAGGTCATGACATGCTTTTGACTGCTTTAAGTTGTTTTGTGGCAATTTCGTAATTAATTTAAGTTTATTAAGCTGCTTTTTTATTTAAATAACAAACACTCAATGCTTTTGCTTAAAATCAACTTTTTCCAACTTTAAGCAAAAGCAACATAGAAGTGCTTTGAATAAGCAATCGCAAACACACCCTTAATATGTTTACATGCATGTAATTTTATATATGTATATATTTTTAAAAGAGAAAACTAAACAAAAGACACTAAAAATTGAAAAATCTAAAATTATTTTATTCGAGCGATTGAAAAAACTTTAAACCCTATTCATACATCAACAACCATAAAAAAATATTTAAAGAAAAAAAACTATTTATATCCAACACTGCTATATATTTGTATGAACTAAGAACAAATATTTGCTATTTTAACAAAAATCGTAATGCCACTTTATCAAAAGTAAAAGTCAGTGGCAACATTTCAAGTCAAATCTTTGATCCTCTATACTAGGTCAAAGAATATATTTCAACCGCTCATCCAACAAAAAAGTTTTCCCATAGTTGAACTAACTTGGGACTAATAGGAATCAAACACGAAGTCTTGTCTCTTAACAAATAATAGGATCGAGTATTTGAAGTTTTTATTGAAAATTATAAATGATGATAATATTATAACTCTAATATTTTAAATCATAATACAGTCTAAGCGTCGTTTTCAATCGTTTTTTCAACAATGACCAATCGACCCAATAATATTCAACTAGCCTATAAGAAATATGGTAGAAAGTATTATAAGATTTTGAACGGAGATGAAATATAAAACATGTTAGGTTAGCATTAAGTTTCCTCCCATCTTTAAATCGATTTCACAAGGTTTTTTTTTTTTTTTTATTTCAAAAACATAATATGAAGATGAATATTAGATTGCACTTTTTAAATATTAAATTAAAATTAAAGAAATCTACATATCATTCATTAATTTTTACAAAAATATTCCTAGGTATACGTAAGTAGCAGGTATCATCTGAAAACTTTTTTAAAGAACGAAAATTCATTAGAAAAAACAAGTATCGATCTATACTGTATCATGGAATATCTACGAGTTTTTTTGTCAATAAAATAAGTATATAATCAAATTAGGAAAATAGTCAAATTCATCTTCTAAGTTTGTCTATTTTAGGTTTTTGGTCATTCAAATATTCAAATTTTGGTCATGATTCTATAAGTTTTTATTTTCTTTTAGTCATATATCAGATGAGCACCGATATGAATCGAAAAATACTGATGTGATGTCAGAAAATACAGACATGACTTTGAAAATATTGACGTGGCATCGAAAAGTACTGATATATCCGGGCGATACGTCAATAATCCGACGAAATAAGAACAAAAACAAAAGCCAACAAAAAATCATATTTAGGGCCTATACATTTTTAAACCAAGTACTTTTTTCTATAAAACCTCATCAGCAAATTTAAAAATTAATCTTCATTCATTTCACTTACTACTTTGTTGGTGGATGTAAAGGGTCCAACAATATTTAAGTGCTTGACAAAATTGCCAATTACCATTAACATCAACTTTTGAATGGTGGGAAATATAATAAATGTAGGAACTAATTGTAGTTGATTTTAAATGCCGTTTTATAAGGGCAAAACCCTGGACTTCTTCCTGTTTCTTTGTCACTCTAAATTTTTAAAATATTCTCATTTCATATTTTCTTTTAGGTTGTGTTCCGATGGATGTATTTCATTAGAATTGAGGGATTTTGTTTGAAAATGAATTTTAAACTTGGATTTGAAATGACACATATCATCTGCATTTCAAATCCATCACAATTACCACTACATTTACATAAACTAGTAAATATGTGGATTTGAAATACACATAATATAAATTCATCCAAAACAATTAAATGGATTTAAAATCAATGGCTTCAAATCACTCTATCCAAATGTACCCTTAGTTAGGTTGATTTGGGAATGTTTAATTGTTTATGAATCTGTAAATTCAAGAAATTAATGTTGATGAACCAAAGACAAGTTAAAAAAAAGAGTTAAAAGTAGATTCAGAATTTCCATAATCAATGATTTGTTAAGTTGTGAAAAGATTAAGGTAAAGACTAGTCATACTAGGCATAAAATTTAATTTTTATGACACAATTTTATATTTTCAAAAATATATATATTTCACCTGGCTCACAGTAAATAAATAAATATATAAAAAAAACATCAAACTTAGTAGGTGTTTGCAATTGCTTATGAAAACTGCTTATCTGCTTTTCAGATAAAAAAAAAAACAGTTTTTGGGTGTTTTATTTCTTTGCTTCTGCTATTGCTTCTCTAAAAATAAGCAGAAAAAAGCAGAAGCAGAGAAGCTGGTCATGACATGCTTTTGACTGCTTTAAGTTGTTTTGTGGCAATTTCGTAATTAATTTAAGTTTATTAAGCTGCTTTTTATTTAAATAACAAACACTCAATGTTTTTGCTTAAAATCAACTTCTTCCAACTTTAAGCAAAAGCAACATAGAAGTGCTTTGAATAAGCAGTCGCAAACACACCCTTAATTTCTTTGGTTTTTATACATTTCCAAAAGGTAGAAATAAGTCAACGAAGCAAGGATATCATAAATTCTTAGGAGAAGGAAAAGAAAGTCGTAAAGACTAAAAGTCCATGCTGTTTATTTTATCCATTAATAGCTTTATTAATTATAATTATAAAGTAATTTCAATCATGGACAAAAGTATATTCGAGATTTTTTGATCGATGACTTGAGCTTTAACAAAAACAAAATGATAAAAGAAACAAGCAAACTAACTAATCAGGTCGAGCACCGACGAATCTAGCCTTTTGGTTGTAGTGGATTAAATTGTAGGATTTTTATTTAGGAAGAAGTTGTCTGATTTTTACACATTTGTGGCAAAGGTATAATATATATGATTTTCCATTGAATCAACCTGCCCCTATTACTGAAAGTGGCTAAATGTAGTGAATTTTACTTAAGTATCCTAATAATGCACATAATATTTTTCTATTAAGTACTCATTTACCAAATTTGTCTGGACTCTAGACAGATCACTGCTACTTATGCTCTTCACATGGATCGTCTAGTCATTCCAATGAACACACCATTAAAGAAGGTAAACGAGTTTAAAAGTTGTAGCCTAGATTGAGAATGAGATTATTTTGTTAATATTAGATTTAAAGATTTCTCAAAGGACACTCAACCCTTGACATGATACACTGAATTGGGATGACCAAATTTAATTTTGATTCAAGTCTGATTATCACTAATCAACTCCTAGTTAGATTTCAATTCGAAGGATGTAGATGTGATCTGCATGTGGATGGCAGTGAGCGGAGTAGAATTCAAAATACATGAGACTGAAAGGGCTAGATATAGCTAAATGGCTATCACGATTTAGAATGTTCCAAAAAGTAATACTAAATTTTTTTGTTGGAAATTTGTAGGGCTAAAGCCACCCTAGTTCATAGGTGTGACTCCGCCTGGATGGCACCAACCATTTTATATGCTTAATCCTGTTAATAACTGAAGCACTTCAAAGAAAGACAAACCAAATTAGTGATACATATTATGTTTTGATATTTTTTTAAAAAAATACTAATTGAGGCATATTTAATTTTTTTTTTAAATATTTTTGGCTTATATATTCGAATATGCTTTTTTAAAAAAGTTTCAGACAAAATTTTGGGTTCATCCTAATTCAAACAAATTAATTGGGTGGAACAAGCTTAGAGGTGGCAAATGGGTCGGGCGATATGAGGCACGGCACGACAATTTTTTTTTAATGCTACCTATCGATCGGAAACATACGTGCCGATTGATCGGTAGCATTCGAAGCACTATTTTCATTATATTTCAATGTTTGACTGCCGATCGATCGGTGAAACCAACAAAATTTAAAAAATAAAAATAATTGGAATGGGCCGTACCGGCAAGCACGACCCATGTCACGATCCATAGGAGTCGTGCCTATGGCAAATGCCAGGCCATCTCTTTAAGGGAAACGGGCCGATGCAGCACGTTTCATTTTCAAACGGCACAGCACATCACGATTAAACGGGCCATTCCGGACAAGCTGCATGCTAAGGACTTTGGAGTAATTGTATATTAGTTGGATTATGCTAGGATCATGTTAAGAGCCCATTTGACACTATAGGGCAGGTTTGTAATGAGTTGATTGGTTAACTTTATGTGTATATTTAATATTGTGGTTAGGAAGTTAATTTGTTTATGTATTATTAAATGCTTTCAAGGTTTAAAAAATAAATATTTGATGCACACATATCACTTTGCATTATCAACTTAACTACAATTCTTCAATGCTTCTATTTTTACCTGCTATTTTTTAGAGAAATAATAACATAAATTATGAAGGAAATCAAACACCCGAATTCTGTTTTTTTGTCTGAAAAACAGATAATCACTTTTGTGAAGCAATCCAAAACATTTACTTGGTATATGATGTAGGATATTTGATCGCAAACCATATTGTATTAATCTATAAAACTGGTAATTTAAACACAAATACACTTCCTTGGTTGCATTAGCTTATCGATATTCGAATTTCACACCAAGTACTTATAACAGAACCAACAATTACATCTTACAAACTTAGTTATTTCATATGAAATTTATTAAACTCAACAACTCTCAAAAGTTGATGATCGATCTATAAGCCTTTCCCGACTTATAATCCGCAGGTATCACATTATTAGCCACAATAGTCTTGCCGGAATTGCCTCCGGCAATTAATTTTATTGAAAACGGCGGCTTCAGACTTGATCCCTTGTTCAACTTCCAAACAGCACCCCAAGATTTCTGCATAGGAAGCCACTGGCCACTGTTGTCCGCCTCTTTCAGCCCAACTCCGCCGAGACCATACCCATTTTCGAATTCAATGAGTACCGCAAAGTAATTGGTGTTGGAACCGGCGTCGACCCGAAACGCCACAGTTGTGCCACGAAAGTTGCATGCTACCCTGAAAAAATTCAGTATATGTTAGAAATAATTAATATGTATCAAACTGTATTTTTCCACATCTATGTTTACTTCTCTATGGTCCTCCGTGTTGTCACAATTGAGTTTTAGTTCTGTATGTTCCATTTTTTGATAAATTCAATCCTTTATTTGCGATTTAAGTCATTTTTTTATGGCAGTGCTATGTGTCACTGACCATGTCGACCATACGGAAAAAAGAATAAAATTTTAAAAAAAAAGTATAGATAACGAACTAAAAATGATATTTAACAACATTAATAACCAAAATTGTAAAAAGACAAATAAAAAGGACCAAAATTGTACATTTTCGATACCTCCGGGCTAACCGGATTGATTATCACTCTTATCCCATTTGGGACAGACTCAAGTTTTAATCCTTTTAAAAACATTTGTCCCTCCTGATACTAAAAAAAAAAAATTATTTTTCCCTTAAATGTTTAAGATATACTTAATGAACTAATAACCTCCAAAATCATATAAAAATATTGTCAAAACTATCCGTGCATATAATTCCTTTCCTTACTTCCAAAACCATAAAAAAAAAAAAAATTTATCGACATATACTAAATGAATTAGTAACCTCTTATAAAGTATGTTTTGAATTCCCACTTTCCTAAGCTGGCCATCTTCGCCAGAATTTGACATGGTTCCAAATGAAGTGCCGCTTAAATCAAATTGAATTGACCGGTAGTCGCAGCCGGGGCATTCATCCGTCACCACCACGGTCACTGGGTTCCCGGAGCAAGCTGTATTTGTTGTACATTTCACCTGAAAATGATAAACAAAATAAATAAATATTTTGATTTCTCTCATACAACACTATTTAACTTTGAATAAAAGTTTATGGTATGGGAGACCTGATAACATGTCCCGCATCCGGTTCCGTCGTTGTAAAGAGATGAAGCGGCCGCCGTTATCAGGGAAGAATATGGCGGTGTCGACACATCATTTAGGTATCCGCATGAACCCCCTTCAAATGTGGAACAAAAAGACAGATTTATTATTGGGAAAATGTACAACCGTACGAATAATTTTAAGTATTCTGATATTGTCAGAACAATTAATGTTGCTGTCATTTTTCATATTAAATTCATAGAAATCGCTCTAGCAGCAACAATAACATTTCCCTAATCTTAAATGAGGGCGAAAGCGGGTATTTTTTTTTAAAAAAAGTAAAGGAATAGAATAGATTCATCGTCTGAGGAATGGGATTATTTTTTATTCTATCCTTTACAAGTATGAATCTAAGCTTGCTTAAATGTTACCATTGCTTCCTGCACCATAAGGGTCCCCATACCAACTGGCTTGACCTGTAGACCAGGCCGAGTCGGACTGAACTTTCGACACATTTAGGAGCTTGGGACTGAAACAGTAACACAAGTTTGATACAACAGATAACACTGTTAGTGCAAAAAGAGAATAATGCGAAGCAAAGACCATCGGATCAAGAATTGGAGGGAAGACTAATTGTAAGCTTGATCGTTGTTAGAAGATGATACTACCCTATTTATAGAGTCTCCATATTCACGTAGTATTCATGTGAGGTTAACATAAAAGTATTTAATACAAAAGTCAATTTAAATGAATCATTATAAATAATTTTGTGTCGGGCACATGCGTGTGACATATATAAGTGCCTGATACAAATAGGATTTCGAGTTCTTGTGGCAAACCAGATTAATTGGGTTTAAACTATGTTGCACCGATACTTCAAAAAATTTTCACGGTCAAGTATCGGATACTTTTGGGATACGGATACGCGTGGATACGACACGGATACATATCGAATACGCCACGTGGCGTATCTGGGGATAAAAAATAAGTTTTTATTTCGGATACGTTTCGGATACGGTCAAGATACGCCACTGACCGTATCCGACACGGGTTAGATACGGGAACTTTCAGAAATTTTTTAAAAAATAGGTTTGAAACTGTAATTAAAATTAAATTATTTAACTAGATCCCTATTTCCTAACCACTTTAATGTGTTTATGTCGATTATATGCTTGAAATTTTTAGATGTCCTGGATTAATATTTTACCATTTGTCGTGAAGTTGGTGAGTTTGCAACTTTATTCTGATTTCTAATGTGTTTAATGTTGATTATATGCTTGAAACTTGATTTCTTACAAATATTATTAATTATATATTTATATATATATAAATTAATTAATAAAATGTGCCGTATCCGGACGTATCGTATCTTACAAATTTCAAAAATCCCGTGCAGTCGTACCCGTATCTGCGTATCCACGTATCCGCGTATCTGTATCCGTGCAACATAGGGTTTAAATGATTCACTACTACAGTTCGAATGGTCAGTTGACACGCATATTATTTAAAATTGTCGTTCTAAACCTGGCATTAAGCCAGAATTCAAAATTACTTATGATTGAGTAGGGCTAAAAAACTATCATTATTTAAAAGATTGAACTAAAAAAATTAAATTCAAAAAAGTAACACGAAAAAAAAACCTTTTTTGAAATTTTACTTGAGTCTAGAGTTCACTATAACCCGTAGGGTGGCTCCACTCATGTCTGGTTTTTTCGTATTATGGCTTTGATCAATGTAAAATTCTGACGGTATCAACCCATATCTCTTCGAATGGATATGATCGATATAAAAGTTTTGACATTTTTTGTCAAATTAAGTGCTCATGCATGTAACATAAAAATATTTATTTATTTATTTTCTTTTATTGTTAATTTCATGGTTGAGTTAGTTTTATCTCTATTTAATATCGATGGTAGAATTTTAAGCGTATTAATGCGTTTAATCTTAAGTAATATTTTACAAGATGAAAGCTGAGAGCCAAAGCATATGTTTAGATATGATTAAGATTGTGAGGATATAAACGTGGTCAAGTGCATCAAGCCTCTACAAGGATTTGGGCGAAGCTCGATTCGAATAAATAATGTTTTTTTTGTAAAATTAATATATAATTATTTATTTATTTATTTTTTTTATCTTTAATAAGTTAAGATTTTACAGTTTATATATAGTTAAAATTGAACTTAATTGATGCCCTTGGCTCAAATTGCTTGAAACCTAGCCATAAAGCTTCAAAAAATGCTCAAAATAGTAAAAATAAAAGACACCTTAAAAACTTAGAAAGTCATTTTTTTTCTATAGACATATTACATCGCTCATGCTTTTAGGCACGAATTAAGTAATTTTAAAATAGCTGTAAACTTTAATTTCAATAATAAAACTTGACATATTATCTTATTATTTAGCCGGGAAAGCATACGGTTTTTGGGCTCCACTTATATATCAACTCAATATTTCATTACAACACCTTATAAATAAACAATACATAAACTAACATATCAATTATTTTAAACCAGTCATATTAAATTAGTCCATAAATAGAGGTCACAACGGGTCCATAAAAGTATTTTCCTATTTAGCCTAGATTATTTGGACTTAGATCTGTACGATAGTATGATGATGCAGGGACACTCCTAAAAATCATTCGGTGCAGTGTCAGACACTCCTCGGACATTTGTCGGACACACCACGTGTCCATTATTTTATTAATAAAATAAAACCGGGCACCCTTGTCGGACACTCCCCTCAAATCGGACACCCTTGTCGGACATGGCTGATGAGCGTGTCTGAGCCGTGTCCGACACAGAAATGACACTTTTGGATGAAATTGTACAATTTAAAAAGTTTTTGGCTAAAATGAAATTTAAAGGTATTACTTAAACTCTATTTAATTGAAGTGATATACATTTGTTGTTAGTATGAGTGATACTATGATGATTTTAGTGATATACATTTATATATATTATTTTTGAATTTGGTAAGAATATTTTTGGTGTTATATTTTATTTGGACGTGTTTGTTAAACTTTATATTAATTAAAGTAATATGTATTTGGTGTTAGTATGAGTGATGTTATGATGATTCTAGTGGCATGCATTTATTTATATGTTTCTTGAATTTGGTAAGAATTTATTTGCTAATTTTATATGGTTTTAGAATTTAAAAAATGTGAATTTCTAGTATACGTAATATAATATAATATAATGTAATATATATATATCCCCAGCCGTGTCGTCGTATCCTGAAATTTTTAAAAATTCGTATCGTCACGTCCATATCATATCGTGTTAATACCAGCGTTTCAGTGTTCGTGCATCATAGGTACGATACTATTAAAATAGTAAACGCTTGCACCATGAAAAGAATTATTTTGGGGCCCTGCATTTGTTACTTACACGGCCCATGTTAGATCGTCATAGTGGGCCCACTAAAACCCGTTTTTCAAATACTTAATTTATTAATATATTTAAGACCGAAATATCAGGACGACAAAGTAAAATCTGAGAGATTAACGTATGGAAATCCGCCGTTAACTTGGCCGTTAATGTCGGTTATTGACCGTTGGTCGTTGAAATATACTCACTTGATTGTCCCGTTACGACGGTTAAAGCTTTGAATTTGGTACAATATCCACGTGGCCGTCGCATTCAAAGTTAACACAGAAGCCATAATGTAAGGCGAGGATTAGGGTCTGCATTTTAAGTGTGATATAGACTATAATATAAATTAAGTGCTGTTAAATATTAAACTATAACAACTAAGAATTATTTAAGAAAAGAGTATACTTTAATAATATACAAATTATGCTAGAAATTCTATCTTCCCAAAATTGTTCTTGCTCGTATGATTATCCGAAAATGGACGCCTAAGAATAAAAATAAACCATGTTTAAGGCTTTTTTCGTTAATAATCATAATAATGATATCTCTACTAATTTCTTTGCTAATTCTAGCATTGTTTTAAGTGCGAAATATAGGGTTCGCGTTTCATCGACGTTAGCCTAAGTTTACTCTAATCTCACTTGTGTGACATTATATCTGAAGTAATTAAATTTTTCCACAAAGGGTATATATTTTCGTACATCAAAGAAGAAACGAAAAATGAACACATGCAAAGGCATTTTCTTACAACTTGCAATATTTTGGTTAGCTTTTAGCCAAGATATGAACAATCGGTTGTTGCAATGTCTTCATCATCTATCAAATATATTGTCGGAGATCTTTTTATTGAAGTTAATATATTAATTTGCTTCAAACAAATAAGTTAATATGTTGAATATATTGTAGGAAGATGATGACAGCGGCTCAAATTTTCGGGAGGCCTAAGACAAGTTATAGAAAAGAGGTCTTACATTTTTGGGAGGCCTAAGACAAGTTATAGAAAAGAGGTCTTACTAAAACATTCATCATATCATGAGCTACCATTGATCTACTCAGACAAATACGTCTACAAGAGTTTGAAAGACAATATTAAATGAGAATTATACTAACTTCACAATGTAATCTAGAAAATTTACTTAAAAAATAACTTTACACTAGTCAAAATACACGATAAACAAATAAATTCGTCAACAAAAGCACTTACAGTGCTGATGTATCAATGACCCCAAGTCTCAGATATATGATGATGTCCATGCAAGACATAACATATGGTGAATCTAAGACATGTAATCAAAGCTAGAAACTTTGGTTAATTTTAAACTAAAAACTTATGTCTTGTATTTTTTGACGTAAAAATACTTATTAACCTTTTTATATTCAAGTTTAACCAATAAGTCATTTTCTATTGCTAGAATTGCTAATCCGTTTAAGCTATATTGAAACATAGTTCTTCGTAAATAATTTTTTATAATATTTAGTTTGGAAAAACTTATCTCTGCATATGCAACTGTAACTGGTATAGTAAGTAATATATTTTCAAGATCAACACATTTTTTTTTCCAAAGCACAATCAATACAGAAATTTAATTTGAGAATGCCGAAGTTACGAGGTCACGAAGATGAAAGTTTGGAAAGTGAGTGAAATTAGGTTATGATTTTTTTTAATAATATAATTAATCTATTACTATATTATAAAGAGTGGGCATGCTAGAGAAACTATTGAACCTCTTGGTATGACCATACAATTACCAAAATGCCCATAAATCTTTTATTAATCACAAATAGTATGCCAACATGCAAAATGACTGAAATATCCCTGAGACTTTTAATAATTTCAATTTATCCTAATATACTATATTCTTAAAATATCTGTGACACCCTTAATAATATCGTCAATTACAATATTATCATATCACATAATATTTGTAATTACATGTTTATATTGCAATTTTATACCATATAAATTTTTTTAAAAAATTTACATAAAATTATATGTGCATGCATTCCATACCAAAAATCGCTAATATATATAAAATTAGTGGGCCTTATTCCAAGATGAGGCCTAAGGCAAAAGTCTCACATGCCTTGAAGTGGAGCAGGGGCCAAGTTTATATTATTAAAGTACAAAACTGAACACTCATACGTTATTAGGGATTTAGGGTTTTGTTCGGTCAAATATAAGTCTGGTGCGTGCAAATAAAGGTGGTGTGTACATTTAACGACTTATATTGCTGTGCAACGACCTATATATAACTTAATCTTTTCATTAAATTATACTCGGAAATTACTATTTTTACTTACCCCTCAACTGAGCATTTGCCTACTATGTCACACCATCTGGCACAAACTCACGCATACACGACTTCATAGTGAGGTCATATAGCAACTATTTCGTATTTGGCATCGTTTTATGATAATGGTTAACACAAGTTGTTATAATAGTTCATTATAACCAGTTAAAAATCATTTTAGATTTTTACTCACGTGGGATACGCGTAGCATACTATGCTTGCCAATCTTATCATGTCCGCGTGATATTTATCATCGATACGGTTACCATATCCAGTGGTGATTGTAAAAAACTTGTATTTTACCCCAAAAAAGTACATTTTACCTCCCAAATATTACATATTGCCCTCCTCCCATAAAATTATATTCTGACCCTTAAAAAAATTTACTTTTAATTTTTTATGTTATTATTTTTGCCCCCCTTAACTTTTAGGCTAGATTCGCCCCCGATCAAATCACACAAGTGTAGCGAAAAAATCCATGCACGATAATTCAACAATAAAATGTAAAATTCCAATAAATCATGTTAATTTCCATGATACATCTAATAAAGTTTACCTATAATTTTCTAAAACAAGATCGAGGTAATATAAAATCGCCGAAGAAACTTGTTTTTTTTTTTTTTTTTGAAAAATTGTTCGACTAATTTTTTAAAGGCATAACAAAAAATCATGTTAATTTCCATTATATATCTAATAAAGTTTACCTCTAATTTTCTAAAACAAGAAATATAAAATCGCTGAAGAATTTTAAAAAGAAAAATTGCATAAGGCGACGAATTTATTTCCAGGACGAGCAAAATAGTACATAAGATGGGGACTAGGTCAAAACCTCGTAAATTTAATAATACAAAATCTTTGAAACCGTAGATTGGGAATCGATAAATTTGTCCAGGGGATCCCTATACATCCGTGAATATGATTATATTAATATAAACATATCGGTTAGAGTTTAATATAGATAAGTCTAATATTGCTAACATATTTTGCCTCCAATTCACGTGGCTATCATTATCAATAGGATATCGATCATGACAATTTTCATATTTTTTAATTGTTTTTATTTTTCATTATATTTGTGATAAGTGGCAAATTAAAGTATTAAGTATATGTTATCAATAAATATTTTACTTTAAATATACGGAATCCATATAAATTTCATATAACTTATAAGTAACTTAAATTGTACCATATATTATGTCTATCACATGATATATATCATCGAATACTAAAAATGCTTTATGGTTAATGTTGGAAAATCTTGCATAACATTAAATATCGAAACAGGGTTCTTCGATATACTTGTTTGCAGCGGAAGTCTGATTTTTTCGGATTATCAAACCGGTCTACAAGCCTCCTAGATCTTGAATTCTCGTTGGTGTTCGGTAGATTACTACTAGAGTAATCTACTCTTTGGTGTTCGGTAGATTACTACTAGAGTAATCTACTCTAATTGCACACCTTAAGCCCTTGGAGTTCGTTGGTGATGCTCCAAGAGGGACTGACTATATTGTAAGAATAAGAGTATTGTAATGTTGTTAGTCACAAGAAGTGGAGGCAAAGACACCTACTTATAGGGGTCAAGCCCTAGCCCTAGGTCAGATATGCCTTATCTGGGTTGACGGCTAGGGTTTGACTTATGTCAAATATGGATGTCTACTGGGCCTTGAGCCACAAGCTCATCCCAATGAATGTATATTGGACATTTGGCTATAAGCCCAACCCATATGCATCTACAGTTAAGACATCCCAACCTTAATGAATACATGAATCTAATTTCTGAAAGTGCTCAGCATGTTTTTTCAAGTATTGTTTTCTTCTAAAAATAGTCGAACCCCTAATTTTATATGTAGTTGCATTAATTGTAATACCTTTTTTATTTCTTAAGAAACTAAATTGAATTACCATAAGCTTTGATATGAGATTCTTAAAATCCATAATCCTGTTTTCTTTCAAACATTAAAAATGTTAAATAACTCATCCAAATATATAAAAAAGTTTTTTATAAGTGATGTTGTTGGATCATTCACAATCATGAGCAGGTGTATTTACGCTTATGGTGCACAAACAGAATATGCCGAGCAGAGTAAACCTAAAACCCATAAAGGTTAGACGAGCGTCAAGGGTGTCCAAAGCATAGCCACTCCGACGATCAAATCAGTGATCAGAAAAACAAATGATATAAGAATCAAACAAGCAAGATAATAATGATTAGTCACAATATGTTAAAGAACAATATATATATATGTGTGTATATATATATATATTGAAATGAAAAAGAATATTGAGTATTTTGGGAGCAATTGAATTGTCATGCATGTATTCATAGTGGTGTATTTGGCACTTATGACCGCCAAATTCGGAGCATTATCTGCCCATGATCCTTGAACAACCAGCTCGTAACATGCCGTGAAATCCTCACTCAATTACTCACTATTAATGCACGTTCAACCATCTGTGATGATCAGTCGTGATACGCGGGTCTTCCTCCACTATTTGATCACGTGGGCCGAGGAAGCACATGCTCAGCTCGGCTCACCTTGTTTGGCTCTGACGTGTAAGGTTATTCTGCAAAAATCGGGAATTTTACCATAGGCGGCGTATTATCCCATTACATCAATTAATACTTGAGATGTTTTTTAATACAAATAGCATTCATATCATGTTACTACTTTAGTCAAAATCAATTTACCCCAAATTATGGCATTATGATATGTTTATTTTAGGGGAAATTACATGGAAGTCCACTTTGGTGACACAAAATCTACTTAAGTCTTGAGAAAAAATCTTAGTACATAAAAAGCCAAATTGGAAACAATTGTGTTGAAATAAGCCCACTTTTCAAATTTTCAAATCAATTGGGTGTTTTATGATGACTATTTTACCCCTCAATAGTTTGATATATTGCATTTTATCCTTTAGGCTTTTGTTTAAAATTACAAAGAAGTCTATATATAATATTTAATTATCTTTTATATCCTTATATTTATAAAAAGCAACATTTAACATCGTCTTTTTACAAGTCCCCGTTTTTTGCGATCCTTTTCACAAAATGTTATCAGAGCCTAGGTTTATTCTGGAAATACTAAGATAATATCTTGAATATTAATTTGTAACCTATACGGAGGAGACGATTCAAGAAAAATATGGACCCGAACGTTTGTTCAAAGTGTCATTCGTACAGGTGGTATTTCCAGAAATTGGAAAAACTAAATCAAAAGCATATGGCAGAAGCTCAACGCTTCAACCATAAGTGGAAACAATTACGAGGAACCGGTTTATGCACTCCAAGCATAAATCATTACAAGAAATTGGAAAGGATGGCAAAGAGGCTTCATCAAGTGAACCTCAAACTTCAGTTCCAGTTAGCCGAACTTCAGGAGGACAATCATCCTGAACACGAGGACGTTGTACCAGACCCCAATGATCCAACAGGGTCCGGACCGGAAGAATAAGATGGGTGAGCCAACCTTTCGAGAAATCGAGCCCGATTCTTCTAAGATTTCCCAAGATCTTAGAGAGATCCAAAAGACAGTGCAGCGCTATGGATATCTTCAATACCATATCCCTACACAAATCCATCAGATCCAGAGTCAGATGGAGACCATGATTAAACATCAGAAGGAGATTCTTGAAAACCTTCAAGATGTTCAATCCCGAGTAAAGGAATTGGAGTCAATGCCCAGTCCTACAGGAAGAAGAAAAGGAGGATGGTTGCCACCATCTTACGGAACAGAACCCCTTTTACACCAAAAGGGGAAAGCAGAGGAGGTCCGAAGGCCGTTAACTGAGTCTGAAAAAATGATTGCAGTCCAACGAGGAGAACCCATACTTCCCACAAAGTAATGTAAAGAATCAACCTGGAAGATCTAAGGGATCTTGCTGATTCATTTGCGGGATTAAATCTCGTAGAAATCAAGACAGGAGAGCTTGTACAAAGACCTCCACCACAAGAGAGTTTCGGGTCACACAATCCACCCGAAGGAGACCAAAGTATGCCACACAGGGATGATTTCACCTCAGCAACTTTGGATCCCCCAGTAGGAACAAGGAACCGTTCCCGAAGGCCAGATATTCATCAGACGCCATATGGGAAGTCACAGCTAGATCCAATCCATCCATATGGACTTATGCTCAACATGGATAATTTGGATTTCAAAAACAGAGAACTTCTTTTTGATGAATGGGCTTCAGCAATGAGAATAGCAGCAGGAACACTTGACTTAGGCAAAGAAGGATTCATTTTACTTCTAAAAATGAGTCTGGAAGGATCAGTCAAGATTGCCTGGGATCTTGGAGACCCAGGAACCAAGGAAGAAGTTCTAGCCGGAGAGTCCCTGAAAGAGATCGTGGACAAGATGGCGAGATTCTTCAAAATCTGTTTCATCGGAATAAGCTACTTCGAGGGAATGGAGGAAGAAAAGGCTAAGAAATACAGACAAGCTCTAATTAGCCTAGAACTACATGACATCTGCTATGTAGATGAGTACATCAAACTCTTTACAGAGTATCGATGGAAGTCGAAGATAGCGGAAAACGATGCAGCGGAGCTGTTTTTGTCAAAATTCCGAGCCCATGGAGAGAAATGCTTATCCAGGAGTATACACCGCATACAATCGAGACGGTGTCCAGGAGAATGTCATTTCTCAAAGTAAAGCTGGCAGAGTGGTGCTACCAAGCAAAGCTCCAGAAAAATTTCAAGAAGCTCAGAGGAATCAACAAAATGGCTCCTCTTTGTTGTACGGGAAATGATATCCCTACAATCATTGGGAACTACCCACAAAGGCGCAAGTTGAAGAAGCACAGAAGTCAACCGTATGCCCGAGGAGGTGGTTCAAGAAGAAGTAGGTCTTCATGGAAACCTAGAAAGTTCTGGTCAAAGCAGAAAGCCCGAAGCTATAGATCGGGGCAAAGGTCAGGACCAACAAGGAGTAGAATCTCATCGACAGGTTCTAATCAAGCAAGTTCTAGCAGGGCACCAACGAAGAGAACTTTCAGACGCACAACTACCCGTGCAAATGAGAGTTTCAGAGATTGTAACTGCTGGACATGCGGAGCAAGAGGACATATCTCTACAGATTGTCCAGAAAACCAAAGCCGATGAGTCAGACAGTTCGAGCACACCAAGGAATTTGAGGATGCTGTCTATTTTCAGGATTTGGTACAGGTGTATCAATTTGAGGATATTCCCTCAGATGAAAGTATCTACGAAGAAGAGATCTATTCTGAGGATGGTGGTGAATCTAGCTCAGAATCAGAGTGAAGGAGAGTTCCTTCAGCACGTGATTAGAGAAGAGCCGTCAGGGTTTTTCTCGCATACCACTATTTCTCATAAAACCCTTATGAGGATCATGAAAGAAGAGCCAAAGCTTCAAATGTATGATGGATTTACAATTGGAGCAATGGAAAAAGCCATGGATATGATTGGTCTTCGTAGTCGGAAGCATCAGATTATCCATAGGGTAACAACAGGTGAATTTGCGATCCCAATGGAATTCACGGGAAACCAGATTGAGATGCAGTTAATCCCCTACAGGGAAATCCATGAGATTAAGAACAAGGTCAAAAGAGAAGTTGCTAACACGCTCTCATGGATTCATATTGGAGCCATTCGAGTAATCATCAAGGCAACTTTCAAAGAAGGAATTGATTCGCCCCTCAACCTGGCAATCTTTGACAAGAGAATCCCGAACCTCAAAGATTCTTGTTTGGGAGCAGTGGCAGGAAATCTGTATGCAGGAAAGATGGCCTTCAACATCTATCCGAGGATTGCTTACAATTTAGGAGATCGAGACTTCAACAAAGTTCTCACTCTTCATCAAGATTTTAAAAGAGAAGATTTGATGAAAGAAGGGAACATGTCTTACTCGATCACCTACAAGGTGTCATACGCACTCTCGAATACTCATCATTCCGAGGTATTCCTGAGAAAGGAATTCATCGAAGTCCCCAGAATCTTCGAAGACTTCGCCAAAGCAGTATTGCCGGACATCATTGATACTCCGACAATAGGAGAGATCGACATGATGATACAAGATCAACCTGTTCTGAACAGAAGCAGGAGCCTCATGATCGAGTCAAGAAGGATGTCTTTCCAACAGGATAGGTTAATCAGCAACTATCCAGGGGAAAAACAGAAGGCAGCCTCAAGCAGAATTCAGAAAGTTCCTGATGTATTCCAAACAATAGGAAAGCTGAAATGCCCAGAAGGCTGGAGAGAAGTGCAGATAATTTTTGACATCACCGAGAAGCACAATATCTTCCCCTGCGATGTCCTATATTATTTGCAACAACCTACAGTTGGCAAATTTCAAGGACACGTTCAAATTGGTGAAATTAATCTCACAATTGAAGGAATTGCCGGACGAATCCCCGAACAGCTTATTCTAGGGATTGAATTTCTCGAGGAACATAAACCTTGGGAAAGATTGCAAGATGGAATGGAGTTCACGGTGGAAGGAAAAAGATATCGAATCAGATGACCACCAGCCCATTCTCCATATACATCTCCATTGGGATGTTATACGAGAAGTACAGGGCAGAATATTTTGCAGCATACATTGACTCAGGAGCGGGAATATGCACTGCCAAGCGAGAAATCTTCCCCAAAGACGTTGGTGAGAAATTACCAGCCATTGCCGAAAGAGACTTTTCCAAACGGATCCTTATTCTTAATGAAAGCGTCCAAGGAGCGGAAATAATTATCGGCGGAGCAGACGGTACCCCATGGTACAAAGTCAAAACTCCACATATATATTTCCATGATACCGGTGCAGATATGCTGCTAGGAAACAATTTCCTACAGACATTCAAGACATTCACTCAAGAGAATGAAACGAGAAGACTTATTTTCACAACTCTATGTGATCATAAGATTATGGTACAACGATTACGGGAGGCGTTTCACAGAAAATTCCCTATTCGTTTTCGCAACAAGCGTGGTGATGAAGGAAAACTTCGACACCCAAAGATGAAAGATCAGCGGAAATTTGGAGAGGCAATTCTTCAGTTCCGACAACAAGGTCCTAGTGAAAGGGCGTCACAAACTTTTGACTGGGTTAATATCATGTCTTTCAAAGAACATGATGAGGAAAGAGTAACTCCAGAAACCCTGTTGCTACTGAAAAATGCTTTACGAGAAGAAGTTATACAACCTCAATCTACCCTCGAAGAGCGAATCACTCTAGAGGATGTAAAAAGAAGATTCGTAGGAACTACAACGAGGATCCACTGGCATGGTGGAACAAAAATGAGCTCAGAGATACTTTGAAGGTGAAGACTGGAAAAGAAAATGAGTTTGTTAGGTACAGGCCGATCCCCATGAACCAGGAAGATCGGAAGGATATGCAGATCATACTTAAGGAACATCTTGACCTTAAGTTAATCTCAGCAGGTATTTCTCCATACAGCAGCCCAGGATTTCTGGTAAGGAATCATGGAGAAATTAAACGAGGAAAGCCGAGATTGGTGATCAACTATAAAGGGATCAACGAAATCTTGGAGTTCGACGGATATTTTATCCCAAGCAGAGAACATTTGGTAAATAGTATCAAGAATGCCAAAGTGTTTTCTAAATTCGATTGCAAGTCTGGGTTCTACCAGATTAAAATGGAGGAAGCAAGCAGAAAATTCACGGCATTCTCCACACCACAAGGACATTATATCTGGAATGTCATGCCAATGGGATTAGCAAATGCTCCCCAGATATATCAGAGGAAGATGGATAATCTTTTCAAGGATTACTTTAGCTTCATGTTCGTGTACATTGACGACATCCTCATAGCGTCAAAAAACATGAAAGAACATCTTAAACATCTGGAAATCTTTTCAGACGTTTGTTACAAGGAAGGATTGATGCTTTCCGAAAAGAAAGCAGTAATTGCTACAAGACAGATCGAGTTCCTTGGAATTGAGATCGATGAATCTGGAATCATCCTGCAAAATCATATTGTTGAAAAAGTACAAGGATATCCGGATGACCACAAGGATTTAAAACAACTTCAGAGCTTTTTAGGAGTTGTTAATTTCGCTGGGATGTTTATCAACAATCTAGCAAACCACAGGAAGGTGTTCAGTCCGCTACTCAAAAAGGATGTTAAATTTGAGTGGAATGACGATCATAGACAAGCTGTCAGACAGCTGAAGGAGGTTTGCAGGCAGCTACCAAAGCTTGCAATACCAAACGACGAGGATGCACTGGTATTATACACAGATGCCAGTGATCATTGGTGGGCGGCAGTTCTCATGAAAATTACACCAGAAGGAGAAGTGCCATGCAGATATTGCAGTGGGCTATTTGATAACAACGAAGTTATCAGATGGCATATCAATGAGAATGAGTTCTTCGCTGTTCGAAAGGCTTTTAAGACATGGCCACTTTTCCTACTTGCTAAGAAATTTATCTTAAAATAGATAATACGAGTGTCAAAGCCTTTTTAAAAAATAAAATTGAATCAAAACCAGAAAAGGCTAGACTTTTAAGATGGCAAGCTGAATGCCAATATTATGATTATGATATTGTCATTGTGAAATCTGATAAAAATATTCTTGCAGATTTCTTAACACGAGATGGAGGGACACATTGCTAGCGATACCCTCAAGCGAGTTAGGAATCTCAGGGAAAACCTGGAGATCCTGGAACGAGATTTTGGGACTCTTTGTCTCAATGCAGAGGTCGCTGGACGACTTCAACGAGCAAATCAGGAACTTGTTACTGATCATATACGAGCATGCTTTCGGGACCACGAACGTTTGTTTGAAGTCTTGAAAGGGCCTATACTTCAGGCAGCACCTTCAACAGTGCAAAAAGAAGTGTTTAGAGAACGGGGCTCATCTAACCCGGAGGCAAGGGATTCAAGTACCCCTGTCACGAGTGCTTCAGATGATGCATTCCTTGAGGATGTACAAGCTGAAGCGAATGTTGAAGGTCAGGTGTCATTACAATCTGAACCTTCAAGTCAACCCAGCACCTCTGGGGTAAAAGAGGGAGAGTTGAATCTTAGGCCAATGACTGGCAAGTCTAAGGTTTAAACTAATGACGATTTAGTTTCTTCACCTATGCAGGATTACCAGCGCACTTGGGAGAAACTAATTACCAGGCGAGGTATCAACCCAGAAAAATCAATAGTTGATATCTCCGGAAAATATCCGAGAGTTTGGATGAAACCAGGCAGTCATCCAAATGATGTTCAGGAATGGTATAATTTCGGAGCTCTGACTTCGGTTTATACTGTGGCACCAGCCTTCTCTGAAATTTCAAAATTAGCAAAATGGATCAGAGAAGCTGTATACGAGACTTGGGCCAATAATCCACATTTGGCCGGAGGTGATATCTTGGAGTTGTATTTTTTCAGTGCTGCTCCAGAATCAGCAAAGAAAGGCTTCATTGAAGCTTTTCATTTTATCAAGCTGAGAAGACCAGATGAAAACGCCCTGAAAAATATAAAAATGGCGCTACCAGAAGGAATTCCAATTTTAGCGTGAACTATCACAGATGATGAAGTTTCAACGAGACGAGCATGGGGTCTTTGGGTTTGTCTAACTGAAATGGACAAAGTCAAATACACATTCAAGTTCTTTCAGAATTCAGCCAATGGAACTTTCTTGCTGAATTCCATGACAGGAACCTCCACGAGATTTGCCGAAGAACTCTTTGAAACCAAGAGAAGAATTCTTTGGGAGAACAAGATTCCGGCAGAAAAGGAGACTTACCAGAAATTCTGCAACATGGCACACATTGGCCGATGGATTGATCATATCTGCCTAGCATGCCCGGAGCAGAAAGAACCAGAGTTTGGGAAAGGATTCCGATCCAAACCCGACAGATCAGAAGCAGGAAAAGACAAAAGACCTGCTGACAAGAGAGCCCGTTTTCCTAAAGCTCGGGGACCACAAAAACAACTAATGTAAAGATTCCCCGACAAAGGAAAAGAGGTGGACCATTAGAAGTTAGTGCGGATAATGTTCAAACGCACTCAGACAAAACATAATGGACCACTCACGAGAAAAGTTGGCACAACCGGACAAGATGCCAGACCACGTGAAAGTTAAGGCGCACACACAGGCGCACTCAACAATTATCAAGATTTGGAATCCGCATTTGAAGTCTGGATTCATGCCTATATAAGGGCACTCATTCAGGAAGCTAAGGACATCGAAAATTCTCCATAGTTTTCTGAGAAATAAATTTAGAGTCTCCAAGCTTTGTAATATTTCAACGTTCGTAGCTTGGTAATCTTTCTTTCTTTTATTTCGTTTGTAATCATTTGTAATATTGTTCTGTTGGTTTTAAGTTTATGTGTTTTGAGTCAAGCCTCATCTATATGAGAGGTTAAACAAGTCCGTCTCCTCCCAAAAGGAGACGTTTTAATGTAATAGATGTTATAAGTAATCCAGAATAAAAATAAGGCTGTTGCCCAGCTATCTCCCAGATTTCTTTAAATCTTTTTTATATCTTGAATATACCTTACGCCCTAAGGTAGGAAACGAATTAGGGCTGTGCTGTGCGGTTTCTGAAGGAGTCGGATAACTGGCAGACTAACCTCGCCCGTGTGCTGAGGTTGGATGGTGAGGAGCCATTCGTAAAACAGTCTGGAGGCAGTAAGTTTTCGACTGGTGGAAGTTGCGACCCACCTCACCCGGTGCCGTTATGGTCAAAATGGTATTTTTCAGTTTGCTAAAATTTTATTGTAATACGGAAGCATGTTGGGCCTTTTATTTATTTTTAACATGATCTTCAAATCGGGTTGAATTATAATTAGACGAACGTTATATAAACCGTGAGTCCTTTGCAAAAGTATGATCTTGAGATTCATCTCGAGATGACAGAAACTGAAGGATCGCATGTTCATATAATGTTTATGTTTGATAAATATTAGGATGAAAACGATGATGAATAGTATATTGTGGCATATTTTGTTTTTTAAACATTTTCTAGGACTACGAATGCAAATTTATTAAAGATTGGCTGGACCGCGTGGACCGCTTGGACCACATGGACCACATGGGGTTATTATGGTCATCTCAACCTAGAATGGACTTATGTCAACTATTGTTTTTTCGCTGGACTATGATAGATTATGTTTCACCAAAGTGTACCGGCCCGTAATTTTCCCTTTATTTTATCTGGCCCAGAGAATGACGTTCTAAGGATAACCTTTCGGGCTAGGCTGATCTATGACCCAAAATCGGCTGCGGATATACCTAAAGATTTAAAATGAACATAGCCCAAAGATGTGGGCTTTGGGGATGTGAGGCTCTGGCCCATTTACTAATTACTTATATGAACTATATTGGCACAAAATTTATCGTTTTCAGGAATATAGACTATTAAACTAATTGTACACGTGAAAGTTAGATAAGTGTCTGGTTTGTCAAAATTAGGTATGATTAATCATAATACGTAATTTATTTTAATATAAACACCATTAAACATATAGACATGATGTTCCCAATGTGTTCTTAAGTTATTAATTTGTGTTTACGAAATATGATTAGTTGTGGAGAGGTGAGTGCAAATGAGCCTTATAATATAGTGTATAATTGTTAGGTTGTAGCTTCTTCAACGGCACCACATGTACTTTAAAATTTAAAATTCTCTCTTTTGTGGGTATTTTATTATTGTAAGTTCAAATATATATTGTTAAACTAAAAGCAAAAACAAATTACCAAAACTTTTTAAGTTTATAAATAAATATCCAAATTAAACATCATATCCGCTTAAATTGAAGTTTTCTAGAACCGTAATTAGACCTGCAATGTAGTATGGACGGAATGATAGGCACCCAAGATGAATCACATCCAAAAGATTAAGGTGACATAGATGCATATGATTCGTTTGATATGCGATAAGACCAGCAGAGATAAAACAAGGAACGAAGATATTCGAGCTGAAGTATGTGTAACTTGTATAAAATAGAAGATGTCAGAAAGTCGCTTATGTTGGTTTGGTCACGTACGACGTAGGTCCGGCAATGCATATGTGCATCGAGTGGAGTCCATGGATTTCAGAGGTTTCATGAGAGCAAGAGGACAAACGAAAAAGACATTCAAAGACTTGGAGTTCAAGGGGATTAAAATGATATTATGACTGATAGAAGCGTTTGCAGAACACATCATACCCGACTTGATTCTCTCTATTGTTCATGTACCTTACCAATTTATTGAGATTAAAGGTTTAGTTATTGTAATCTTTAAAAGTTTAAATTTCCGAGTTTCAAATAATATAAATTATTGAAATTTAGTGCGTATTTTTCTGGAAATTTATATCCAAAAATTCTTACTTGTTCAAAACATCACAAATTTGATTGTGTCAAAAATATTGAATTCTTTTAAGGACAATTAGTAACGAAAAGTCATTGGCAAAGGAATTAAAGAATCCATAATTTTGGGTGTTGTTTACTCATTCTATTATACTTATCAAACAGAGAAAGCTGAGTTGTCCTGCGAAAAAAATAATGAAATTTGCTAAGTAAACTTATAATCAACGAGGGGATGGGGACAAAAAAAATTATAATCATCATTAATTTTCGTAAATAGTTTAATATTTTCTTTATTCGTAATTGATGGCACGTACGATGACATTCTTAATTAAATGATTATGTAATTAAATATAGTTTGAATTATATATTTATAAAAAAAGAACAACTTGATCATTAACATATAATTTGTTGCAAGGATTATTTACAACAATAATTAAGTATTTAATCTCAATGAATTGATGTAGATTACATGACCAATAGAGATAATTAAGTCGGGTCTGATACATGCGTAAGTCTTCTCCAAACACTTTTATCAGTCATAATATTTTTTTTACTCCCCTTGAACTCAAAAGTCTTTACGTGTACAAACGAATCATATGGTTCTGGTTTCAAGCAAACTTCTTTACTTCCAATTGCTCATTCAACATCACAACTAGGTGTCGATATAGCACGTTGCTATTGGGCGACAACCTAGCAACCTTGACCCACTTACAACTATACTCGGGCTCCGGTGCAGCACGTCGTTGTATAGAGGACACCCCAACTAAATTCATCTTATAGTTCATGACATGAGATATGACTATCACATACCTACCATCACTCACCTCCTTTCCCTTTAACTTGAGACATGCAGCGATACATATCGCAAGTGATACCTATCACATGCTGAGTTTATTGCAAGGATTCTATAAAACATAGAATAAACTAAACTTAGAAATTTTATAATATTAACGTCTTAATCACATACACTTTTCATCAAATTCTCTAACATATAAGCCTTCTCAATAGAGCATTCAAGGTGAAATCTATATACAATTTGGTATAAATTTAGATACCAAGTCCGAAAAATTGAGTAATTTATGATAAAAGGCGGGCAACCACGTTGAACCTCCTTTGTTCCTTTTGGTTTGTTTTGATTTCTTCAGCGCAGCTTATTAAAGTCTTCTCAATTTGGTAGCCTCCTCCAATGCTCACTTCTCTTTCCAAATGGCTACAATAACTCTCAAACACACTCACATTCACATGCAATTTGAATCTCATCAAGAACAAGAATTCTAACTCCAAACTGTTCATTTCCTTTGTTGTCAATCCCCCAACCCGAGCAATGTAAGAATTTCTATAGTTCCTGAATAAATAAAAGAAACAAGAGGTTAAAAATTTAAATGTATTGCAATAGCATTTATGTTGAGAGTCGTTCCACGTCAAATCTTTATAAGACGCGTGAGTTGCTCCACTCATTACCCATTGTTTTTAGTTTGAACCACATGTATTCTTAACATTGCTGTCAGAACAAGTTTTTTATGTGATTGACCCGCATGCTCACCGTCACCCGTGTTATCAATCTACATATTTGACTTATATAATGTCACATGTGAGGGTTGTTGAGAGAGAATTTACAAGCAATGTTAGCTCTTTATGCATGTGTTACTCCACTTATTACCAATTATTTTTGAGTTGGAACCCAGATATTCTTAATCTAAATAATTAATGCGCATCACATAATGATGCTAACGACAAAACTTGTGACTTTAATTCTTTCAGTAAATAATTTAGTTAGCATACGAGATATTAAAAAAAGAAAAGAAAGAAACTTACATGTCTTCGACATATTTCGATGCCACCATAATTGTTGTAACAAGCAATCTATGCACATTTCGTGATCCAATTCGAAACTCAGGATATAACTGGCAAAGTCTATCAATATAAACATAAGCCAAAACATAAACAGATGATCCAGCTCTTGTGTATCTGTAAATCCTCTCCAAATACAACTGAATCGACATGTCCGGCGCCTCGTCGCACTCGAAAACTCGTGTTTTGGACAATGTCCGTCTGCAATTCTTGACTATCCTTTCATTCCTAGCCATTGTTCTTTCAATGAGAGAAGCTAGAACAGAGATGACTAAAGGGGTTTTGTTTGAGTTTTCTTGGCATGAGTGTGAGTAGAGATCATACCTAAGCTTTCTTGGAGATATTACAGCCATTCTTTCAGGTTCCTATATATAGAATGATTTGTGGGATATATATTGGAAATGAAATGGGATTTGGGTATTCTTTTTCCCAAAAGAAATTGCTATATTGGAATGAAAAATGAGAAGAGATTTTAGAGGAATTTATCTAAGAGGAGTGGTAGTATAAAAGAGGAAAGGGGAGAAGTATTTTCTTTGTACCAGTAAATATAGAAAATGAATTTTGCCATTTGGAAGGTTGGTGGGAAGAGACGGGGAAATCACTTGCAAGATATTTGCCTCCATACCAGACATTACAGCTATTATTTATCTTTCAGTACATTATAATAAGCCAACATGCACCCTGTATTTAATGTGTACATATACACACACAGATTTGACAGAGATTGTTGTTCTTTACATTTTCTAATATACTTATATTATATATATATTATAACACAAGTTTAAAAAATTTCATATTATTAGTTTCCTACTTAATTGTTTGTATTTTATTAGGATTTTCTATATTTTAAAATTTTCCATATATTAATTGCAATAAAGCGTAATATATATGTCTATTATATTTGTAAAATGCATTGATTCGTGTTTAATTGTTTACTTTGAAACACCCGTCCCGTGCGCCACTAGCTAGCTCGTTATCATTTGGATGCGTACTTGGTAAACCGCATTAGACAATCTCGATGCGATAGACTCGACCGAGAAAATACTGGTATGAAAAATCGAACTCGTGACCAAAAGCCTCATCACTTATATATTCCACCAACTCGGTCATCCCATGAAGGCCACTACCTAGCTTTTTGCTTTCTTCAAGCATCTCATTAAGAGATTGTACTACAGTAATAGAGACCAGGGGTGCCCGCCATATTTATGCATAAGCAGTGAAGACAAGTACAATATTATATGCCATTTCCTACGAAATATGTATTAGTATAAATTGTGGTTATCAATATTAAATTTTGAATTATATAATTGTACCTTTCTCATGTTATGATATACTATAAGGCAACAAGTTTTTACTAATTTAATAGCTAATGTCAATTTATCGCATATAATAACGCTGATATGCATTTTAACCCTAGTTGTAAATAAAAATTTTATCCTATGTGGTTTGCAAAATATAGTGCATCGCTACTTCCACAATATTCAGAATGTTTTGGCTTGTAATGACAAAAATACTCTTACTTAGAATGGGCAATTACTCACAAATCACATGGGACATTCTGTTTATTTACGAACCACAAAAATGTAAGTTGCACCTGATCGAAACCACATGGGGTAAATTGCCACAAGATAAAACTTTGGCAATTTTGTTTTTTAATTTTATATGCAATTTACCACCTTTTATTATTATTTATCTGTAAATTACGTCACATGCTATTTAAAATAGACAAATTATCTCCTTATATTATGGTGTTTATCGGGTCGGGTCAATCTAGACCCAGCCTGAAACCGAACCGGTTAGCCCGATTCGAAACTGGAACCTGGCTCTCCAGTTTCGAATCGCTCCGAAACCGGTAAAAAATCGGTCCGGGGCGGTTCCGTGCCTTCAAACTATTGCACCATCGGTTCTGGAACCGGTAAGTTTTGAAAAAAAAATAAAAAAAATAAATAAAAGCATTTCAGCAAGGCAATGACTTTATTATAGTCGTTGCCTCGCTGAACGTTTGGCAACGACTCTAGATTTAATTTTTTAAAAATTTGTTTTTAAAAAAAAGCTATAAATAGATGTGTTGTGATTTGTAAATCCTCACAATTCATTCTTTCAAAGTTGTATACTTCAATCTCATATTTTTCTCTCCATTGTGCTATCTGTATTTTACTTATATAATAATGGCATCTTCATCTAGCATCGCTGGTCGTAGCCGGGGTCGCAGTCGGGGTCTCGTCACGAGTCATCTATCACTTAGTTCATCTTCGGCAATGAATTTGTCTGTGCCAATTCCTGAGGAAAATGAAAGTTATGATTTTTTTGCCGAACTCAATGTTGGTGGTTCATCTATGAACGTTGAAACACAACAACCCAAATAACCAGTCGAACCTCCTGCTTCCCAATCCCAAGAGAGACAACAAGTAGAGTCATCCTGAGCCATTACAACAGCGAGTAGACAACCGACTCGTGCCAAAAGAAGTAAGACATGAGATCACTTTGATCTCGCTCAAAAAGAAGGTACTGATGAATCTGTTATAAATTATGTAAGATACAATATTCATTTAAAGCTGGTGGTTCTAGTGGAGACACCGGAACATTTAAAAAACACTTAGTAAAAAACATAATTTTGATGAGACAACATTACAACAATTAGGTAGAGAAGCAACACAAGCACAAATTAATGTTCTCACTGGCACGAATTTTATTTTAACTGCTGAAATTAACCGTAGGTCATTTGTTAGATGTGTGATTAGATGTGAACTACATTTTATACAAGCTGAACATGCTGGTTTTATTGAATTTGCTTCGTCTATACAACCCATGTTTAAACATATTTCTAGGCACACACTAAAATGAAATTGTATGGGCGTATTTGTTGAATAATGAAATACATTGTTTGAACATCTTTCTAGTTTGCCTTGTAGGGTTAGCTCGATATTTGGACAAATGTAAATTCGGATTCATATCTTGTTGTCACTTGTCATTGGATTGATGATAAGTGGTGTATGCAAAAATGAATTTTGTCTTTAGATGAGTTAGATTGTGCACATACTTGTTATGTAATTGCTAAATATATATTCAACACTTGTAGACATTATGGAATTCAGGATAAGGTATTTTCAATCAATCATATTAGACAAAATTGCGAATAACAATGCTGCGATGCGTGATTTAAAGACCTATCTGAAATCAATGATTGATGGTGTTTTTTTACATGTTAGATGTGCATGACATGTTATTAATTTGGCTATTAAAGTTGGTTATGAGGATTCGGCATGTATTGAGAAAATGAAATACTGCGCTAAATGGTTACGCACGAGCCGTGTTAAGCGTGATTGGAAACAATTATGTTTATCTAATGTTTTAAATCATCTTCATTTTCCATCACAAATAGAAACTAGGTGGAATTCGTTGTACAATATGTTGAATGCTATGTTACCTTACAAAGATATTTTAACTCCATTTTATAATTCATATCAAATGCCTGATAGCAATGAAAGTATTTATTTGACTGATGAGGATTGTGAATTTGTTTAAAATTGTGTATCATTGTTAGGTACTTTCAAAGAAGTGACGGAACGCTTCTTCGGTGTTATTATCCAACTTCCGTTTATTTTCTTCCTTTAGTATTTAACATGTTTGATAAGATTATAGAATTTAGAGATGATTATGACTTGCATGCTGTTGTTAGTGCAATGGAAACTAAATTTATAAAGTATTGGGAACAAATCTCACACGTGCACTGAGTCGCAACATTGCTAGATCCTAGTCAATGTTTATCTTAGTTTGAGATATTTTTTGAATATTATGCTAAATTTTTGGGGAATGTTGTTGACGATCAAAAGACGTCTACAATGCAATCTCTCCAAAATATGTTTCAATTTTATTATAATCAATAGGCAAGTGAAACATCGCAACAAATGGCTGTTGAAGAACAACCTCAAGCTCAATCTAGAGGTGGGGCATCAATTTGGTTAGGATGCTGGGCAGGAAAAAAATTTAAGGGAAAAAGGTCTTCTACTAGCACTTCGACTGAGTTACAAATTTATCTGAATTATCAATTCTAACGGAAGACAACTTCGACTTTTTACAATGGTGAAAGACAAATGCAACACAATTCCCTATCTTAGCCAAAGTGGCTATAGACGTGTATGAGGTACAAGCTTCAAGCGTCGCTTCTGAATCGGCATTCTCAATATGTGACCTAATTATTGAAGAATACAGAAGTAGTATACTGCTGATTCGTTAAGCATGCTCACATTACTTAAAGATTGGTTTGAAGCAGAATGTAAGAATATAAGAGATGAGGCGGTTGACGAATTCGTAAATCATTATGACGAGCAAGAAAAAGATAACACCAAAACAATAGTTATCAATTATGAAGACTGCTAAATAGTAATATTTTTTATTTAGATTTTCAATTGTCATCTCTTTACAATTATTTGTATGCATTTATATTATGAAATGAAGAAGAAATATGTTGAATTTGTGATTAATATTGTGGAAACATTTACAACATCAAAAAAAATAAAAAATTTCAAAAAATTAAAAAGAGTTTGGAAAAAAAAATTCAAAAAAACAAAAACAAAAACAAAACGAACCGGATCGGATCGATCCGGAACCGGTTGGAACGGGAACCGGATCGGTTCCGTGTCTGGATCGTTTCGATCCGTTAAGCACCCCTACCTTGTATAATTATTTAGGTGCAATTTATCCCATCAATGTGTAATTTCAAATCTCAGAAGCAATATATGGTGCGCGTGACACAAATTATATGTGGCGATGATGTTTTGCATCTATTTTTAAACCACGGTGGATAAACTGTCTACTTTCAATCCATATAGGGTATACTGCATATTTCCAAAATCATAGAAGGGATCATGCCAAAAACCCTACAATTAAACTTAAATGAAAATTTAAAATCTCTTTCAGCCAAATTGCTGTCTAATATGGTATTGATATTGTTATCTACTAATAACTATAATCACTTGTGCGAATTATATATATATATATATATATATATATATATATATATATATTTTAACAGTCAATTTATGTTTTTTTCTGAACAATATGAAGATAGATTTTTCGAGAAAAAAAACGTTAGGTGATAGGGCTCCACCGTGAGAGCTGGAATTTAATGGCCATTTTGTCTTGACATTTTTGAATTAAAATTAATAATTTTATTGTAAAGAAATAATGGTACAAGTCTACACACGTGCAAAGAATTGGACCACAACTATCTGAAGAAAGCATGGGTAGCCACGAAATTGTTAAAACCCTACTCCCATGTGAATTTTTTCGCCTGATAATTAAATTACATGACTGTACTTTTCTGCTAAATATTTGTGTGGACAAGCTCCGGGGGCTACCGTAGATGACATGTGATGCCATAGAAGGTGGAGCCTATAGGACGTCCTCCCGCTATGAAGGGTCGTCTATAAACTACACTACTTGTGGTGAATAGTTTGATAGTGAGCTTGAGTTCATGTAGTGAAAGAAAGTGAACTTCGTGTTGGGTTTCCGTACCCCGGCGCCAGATCCAAACGCAGCGGAAAATAAACAGTAAACATATCTGACCCAGGGACGGATCGATCGCGCCTGATTCATGTATTAGCATGCAAATATCATAATATAATGCACGAAAAAGAGATTACCGTTCACCGACGTGAATCTGATAGCGGTAGTCCCTCGAGTCCAATCAACCTGACCAGATCTACAAGCCAACACCAGTGCTAGTGTGATGACGGCTATTCTTTGAGAGTTGGTGTATTGAATGGAATTTTTAACCCTAGAGTGAACCTTATATTTATAGTGTTCATGAGACAGCTAATGGGCTAGGGCTCATAAAGCCCATCGGGCCAACGTTTGGCTTGCTGGGTATTTTATGCTAACAATCTCCCACTTGCCCAAAAGCCAACACAAAACAATAAAATCATAATCCAAGTAAGTCAATCCAATTGAATAACTTGATGTACAACCACTGTACATAATTATGAAACATAAATATATCAAATGATTTAATTTTAGAACTTTCTATAGATGAAACACTTTCAAATATAGAAACTCCACTAGAATGAGGAGCTTTCAAAAATTAAATTCATCTATACTAAATCACTCAATTTGAGCACTTAACCTTTAAGTCTCAATTCTCATCGATAGATCGGCGGCCGGTTGATTGTGACCCAGGGAGGCTCAAGTGTATCATAGCAGTAGGATCACAACCTTTGTGATTTTAGAAGTCAAACAACTTCTTGGGCTTACCCTGAATGCCCCATTGTCAATTAAACTCCTTTAATAGACAATAACGGAAATATAATTCCAGCAACAACCTACCGATCGTGGGTAGCGCCTAGCATCTGCGCTTCACGAAGACCTAGATACAAATGACTAGCAACGTACGAGAACCTGTCAGCCATAGTTAGCGTGCAGTACATTCCTTTCACTCAATATGTCCCGCTTGAATCAAGGGCATTGGTTGATCGAGACCCATTATGATTTCAATAACTATGTATTTGTTTCACGTTATATGAATACCAGTCTCTAACGAGCATATATCGATATCCCATTCTCGAAGGCTCATCGACCAGGAACATTTAGAAATCGCAGTCGAGAATGTATTTCATGGTCACCATTATATGCGTAACCACATTCTATGGACTATAGCAATCTCAAGGACTTCATCAATGCATCAAGATGCATGGGTAAACAGATGAAGAAGTGCCATATATATTAATATTCAAACAAAGATTTGTCATAATAAGATTATAAGTACAATCAATCAACTATTGATTTACTTAATCATGTATGACAACAATATCTTTCAATTTCCCAAAGACAACTACTCATGTGTCTTAAGACCATCTTCCCAAGATGTCTATCAGACACCAATCATTGTAAATGCTTCGTCAGTGGATTCACTATATTTTTCTGTTGAAGCGATTCTCTCGATAATAATGTCGCGTCTACCATCTGTCTCATTAGATAGTATTTTCTCAATATATGTTTGGATCCTGATGAGATCTTGGCTATTCATAATAGCTCAAATGTTGTCATAGTACACAGAGACTGTGTCAACTGCACTAGAAATTACACCCAACTCTTGGATGAAATTTCTTATCCAAACTGCCTCTTTGCTGCATCGTATGCTGCAATGTATTCAAATTCAGTGGTGGAATCCAATGTGGTGTCTTGCTTGGAACGTTTCCAAGAGACATCACCATCATTGAGCTTAAATACAAATCCGAACATCGATATGATATCATCTACATCCAAATTAAAAACCAGCATCAGCTTAGCCTTCAACTTTTATTTCTCCACTTACAGATCCAAAAACCATGAACATATCATAAGTTCTTCATAAGAACTTGAGGATTATTTTCACAGTTTTCCAGTGACCTTCACCGGGATCTGTCTGATGTCTGTTCATTACTCTAAGAACATACATCAGGCCAAGTACATAAAATAGCATACATTATGCTATTAAAAGTCAAAACATAAGGTACCAATATCATCTTTTCTCTCTCCTCATCAATTTTAAGACTCATTGACTCGAGAGATGAATACTATGACATATTGGGAAGTAACTCCTTTTTCGGCTATTCCATGTCAAACTCTTTTGCACAGTGTTTATGTACGTAGATTGAGAGATCTCAAACATCCTTTAGATCTATCCCTATAGATCCTTACGCTAAGTACGTAGGATGCTTCTCCCAAATCTTTCATGGAGAAATTAGTAGATAATCATGCTTTAATTGATTAATCCAATACCATTCACAATGAGCATGATATAATCCACTTAAAGCATCACAAATATAACCATGCTCCCACTAACCTTTTTGCACACACATGTCACTTCCGGATTTTTAACAAAACCAAACACTTTGATGATGTTATCAAACGGAGGTTCAAACTTCGGGATGCCTTCTTAGGCCCATAAATGGACCTCTGGAGTTTGAAAACATTTTTCTCACTCCAAGAAGTTGTAAACACGTTTGGCTGCTACATTTCTACCTCAATGCCACCACTGAGAAATGTTGTGTTCACATCCATTACTCATATCTCATATTCATAATATAAAGATATAACTAATAAAATTCAAATAGACTATAGCATCACAACTGATTAAAAGTTTCTCACAGACAACTCTTTGCCTATGAGAATAATCTCTTCACATCAGTTAAGCTTTGAAGGTCGCTACCTTCCCATCCACTCCAAGCTTTCACTTGTAAATCTATGCAGCCAATGAGAACAATTCCCAAAGAAGATCTACTAAGGCCCATACATTATTGGAGTACATGGAGTCTATTTCAAATTTCATGGCATCTCGTCAATATCCCAAAACGATGTCCAACATCGTCTCCTTGAAAGTTCTAGGATCACATCCATGGTCAAAATCATTTTGACTACTTTCTAGGAGTAAATTCAATTTATCAGGAGTTCTTGAAACATTTTCAAATCTCCTTCGTGCGTGTAAATCAAAGGTTATGATTGACTCAATTAATTTCACCGTTTTCACTTTTCTAGTGGTTTGTGGTTCTTGAACCCTTTCAAGTTATATTATGTTGTCATCCTTTCTAATAGAAACATTTTCTCTAGAAAGATTGCACTTGCGAAACAAACTCTTTGCCTGCAATTGATAATATAAATTTCCACAACATAACATAAGATGGATCAACTATCCAACTCATCTCCCACTGGCTGCTTCACATAAGCAGAACAATCTCAAAATATAAATTTGGATTATTTTTCAATCCATATCGTATATGGAGTTTTGGTCACTGCATTGGTATGAATTATATTCAACAAATATGTAACTTTAGAGAGTTACTCAGAGAGAATCACATTCTCTTTAAGATAACTCAACATCATCTTGCACTAACATTTAGTGCTCCACATACGTCCATATGAATCACATTCAATGGACATTCAGCACATGCTAAATATATGTTGGATTTAAGTTATCATTCTTTTTATATTCTTTGAATATAATCATAGATCATTCATAAGTTCACCAGATTCAATAAAACATGCATTCTTAAAAATAATGCAAATCACATTCGCATATTTAAAAGAATATCATTCTCTATCAAAATAGGAACAATGTTCATGATTAAATCTAGAACAAATAAATAATTGCTCAAACCAGTTCCTAACCAGTTCAAGATTTTATATTAAATAAATGTCTCAAACAGCCATTGCTACAATGCTTAGCCTCAGGCAGGTTCACCTTCCTAGGGCTCTCTACTTCTTCACATCACATGCAACTCTTTGCAAAAATGCATGCACAACTGGCATCATATACCAAAGAAGTAGAACCAATAGAAACATTTACTTTTAATATATAACATACCATTTCTAGAACGCTTATAGTATATGTATTCCTTACATTTTTGCGTTAGTGACCAGCAGTGAAAACATAGATGCCTCTCCTTTCTTAGTTGCTACTATATCCTTTTTCGTCTTTCAAGGTTGGGAACCATTTCCCTTCCTCTTCTTTATCCTTGAACTCTTCATACCATTGGTAGAAGATTCGACAAGAAGAACACGTTTCTCCTTTTGAATCAAGGAATCATGAGTTTCCAACATTTTGACTATAAGATCAAATCTATAGCCAGTTAATGAGGATTTGTCACATTCAGATTTTCCAATTTCTCAACAAGAGATATTTTTCTTACACCATGCTCATAGACCGAAGCCCCATCTCGCATGTGAAATGAAAATAGCTCTTTTGAAATCGCGAGTCTCAGTAATCGCGTCCGTTCACCAAACAACATTTGTAGGTGTTGGAAAATATCAGCAATGTGAACAAATTTCTCATATCTGTGTTGAAACTCATTGGTGACATTGATGCTATCATATAGCACATAGTCTAGAGATATTCGTCCCATCACTTCTCAAGTGTGGCAATCTCTTCATGAGACGAACCAGGAGACACTTCAACAGGAGGCTCCCACCAAAGGTATATAGCAATCTTTTAGAAGCAAGCACTATTTTAAAATTAATAGTCAATCAGAATAATTTTGTGCTGTTACTTTGTTTGTATCGAGAATTGATGCAATCGGATTCACGGCAATCACAATACTGAGAATAAACAGAAAATACATGCAAACCGTTTGATTATTAATTAATTCAAAAACTATGGACTTTAGTTATTGAATGCTCCCACTAAATTTTTCGAATTCGTCACCCTCATGACAAATGAACGGAAAATCATATTTTCTTAGTGGGCTTGGAGTCCAACTAGCTCATGATAGCCCCGGGCGAGGGTCCAGCCGACCTCATGATACTAAAGGTAGCTCACAATTGCATCATATGCAACCCCCAAGATATTCGTCTCGTGATTGACATAACCCTACGGAGGCAGGCCAATCATGCCTTCTCACGTCAAACTAACCCATCCCACGGATGATAATGTTCGCCAATAAGACCCCACGAGGGTGAGTAATCTTAAAGGTTAACATAACCCTATCCATAATTAAGTGGCAGTTAAACACACAGCTTTCCCATGCCAGATGCCCCCCACGAGGGTGAGACAAGACACCTGACACAAGTAGCGTCTCATGGCTTAACTGTTGATGGAAGACAGGAAGCAACATACTCCTTTGAGCTCCCTTTACAGTTTGATATTAAAAATTTTGAATCATATTCAAAAGAGGAATTTAACAATTTTCAAATCTCATCCAGTACTTGTTTGTTTGTTTGCCGGATTCATGCAACTATGTTTTATTCATGCAGTCATATGTACTAATAAAACATACAAACAAACATTTATCATACATCATATGCATAATAAAAATAAATATGGACGATTACGGCCTTTTCCTAATTGATCCACGTGAGCCATACGTGGATCACAAGTCTGTCTAAGGTGATGCAGGTATGTAATGCAATCCTATTACATTTTTGCTTCCATTATACAAGTCTTGATTCTTGATGCTCCATCTTCAATCTCGATCTCCCACTAATTCTAAAGATTTTACATTTAAATCGTGCAAACAAGAGAATAGGGATACAAATCCGGGGTGGGATACATCAGAAAATAGAGAGAGCAGGCTCGCAGGCCTGAAAACCAAAATCACAATTATAATGAAACAATAAAACCTAAACATTCACCTAAACACATTGGTCAAGGCCCGTAATCATCCATCATGCAATCACATCATATGTAATTAAACATTAAACTAAACAATTACATGATATGTAATTGTACTAATCACATCACATGTAATTAGATCACAATAATTAATTTATTCTATCGTTTCCCACTAATCGCATCATTAATTGAAAATAAAATTAATAAATTAAATAAAACTATTTTATTTAATTTCTAATTAATTAAATTTCAATTAATTGGTAAAATCTCTATTTTACCTTTAAATCATATTAATCGAAAATAAAATTAACAAACTAAATGAAACACTTTCATTTAATTTCTAATTAATTAAATTTCAATTACTTGGTAAAATCACTATTTAACTCAAATCATAATATTAGCCAAAAAATAAAATTAACAAATTAAATGAAACATTTTCATTCAATTTTCAATTAATTAAATTTTTTAACTAATTGTAAAATCTACATTTTACACTTAATAAATTAAAAATCACATTTTTAATAAATTAAGTATTATGATTTATTATTTCAAAAATAATATCCGGATAAAACATCTAAAATTACCCAAAATAATTTATGGACTCCAAACCAATTTGGATCCAAAAATTTAAAATGCAATTTCAACCCAAAAAATCTCTTTATTTTTCGGATTTATCAAAAAAAAAATTTTTTTTTTTTTTTAATATTTCCGAAATTCACTATTCATCATCTTCCAAACTCGAAAATTAGGGTTAGCTGTTCATCAGCTTGTGCCGCCGCCTCTTACCTTCAAAATCTGATTTTAGGGTTAGGGTTTCGCTAGTGCTGCCGCCCTTCATCAGCCCCGCCAACCGCTCGCCTCCTTTGCAGCGGCAACAATTACCGTTGCGAGGCAGAGTCTGACAACTTGCAAGCTTCGCACATATTGCGACCAGATCCAGAAGCCTTTCGCAAACCACGCAATGGACGGCAGAGAACCTTTCTCCGCTGCCTGCTGCGTCTCTGCAACCTTGCTCCGAGATAAGGTCCACTCGACGAGAGTTCACCAGAAGCTATGCGAGGCGCGCGCATGATGGCGGAGAACAATTTCTCCGTCGTGTGCGCCGCCCTTAAAGCTCCTCACAGCACTGCCGGCGGCTGCTGTACTTCACCAGTGATGGGTGGCTGCCGAAACAGTTTCCGGCGTTCGATTTTGGGTATCGATTAAAACATCTTTTAATCTATTTTCTATATTTTCCGGACTCCATAATTTTGAAAATTCGAACACGATTAGTATTGGGAAACAATCTAATAAAAATTAATTATCAAATACACGAACCAAAGCGCAACCTGGCTCTGATACCACTGTTGGGTTTCCGTACCCCGGCGCCAGATCCAAACGCAGTGGAAAATAAACAGTAAACAGATCTGACCCAGGGACGGATCGATCGCGCCTGATTCATGTATTAGCATGCAAATATCATAATATAATGCACGAAAAAGAGATTACCGTTCACCGACGTGAATCTGATAGCGGTAGTCCCTCGAGTCCAATCAACCTGACCAGATCTACAAGCCAACACCAGTGCTAGTGTGATGACGGCTATTCTTTGAGAGTTGGTGTATTGAATGGAATTTTTAACCCTAGAGTGAACCTTATATTTATAGTGTTCATGAGACAGCTAATGGGCTAGGGCTCATAAAGCCCATCGGGCCAACGTTTGGCTTGCTGGGTATTTTATGCTAACACTTCGAGTGTAACGTATACAATGTTGTTAAAAGTATAATTATGAATATTTTCATTTCATTGTTCCATAATACAAGAGGGACATAGAAACCTGGTATAATTTATGTTCTTTTTTAGCTCATTTTACTGGGAAAGTATCAAGTAGTTTAATTTTGATACACTTTTGACAAAAAAAATACTTTATAAGTGAAATATCGAATAGTTAAATAATCAAATTGAATCAACTCAATCAATTGCTTCAATTTTATTAAATAAAAAAAAATCAATCCCACATTTCTTGGAACATGAATATGAATATATATTCCTCCAATATTGGACCGACTATTCGGGTAGATTCTTGAGTATTCCATCGAATTGCCCAGCTAGTCTACATTTTTAAGACAAATTTACAAAGTATAAATCAATGTAAAATTTGATGCTACTTTCCGTGACGTAGATTAGATATTAATGGTGATGATTTCCCTCTGAAACTAACTATATGGACGATGGGATCGGTCAATAGAGATCCAGATGGGGGAAGGCGTATGTGGTCAACCCAAAAAAATACATTCTCAATGTGGATCCAACAATATAGAACCCTCATTTCAAATAATTTTTTGGGGTTGACCTCAACCACTCCTTCACCGATCTCATTGGATCCAACAATATAGAACCCACATTTCAAATAATTTTTTGGGGTTGACCTCAGCCACGTCTTCACCAATCCAGATGACAGTGGAATAAAAGGTTCAAAATTCAATCAAGTACGATTTTTGTACAATATCACGAGTACAAGTATATTGACCAATTTAATGTTTGGGCCCAATTAATCTTCCCCATACAGCCTGTGTGGACTCAATAATTACTTAATTGGGCCCATTTATTTAAGTAAATATATTATATATTATTTCTTTTTAAAATAAAATAAAATATGTGATTGTTTGTCGATATTTTATTTTTTAAGGGGCAAATTGTAATTCCATATATTCCATCCTCTGGTGTGACTTTAAAACAAACTAAATGCAACCTCTAAAAGAAGGGCCTGTATAAAAAAAGTACTTCCACAAGTCCATAGGTTCCCACGTTATTGGAATCCCCCATGGGCTTTTATTTTATTTCTAATATACATTAAATGATTATGTTTAATACATATCGAATACACACACTGCAAAGAGAATTTAAATGTACATCATTAAGTATGCATGCTTGATTGCTTATTCAAAGTACTTTTATATTGTTTTTGCTTAAAATTTGAAAAAATTATTTTTAAGTAAAAGCATTGAGTAACATACAAGTAAAAACAGTTAAAAACATATCATAACATATTTCTCTGCTTCTACTTTTACTTACCTACTTATTTTTAGAGAACCAATAGCAGAAGTAATGAAATAAAACACTCAAAATCTATTTTTTTATCTGTAAAACAGATAAACAGTTCTGAACAACAATCGCAAACACCCACTAAAGAATCTATGATTTAGACATGTTATTTCAGAATGTTTGTATTACATTGTTGATCGAAATCACACAAAATCTCAATATGATTGAAATAATTATAACTATCCCCAATAAAAATAGTGGCATAGATTCAATTTAACCTTAATCAATTAATGAGTTATAAGCAGTGTTTTCAAAACCGGACCGGACATGAAACCGATGCCCTTACTGGTTACAGGTTCGAATGGTTCAATCGGTTGAACCATTGGTTCAACCGGTGATGAAGTCAGCATTATGTAATATCTATTTTAAGTTTTGTAAAATATATATACCATATATTTTACTATAGTTTCAAGTTATTCACAATAAAAAAATATCGTTATACCAACATAACATCTCAAATTTCAGAAATCAGATAAAATGAAATGTCTAACATAAAATAATAATAATAATAATAAAACATCTAAAAAACAATAAATAATGCCAAAAAGATTAATATCTCAAAATTATTATAAAATATTTAAAATATTATGAAATTATTCACATATATTATAGTTTATGAGAAACTAAGCATGTTTATATATAATATACAAGACATATTTATTGAATTATATGAATTTTTTGATTAAAACACGCATAAAATATTATTTTGTAATCATTTCAATAACTATAAATTATATATAATATATTTTGTTCTACAAATTTGATTTATAATTTTAAAAAAATAAAAAAAAAATTAAAATTTTAAAAAGGAAAGAAAAATGAACGAACATAATGGTTCAACCAGTCAACCGGTTCACTGGTTGAACCGGTTTTTTACCGGTTCCCACTGATTTTTTATCAGGGTGGTTTTGAAGGGTCAATCGGACCGGATCAACTACTGGTTACAGGTTAAATCGGTTGAACTGGCCGGTTTGGACCGATTTTCAAAACACTGGTTCTAAGTGGAGCAAGTTCTAAAGCTTACTCAAAAACTCGCAAGTCTAATTGTTTTCGAGTAAGCTTTAGAACTTGCTCCACTTAGACTTGCAAGTTTAATACAAAAAAAATTATAAAGAGGTCAACCCGATGGATGAATGAATACATGCATAAATTTTGCCCTTCATATCAAGTGCTGATCCAATCTTTTATTTTTTAGTGAAGTGTCGATCAAAATTTTTTATTTTTTTTGAAGTTGCCCATCCATTTTGTTTACACTAATATTTTAAAAATATTCAACATAAAATATTCAACATTCAAGCATACAATCAGCTTCTTATCTTCCATGAAGGTAATTTTTCTAATTTAATTTGGACACACCATTCATACATATAAGAAAATGACGTTTGAAGAAGCTATCGATGACTCAAAAGAAATTGAAGAGCCACGATGTAGCAAGATGACTAAAGTGACTAAGACTTATGGTCATGACTTAATGACATATATGTTGGACAATGAACCAAGATCGGTTAGTGACGCATTATCTAGCCCTGATGCTCTTAGTGAAAAGAGGCTATTAATGATGAAATAGAATCCATAATGCAAAACCACATGTGAGAATTGGTAGACCTTCCAACTGGAAGTAAGCCATTAGAATGCAAATGGATTCTGAGGAAATATAAGTCTGATGGTTCAATTGATAAGTACAAGGCGAGACTTGTGGCAAAAGGATATAGACAAAAAGAAGGTCTTGATTACTTTGATACATATTCACCAGTCACGAGAATTGCGTCCATTAGAGTAATCATTGGTATCGCTGCTCTAATCAATTTAGAGATACATCAAATGGATGTAAAAACAACATTCCTCAATGGGGTGTCCATTCATGTTCAGGTGCGATTTTAGTTTCTTAATCGTGATTCACGGTATTTCCGTAAGAAACAAAGTTTCTGCCTTATTTTGTGAATTTTTTTTTTCATTTTTACAGTATTTAATTAAATTTGCCATAGTAATGGTCCCTGTTTTTTTATTATGAACTTTCCTGGTGTGTCGAATTTTTGTGGGCCTCTACGGCAAAATCTACAACTTTTGTAAGTAAATCAAATTGGGCCCATCTTATCCCAAAATGTGGTGGTGAAATGTTTGCACCAACTTCCTCAACATCCTTCAATTATTAGTATTTTGTCCAAAGAAATATTATAGATATTTGATTACATTTTTATGTTAATCAATAGATTCAAAAATATTGTTTGTAATGTATTTGGTCTGGTGAAATTGGGTCCATACATGTGTATTCTTGATTTTGTCGTATTTTTCGAAATATCCATCATGGATTAATGACTCAATATCGATTTTCTAAAGTATGAATCAAGCTTCAGTCAATGGTAAATGTAAGTGTTGGGTATGGGCGAAGCCTCCCTCAATTTTTTTCTACTCTAAGTTTTTTTAAAAAAAATTTATATTTGCCACCTAACTGATATTTTGACCACACTCATAATAAAATCTGAACAAGGCCGAAATATTATTATTTGTCTCCCTAAACAAATTTCTAGATTCGCCCCTACTTGCAATCCAGAAAAACTAACTTGACATGATGGAGTTTAATTTGAAAACGATAAAAATCTTAATGTTAGGAGAAAATTTACTCAAACCTTGCATAATCTATTGTGGGAAATCAAATGCGTGAATATCATATTTGCGATGGGGGTATGACTTCGGCATTGAGGAGTTGAAGTGGAAGTATAGATCTTTAGTGGCCCATGCGAAATAAAAGGGCACATGTGAAAAGGATAAAAAGAAAGGACGAAACTCCAAAGGAAGAGCCGCGTGTGTGGGAGATGCTCCTCTTTAAGGAAACACCAAAGTTCACTTCAAGTTTCTCCCCAAGGTAGATAAAGTGATCTATTATATATATAGATATCTGATGCCTTATATCTGATATTCAACTGATATTTGATTAACAAGATTGTTTTCATTATGACAATATCTGATGCCTTATAAGCACCAATAACTTGTACAATGATATTCATTTGATATTTGATTATTATTCAACAGTTCATTCACATTTTGGTTCCCAATAAGTTTAGATATTGTAGCCCTGGCTTTTTAGAGAATCAGAATCACTCGATTTCAACATCATACGAGAGCTTGCTGCTTGAAATATGAGACTGTGCATCTGCTCAACTATAAAATGTTTCATATATCGGCAGGACCCGTGACTTGCAAATAACTTTTCACCATCTTAGATTTTGATTCAACTCATTTGGTCTCAAAATGCTTTGTAGATATTCTTATTAGCTTTACAATCCATATTGATTGGCTCTATTTTGATAACCGAGCTAAGATTCATGCCCAAAATACAAGAACTACTCCAACCTTGTTGGACCCAACTAGTTGCTGATTCGATTTGCATCAACTTGATCTTGCATATGTCTTTGCTCTTTGTTAACCTTTGATTCAACTGGTGTGATATAAAAAAATTGAGAAATTGAGTTGGCTATCCAACCGTTGATGAATCACATCATTTAGTTCCGGATTTTAAAGATGACAAAACGGATCAGACCGGTCAAGACGCTAAACCATGACAAAAGCAGATCAAGCTGATATGGTCTATCGCAAAAATCAGAATGGATCGATGAACATCAGCCTGACCAGATCGAAGCACGAGACCAGCTCGACAATGATCAGATCAGAGCAGACAAGGTTGAATAATCTTCGTTCTTCAGTCCGAATCATTAACGGTTATTTATTGAAGCATTTAATGATGCAATTAATGTTGAAAAAGACCAAGGACTGAAGATTACCTTAAAAGGTAAGAAGACAAAGAAGAGTTTACCTGACAGACGCCGAAAGCATAGACCAGAATGGCAAGTGCCTAAAAGAATAAGACTGTAGCTTATTCAGAGATTGAGCAGAGTCAAGAGTTGCACAGAAAAGGAAATAATGTCGTTGGTATAAGTAACTATAAAAGGATGCAACTAAAGAACTCTAAGATGACTGATCAATCAAGAAACGAAAAGAAAACTAAAACAGTACAAGCTTACAAGTTCAGATATTCTTGAGCCGAAAGTTTTCATAAGCACAGCATATTGCAATATTTGATCATCATAGGATCATTGTGTGCATAGACAAGATCAGTCTGTCTTTTGTATTTTTACTAAGATAGATAGTAAGATTCAATTGTAACTGTCAGACAGTGTGTGCCTGAACAGATCGAGAGACTATGAGTTTCAGTCTGGTAGTGGGGTAAATCCAGCTGAATCGGGTTTGTACAACAGGATTGTATAAATCAAAGTCTTCTAGTGGAATCATTCCTTAACTGGAAGAAGGGGAGACGTAGAAGGATTACACCACCTTCGAACTTCCAGAAACACATTCTTTCTTTTATCATTCCGCACTACGTTATACTCTTTAAGCCATCGAGCCGTTCTTACTAGTCTAGAACAGACCGTTCCGCACTATTATATTCAGTGGTCTGTTCTGCAGAAAAGTTGATTAAGAAATAGATCTCTTTCACTAACCCGAGAGAAATCAAAAAGGATTAATTTTAAAGAAGTGTTCATTCACCCCCTCTAAACACTGCGGACCGATCCTAACAGGTTAGATAAGCCCGACTGACCAACCAATTTTGAGAGCTAGAGCCTAATAATTCGACTTTCTGTCTCTGAGTAGATTAAATATCACAATACAGACCATAGTATCGAATTCTTTAGTTCATGCATGGTGATGAATAGCGTAACAAACACTCCATAAACAATTTACAAATATAAAATAATAATGAAACTTAATCTGTGGCCCAGGTCTTAGTAGCCTAATGGCACCTGGCGATGTTCAAATAGCATTGGGTCTCCCGTCAGTTTATACGGTGGCGTAAAGCCTCGGTTTCAATTGGGCCTCCAGTTAGTGGACTGTGGGATTCGTCCCGGATTAGTTGGTCTTCGGGTAGGATATCGAGTCATATAGGATCGGAGAAGCACCTAGAAGCATTCATATTTTAATTTAAAATTCGATTTTAAATTTTGTTGTACAAATAGGACTTATTTTATAAAATATTTTAGTTCATATTTATTAAAATAATGGACTCCAGATTCCACTTCTACTTTCTTATAATAAAACAAGCAATTTGTGTCCCACGCTCCTGGAAAGGAGGTTGAAGTGCTTTCTTTTTCACTCTTTGAAAGCCAATAATAAATTTATCCACAAAAACAAAGCCAATACTAAATGAAAAGGGCCATAAGGAATGGAATTTGAAGCAAATTAGGAAAATAGGGTCATAATTGTCTTTTTACTCGAGCAATAATTTTTTTTAATAAGTATATATTATTTGAAACAGGTTAATTTTGCAGGATCATCATCGACTGAGATTCTTATTAAGGTTCACATATTTATAGTCTAATATGAGTTAGTGGAATAGACGAGTGTGAAAACATTTGGTTACGAGTTCGATTCCTTCTACCAACACATTCTCGATCGAGCCTGTTGCATTAGACATGTCTAATACAGTTTATTTGGTTGGCGTGGTTTACATGCTATTACGTCAGCACAAGGATTTACCCATTGCATACCTAAAAAAATAGCGACAGCGAATTCCCCTCTCATCAAGATAAAAAATTAATATACCAAGTTGAACTTTTGTGCATGTATATAAATGCAAGATACAAACACCGACTTCAAGCCAGTTACGATTAATATAATATCTTGCCCTTTATTTTCTATATTTCCATCAAAAAAATTCTCTCTCTCTGAATTATTCTGAAAAAATGGTGGATCATCAAACCGTTTGCTGTATGTGCGGCGATGTTGGGTTCCCGGACAAACTCTTCAACTGCTCCAAGTGTCGCCATCGTTTCCAACACTCGTACGTACGCTGCCGCCCCTCCATTTGTGTGTTTTTCACCACCATATCTAGCTATACTTTATATTTTGATGGTGATCATGATTATTGGCTCGGTGAGGGGAGGCGAAAGGTGATTTTATGTGAATTGGAGTGCCAAATTTATATATTTATTGAAAGTTTCTATAATTTTTTTTATTTGAGTGTGCCCAGCTTTGCTCAATCGAGTCTCCTCTTGCCTTGATTCTTCGGCCAAACAATCATGAAAATCTTAATCACTCTCGTGTTTTTAGTGCCGTAGACGATGAACTCGAGTTTTTCTGGACAAGAAACGGTCGTGGTTATGCGCAGCCTGATCAAGAATTAATTAAATATATATTTTTTTCATTTAATAATATCATTTTCTTACATCATTGATAGCTAAATGTTACAACTCTATGTTATCACCAGTCATCCACCATTCTTGACCGCACAAATACTAATTTATTTCCTGGCAAAACAATTAAAAATCCGACAGGTACTGTAGCAATTTTTACAGAGAATTCGCAGATCCTATTGAAGTATGTGACTGGTGCCAATGCGAGGGAAAAACTTCATCATCGAGACATGGAAACTCATCATCTTCAAGGAATAATAACTGTAGTAGTAAACCTGCGCATGCAAGTGAAGTGAGGTCGGCCTACTCCGGCGACAAAATCAAGCAGCAGGATCGGGAAGAGGGTGGTTCTTCGGCTGAGAAGGCTTCCGGAAAAAGCCCCTCGCCTCGCCCCACCACCCGAAGGTACAAGCTTCTCAAGGACGTAATGTGTTAATTGTGAAAAAAGGCGTGGGATAAGAAAATATATATATATAAGTTATCATGTTCAAGAAATTTTTTTTATTAAATGGTTTTGCTGTCTCCTGCTAATAAACTGTGTGTACATATGAAAAATGGAAGCTTACATAACATGATGTTCCCTATTTATTATATCGACCTCTCGCGTTAATTACAATAGCCAATAGTTTGATTCTTGTATAAATTTACATAAATCATACGTCACACGGAAAAATGTTTTGCATCTATTTACAAAACATAGAGGTAATTTGCAAGCGCCAAAAACCCATTTATATTCAATTTCTTAACTCTGGTATATACATGATCTAGTTAATCAGTCTTCCACAAATGCATACCCATATATTATACCATATATATAAGTGGGGAAGAGGTTACTGTTCCCATGAACAGTAACCTCTTCCCTTTTTGCCCTTTTTTTTCTTTTTTTTTTGTTATTTTCTTTTTTTTTGTTATTTATAATTTGTTCAATAGGTTATTGCCCTTCCCTTTTTTTCCTTTTTTTGTTATTTATCATTTGTTCAATAGGTTATTGTTCCTGTAATATTAGGCCGTCGCTTTTTTATTTTTAAAAATTATTTTATTTCCTTTTTCTTTTAGTTCTTCATTTATTTTGTATTTTTTTTTAAATATTCGGCATGATCAATTTCTGATAGCTTGTAGGTCGTCGATTTTGCTTGTTTATGTACATTTTGATTTTTTGCTTACCTATAATCTATTGTTGATATATGATATTACCTTTGTTCAAATATTCCCTTAATGTATAAGTTCACTGGCACCACGCCTTGCGTGGTGCCAAATTAACTAGTATTTATATATGTGTGTGTGTCTCTAAAATCGATGTTAAATATGGAACCCTAGTGCCACACCATTTGGGTCAAAGTGGCATTGTACTCCAAAAATCAGCCCCATGTCTCGGTTTGGAGACCCATTCTCTCAACCATGTAATAAAAAAGACTCTATTTTTATCAGTCAAGCCTATTACAGAACTATAAATCATCTTTTTGCACGTAAGTTATTCTAACTAAAAATTATTTTATGCTTTCAAGTTTTAAATGATGGGCAATTAATTTTAATTTAATGGCTTGTTGGCAAAATCATATATTAGTGAAGTTTTCTTGAGAGGTTTCTAGGCAAGTGATAGGGTTTTATTAGTAGGGTTTGTCCGTGTTTACAAGTATAGAGAGTGGTGTGAAATGCGTGGATTACCCGGAAAATACTTAGGTGCACCCGATATATAAAAATACAAACACAAATACTTATCTATGTATATATATATATATATGTATATATTGATATATGAGTTAGTGTTTTATACATCGATTATACTGTAGCATTTCCCCGAATTATCCTCATTTGTTTCTGCTGAGTCTCTTAAGAAGAATTGAATGCGGTTGTCTCTCTATTTACCAAAAGTAAATATTCATAGTACCTTATAAAGCTGCAAACTTTACCAGATTCATTAAAAGTATTTATTGACTCTATCCATTATGGTTTAATTTTATATAAAAATAGAGAAATAAAATTAAATTAAAAACAACCCTTTTCAACATATAATATACTATTTTCGAAATACCTTTTAAATTAACTATTTCAATGGTAAGTTTAAGTTTTTAAAAGTATTTTTTTGATTAAAAAGGAAGAATGCTTGTTATTGGAAGTATAAATTTATAAAATGAATTATTCAAATTACAATTTTTATTAATAAAACACAAATCTCCAATTCATAACACATTAATTCGTATCGTAAGCTAAATTTCAAACTTTAACTTCAGTAAACAATTTCTAGACATTGTTTTGTAACATTTGATTTGCTATGTATATCCATATATACGTGCGCGCGCTTACGTGTATATGTATCATGTTGCATCATCAAAAGATCACAAACGAGCCTCCGATCTTAGCCGAATGATAAAAGTTCATGTATCCCTTTGAAACGATTCGGGTTCGAGTCATCAACTTTCTTCACACAATATTTTATCGTGTCCAAGCACATCATGTGTGGCTGATTTGAAGATGAAGTAAAGTAGCAACGAATAAGAAATTGTGACCCATTACTCTTAGTTTCCTTATGTATATATCCCTCGTTTTAATTTCTCTTGTGCCGAACTATATATGTATAAACAAAAGCAATCCCACATGGTAATTGCTTGCCTTCACACATTTCAACCCCTTTCTTTCCAAATTGCAAGCAACAAAATTAATGTATGTACCTCACTAACACGAATTAAGTACGATTAATTATGCTTAACTTTTAATTTACTCGTTAAATGTATCACATAACTTGACGCAATTAAATACGTGTCCTTGATTCTTAATCGCTCTTGGGCAAGCATGTATTTAATATTCTTGTAAAAAGTTTATAAAAGCACCAAATTGTCCTCGTATACTCTTTTTACTTGAATATGATTTTTTAAGGCATTCATTTGAAATAAGAGAGTAATAAGTTGAATCTGAATATCCGGTTTATCAACAATCATCAACAATAACGAAGCTTTTAATTCCGATAATATTGAGGTAGACCACATGAACCAAAGAAAGATTCAAGTTGAGGTCAGACCCTTTAATTTGTCAATATCTGGGAATTTTCGATGAATAATTGCATGATTATTTAAAAGTATTTGACATATCAAGTTTTAAATGTCAAGTAAACTTTTGAGCAAATGCTTTGTGGTTATTCAATACAATTTTAACAACGGCGTGAGAAAACCAGAGTTCATACTATACGTGATTTCATCACCGTATATACCTCATGGAATTATTGTAGTTTGGCTCATCTAAGACGAACGGTTAAAATTAATGTCATGTGACCTTGGCAGTCACGACTTTGAATCGCGGAAACAATATATTAGATTGCAACAGAAGATTATATATATTAGGTCTAAAGTAGCTCGATCCCTTCCTGGACCCCTCGCATAACTGGAGCTTCATTAAATATACAGTTTTCAGTTGGAAATTGACAAATTAACACAATCAAATTACATATGTGGTCTAAAACGGCAGATGTTGACGCACAATTGATGAAGACGTGGCCGCTAAGCCAAATAAAATTGTCCACTTCGAACAATCTTTTTCTTTGTTTAGGTGTTTTTTGGGGGGCGACAGCATGAAAATGATGTTGTTAATAAGTCCATTAATATCCAAGATTCGTAAAGATTTGGAGTCTTTAACTTGTCTTCTTCTTTAAATGTCCGCGTCTGTATTTGTTCATACGTGTAGAAAAGATCGGTTGTCTTACGAATGGGAAAAAAAAAATTAGTTATTTGGTGTTTTTATAAATACATGCCCTCGTACTAGTACACATATGTGCGCATTAATATAGGTATAGTTTGTAGATATGTATCTATGCAGGGATATGTTGGCCCGTTGGCTTCTTGGACTGTTGGCAACTATTCATATGGTGGCTTTGATTTTCTCAGTGCAATTAACTACGTTTTCCTGTGTTTGTGCAACTCTCTCCCAATATTCTCTTTACTCTCCTTGTGCAAGCTTTTAAGGAAGCATAGAATGATACCGTTAAATGATGCTTTGAGAGGGATAGCTCACGGTGCATGGAGAATTGTGTAGAAGTAGTGGTCGATTGTGGAACAGATGATGGGAACTTGGATCCGTAGAATTTTTAGTGACTTATACTTTTCAAAGGAATCCACCTAAGATTAGTATAATTTGTGTATGATTCAATGTCTAGGAATCCACCAAATGACAATTGAATTAATCAGAAGAAATCAATCTTCACTAATAATCAAAACGATTAATATCTTTCATGTCTCCCCCTTGCTTTGATAATACATACAACTATTTAAAGATTTTCTAACACTTAACATGCATGAATCTAATTAACACAAATACACTTGAACATAATTACTTAACATGCATGAATCTAATTAACACAAATACATTTGAACCTAATTACTTAACATGCATGACTCTAATTAAGACAAATACATTTGAATATAATTACTTAACATGCATGACTCTAATTAAGACAAATACACTTGAACCTAATTACTTAACATGCATGACTCTAATTAAGACAAATACACTTGAAGTGACTTTTGGCTCTTTACTTCCGTCCTTCGATAAGTTCAGATTCTGGATCATTCGCTTTCGCTGCTGACAAACTCGTCCCTGAGTTGTCTTCCTCATCATGGTGATAAGGGGATAAATCAGCAACATTAAATGTTGCAGAGACACCATACTTTTCTGGGAGTTCAATCTTATATGCATTCTCACCAATGCGTTTGAGAACCTTGAATGGACCATCAGCACGTTCCTTAAGCTTTCCATAGGTACCCCTTGGAAATCTTTCCTTCCGAAGATGTATCCAAACCAAATCTCCCTCGTTGAAGGCAGCTGGTCTTCGGTGTTTATCAGCCTTCTTTTTGTACTTCTCATTTTGTTTCTCAATTCGGTCATGCGCCTGGAGATGTATCTAATTAATGTGTTTTGCCCTTTCTTCAGCATCTCCACTGTAAGAATGAGTAGTGGGAATAGGAACCAAGTCTAACGGACTATTAGGATTATAGCCATAAACAACTTTGAACGGACTAGTACCCATTGTTTGACTCTTGGATTGATTGTAAGCAAACTCGGCTTGGGCAAGACTAAGATCACATTGGCGAATATTAGTACGTACCAAGCTCCTCAAAATATTCCCCAAACTTCTATTGACAACTTCGGTTTGTCCATCAGTTTGTGGATGGTGAGATGAACTAAAATGAAGAGTGGTTCCCATCTTTCGCCAAATAGTTCGCCAAAAATGACTCATGAACTTGGGATCACGATCTGAAGTCATTGTCTTGGGAATACCATGTAGCTTCACCACTTCACGGAAATAAAGATCTGCAATGTTAGAAGCATCCATATTCTTGTTGCATGGTATGAAGTGAGCCATTTTTGAGAATCGATCCACTACTACCATGATTGAATCCTTGTTTCTCTGAGTTCTTGGTAATTCTTCGTGCTCTTTGGGATTCATTCTATAGGCTACCTTGTTTGGAATAGACGCACCAGGAATTAAATCAATGCAATGTTGAATATCCCTCATGTGTGGAAGACCTGCTGGAATTTCACTTGGTATAACATCCTGAAATTCATCAAGTAAGAGCTACATTTCTATAGGGATATCTTTAATTCCTTCACTCTTTTCCACAACCACAAGAGCAAAAACTTCATCAGACTCTTCAAGAACTGCATTAAATTGAGATTTTGATAGCAGAAGAGTGACATCTCCCTTAGAAGATTTAGGGACATCCTCCAGATTAGTAGGCCCCAAATAATCTTCATTCCATCTTTCTCAAAATGGTATGTGTTCTTGTGGCCATCATGAATAACCTTCCGATCATATTGCCAAGGGCGGCCAAGCAATAAATGACAAACATCAATAGGAACAACATCACACCAAATAGAATCTTGATAATTCTTACCAAGTGAGAATTGTACCATGCACTTTTTGTCAACCTTGATCATGTTCCCTTTGCTAAGCCAAGAAAGCTTATAAGGACGATGGTGTACCTCTGTTTGGAGTTTCAACTTGTCTACCACCTCCGATGCCACCATGTTTTCACAGCTTCCTCCATCTATGATGATACTGCATATTTTTCCACCAGAAGTGCACTTGGTGTGGAAAATATTGTGACGAAGCCAATCCTCCTTTTCTTGAGTAACACTCAGACATTTTCTAACCACAAGGCTTTCTCCCTGATCAGTATAAGTAACGTCATCTTCCATTTCTGCTTCATCATCTGTAGCTTCTCCTTCATCAAATGACTCGTCGTGTTCCACGAGTGAAACGATTTTTTTGTTTGGACAATTAACAGCAAAATGTCCAAAGCCATGGCAGTTATAGCACTGTCGGGAATTAGATGTAGAAGTGTTGGGAAGACTTATCTTCTCTGCATCATTCTTCCTTGGAGGAACCTTATGTTAGGATCGGTCCGGAGTGTTTAGAGGGAGGGTGAATGAACACTCCTATTAAAAATAATCCTTTGTGAATTCTCTCGGGTTAGTGAAAGAAATCTGTTTCTTAATCAACTTTACTGCAGAACAGACCACTGAATATTTTAGTGCGGAACGGTCTATTCTTAGACTAGTAAGAACGACTCGATGGCTTGAATATTATAACGAGTGCAGAATGATAAAAGACAGAATATGTTTCTGGAAGTTCGAAGGTGGTGTAATCCTTCTACGTCTCCCCTTCTTCCAATTAAGGAAGGATTCCACTAGAAGACTTTGATTTATACAATCCTGTTGTACAAACCCGATTCAGCTGGATTTACCTCACTACCAGACTGAAACTCCTAGTCTCTCGATCTGTTCAGACACACACTGTCTGACAGTTACAATTGATTCTCACTTCTCTATCTTAGTAAAGAATACAAAAGATAGACTAATTTTGTCTATGCACACAATGATCCTGAGATGATCAAATATTACAATATGCTTGTGCTTATGAAGACTTTCGGCTCGAGAATGTCTGAGCTTGTAAGCTTGTGCTGTTTTGTTTTCTTTTTGCGTTTTTCAATTGATCAGCCTCTCACTTGAGCTCTTTAGTGCCTCCTTATATAGTTGCATGTACCAACGACATTATTTCCCTTTATGTGCAACTCTTGACTCTGCTCAAACTCTGAGTAAACTACAGTCTAATTCTTTTGGGCACTTGCCATTCTGGTTCATGCTTTCGGCGACTGTCAGGTAAGCTCTTCTTTGTCTTCTTAACTTTTATGGTAATCTTCAGTCCTTGGTCTTTTTCAGCATTAATTGCAACAATAAATGCTTCAATAAATAGCCGTTGATGATTCGGACTGAAGAGCAAAGTTTATTCAACCTTGTCTGCTCTGATCTGATAAAAGTTGAGCTGTTTTGAGGCTTCGATCTGGTCAGGCTGATGTTCATCGATCCGTTCTGATTTTGGCGATAGACCATATCAGCTTGATCTGTTTTGAGCAATCGATCTGGTCAGACTGATTTCCATCGATCCGTTCTGATTTGTTTTGTCATCTTTAAAATCCGGAATTAACACCTTAGTTGGGATTGTTCTGTTTGGTTGGAAAGGTTTTGTTGTGTAAGAATTGCCTTTGGAAAAATCTTCCTTTTTCCAAGAACGAGAGTCAGTTCGTGGTGCATCATTGAGTTGCTTTTCGACCTTAACAGCAAGTTTGAAAACATCAACGTATGTCCAGTATGGTTGTAATTGGACTACGTTAGCAACTTCGGGTCGTAATCCTCCGAGATAGCGGGCTATCGTCTGTTCTTCCGACTCCATTACTTCACACCTCATCATAAGGCGTTCAAATTCAGCGCTATATTCTTCCACTGTTTTGTCCCACTGTTTGTGATTATGAAATTTGAGGAACATGTCTTGGCGATAATGTTCAGGTAAGAATTTTCGCTTGAGCATTTTTTTCATCTTCTCCCAAGTTTCAATCCGTCCTTTTCCTTCTCGATCACGTTGTCTTTTGAGGTGTTCCCACCAAATGGACGCCTGCTTTGTTAACTTTATAGCAACTAGTTTCACCTTGCGATTATCGGGGACATCATGATAATCGAAGGCCGATCTACTGTGTGCAACCAGTCAATGAACTCCTCTGGTTGAATTCTCCCTTCAAATTCAGGAATGTCCACTCTAGTATTGAAATTCGGTTGAACTCCTCGGTTACGCGGATGATGTGGTCTGGCATGAACACTTGCATCCTTGTAAAAAGGGTTTTCCTCTTCATTATTGGTCTGAATATCGCTTTCTGATTCATGAAGTGACTCTTCACGTTCCAGAAGGCGGTGTTCCAGTTGTTGCACTTGTCTCCTTAATTCTTCCAATTCAATGTCACGAAGATCTCGTTCACGTCTAGGAGGTGCATTGGGGTTGACCTGTCGTCGAGGAGGCATGACGACAACCTTGCTCTGATACCAATTGATACCGTTAAATGATGCTTTGAGAGGGATAGCTCGCAGTGCGTGGAGAATTGTGTAGAAGTAGTGGTCGATTGTGGAACAGATGATGGGAACTTGGATCCGTAGAATTTTTAGTGACTTATACTTTTCAAAGGAATCCACCTAAGATTAGTATAATTTGTGTATGATTCAATGTCTAGGAATCCACCAAATGACAATTGAATTAATCAGAAGAAATCAATCTTCACTAATAATCAAAACGATTAATATCTTTCATGTCTCCCCCTTGCTTTGATAATACACACAACTATTTAAAGATTTTCTAACACTTAACATGCATGAATCTAATTAACACAAATACACTTGAACCTAATTACTTAACATGCATGAATCTAATTAACACAAATACACTTGAACCTAATTACTTAACATGCATGACTCTAATTAAGACAAATACATTTGAATATAATTACTTAACATGCATGACTCTAATTAAGACAAATACACTTGAACCTAATTATTAACATGCATGACTCTAATTAAGACAAATATACTTGAAGTGACTTTTGGCTCTTTACTTCCGTCCTTCGATAAGTTCAGATTCTGGATCATAGAAACAGTGATGGATTTTGGGCAGTGTTGGCTGTATGTTCTTGTTCTATTTCTGTAACCTTAGAGTTTTTGTCTCTTGATAAGCAGCATTCTGAATTCTCTTTGAATTGAGGGAATGTTTCCATATAAATAATTTCCACATGCATGCATATAAATTGGGCAGCGCTTCCATTTACCAGCTTCAAGCAATTGATGCTAAATTGTTTACTCTGTTGTATTGAATTTACCTTAGTTTCCTAAATTCCATGCAGGTTGCTATTTTAAATGGGATTACTGTGGGTGGTGGAGCTGGAGTTTCGATTCCTGGCACATTCCGACTTGCAACTGATAAAACTGTATGATAAAGACATAATACTGAATAATTTCTTATTTCTACTTGTCGTTATTGATTAAGAGAGGTTGTCCGTTTCGTACTCTGTGCAATTATTTATAGCTTAGTTTTAGCAGTGGTCAAATAGCTCCTTACATTTTTTTTGCTAGAATTCTTATAGACGAATGCATGAAGCTGAATTGCAAATTAGGTATGAGAGAGAGAAGCATAGATGTGAAATTGAAAATAATCCGTATGGAGTGATGTTTCTTGCATTGAAATAGCGGTGTTGTAGAATTTATTGTTTGCTACACCAAATAAATTCAAATCACAGTATACTGCGACGTGAATGTCCTTACTGCCTCCATTGCTTACATTTATAATAAAGGAACGAGGGGTCAAAAATATATGTGCTGTTGAGAAAATGTATTTTCTGCTGTCATTTAGTTTTTCGCTGGGCATTTTGCATCACAGTTTGCTTGTAGCTTTTACCTGTTTGCAAAAACCTGAGCTCCATTTGAACCAATGACTGTAGATTTTTGCCACTCCTGAAACGTTAATTGGTTTCCATCCAGATGCTGGAGCATCCTATTACCTCTCCCGTTTGCCTGGCTATTTGGGTAATTCTAATTTTTATGTGTTTCAACAGCGCTGCATCATGGTTCTTTTTAATGTGATCACTGAACTTTCACAGTCCACTGTTAGCTTGTTAGCTTGTTGAAATAGACGTAAATTGTCCATATTCTCAATTGTTTTCGAACTTCTACCAGTAAATTGCAAAGTGTTTGTAGGATATTGTTCTTGAATTTACAAATTTACTGATTTTAAAGACTATCATCAAAAGAACATCATGTTGACCAATATTTGGTTTCTCATTCGCGGAAATGTCACATACTTGCCTACAGGTGGTCGGATGATCTCACATTTCCTTTACTTCTTATTATTCATTTGTCAAGTTTATATCTTTGCTTATGATTATTCTTGTTCTCATGCCCATTTGAACAATATCTTAACTGATCAGGCAGCTGATTGAGCCTCTGCGTTTATATATTATCTGTTTACAGGAGAGTACCTGGCTCTGACAGGAGAGAAACTTAGTGGAGCAGAAATGACATCTTGTGGGCTTGCTACTCACTATTCACGTATCACAGTCAGTCCCACCGGTAATTTTGTTTTCCTTTTAGAATTTGATCTTTGTATTCTTTTTTAATTCCTACTGGATTGTCATCCACCATCCTTGCAGAAACTTCCATTAATTGAAGAACAACTTGGAAACTTGGTAACAGATTGTCCCTCTGTCCTAGAAAGTTCTTTAGAAAATCTCGGGGATCCCATTCATCTACATCAAACGAGTGTAATTCACAGGTATTTTGTTGCTGCCAGTCCCAGTTAGATTCCTGGTGAGGAAGTGTGTTCTTTTGTGAGGCAGAGTAAGCAAGATCTCTCTTCTTGATGGCATGTGGTGGCCATGCCTTAATTTCATTGGCTCTTAAAATACCAGTTATCATTTATGGTGGATCACTAGATGTAGCATTTCTTTTAGCTTGTCAGTTAATCAGCTAAAAATAAAACAGATTCTGTTTGGTAATGGAACCATATGGGTTTATTTTTTAGTACTCCTATGAACACCTTTACCATGTGTAATGTTGCAATTTACTCGACAACTCCCACTGACTTCTCTGGTTTATAATTTTCTTTATGCCTTCGTGCATTTTTTTAAAAAGTTGGCAAGAATTAAGGGCCACAATCCATACTTGAAAATCCTTGTTAATTTAAACAACAAATATGTTTTCTCAAGGTTTGAAGTTATATTGAAAGGACGAGAGGAAGCTCGATTGGTTCCATGAACACCAATTCAATTAAGCTTATCATTCTGCTGAATGTTTAGAATTACTTTAATTCCACTAAAAAGGGTAGCCAATACACTGTGCTAAGATATGCAAAACTGGCTCAAAACTAGCTCTATATTCTTTTTATTTTCATTAATTTCCCAATTACACAGTTTGCTCAGTTCAACATTTTGTTGTTTAGGATTGGAACTGTTAACAAATGTTTCAGCAACGACACAAGTCGAAGAAATAATTGTATCATTGGTGAGCATATATATCTCTAACTTTGGAATGGAGTTTTCAAACTTTGCCTATGCATAAATTCATTATATAGTATTTCATGCAAATTCTAGGCGACCAAAAAATGCCCCAGTTAGGCGATGTGATACATGGACAATTACACATTAATCGAGGAAGAGAGAGCCAAAGCAAACTTGTTTGACAACGATAAACACGATAAAATCCATTTAAATATAGATGATGATATAGTAGGGAATAGAGCACAATACCACAAGAGGATCCATATAGCCGATCCCACTTAATGATATAAAGACTTGATTAACTTGCTGGCATCATTTTTCATATAAATATGCTCGAAAAAAACTTTTGGCTTATCTAAATCTAAAATACTTCTGTGATAAACCAGAACTACATTTCCTCGTTTTACATGTGATTTGTTTATTAAAAAATGCAGTGCTATCCTCCAAGCTTGGAGCATGTAACTCAAGACATGGTTGACCAATACTTTTCTCCAATTTCTGGACTTGAGCAGTTGAGCCTGAACTTGAGTTACCCACCAAGCAAAGAGAAGCATTTTTATGATATACTTGGGAGATACATGAACTCTATTTTAATTTTTTGGCCATCTTATAAGCTAAATTATAATTATGAGAATTACGACAGAGATTAGTTTGGAGATTATAATTCTTCATAATCACACAAGTCAAATAATAAAATATTTGGAGAACTCTGTATTGCTTTATTTGGTCTACATGAGTTAAAGTTGATCTCCTAATAAAAAAAAAGAGCAAATCTGGTACATGAAGCTTATGTTATGTGCGGGGTATGGGAATGGGTTGGACCACTTTGGGCCTAATGTAAACACTCTTTTTGTTGTACTGCAAAGAGATTGTTTTCGCGATTCTAACCCAACAATATTATTGTTGTATCAAGCCCACCCTTTAAAATTGATTTCCCAATGGGTTTTACAAAGAGGAAATTACACATAGGTATCACTTTTGAAAGTATGTTTCAACTAAATCTAGCAAAATATTTTATTTTCAACTAAATACATCTTGTAGGAATCTTCTTTCAACTAAGTCCATTTTTATGAAACCCTAATCTAATTAGTCATTTGGTATTCCTATAACACCCTTGTTCTAAAAACCAATTTATAACAGATGAATTATATCTTCCTCGTCGTGAGAGTTGGTGATTGTCGCGTGTTCTGGGAAATCAACAATGGTGGTTATGCGAGGCGTATGGAGCGGTGGCGGCGTTGTGGTTGATGCGACGGTGACTCCTTTTTGTTTCGCCAAATGTCCTTCTCCAACCACAGAAAACATATGTTTCGTTTCAATTTTGTTTGCTGTTTTTTATGGTATTTTTGGATTTAATTAACATTGAACTTTTATTTCAATTTTGATGCACATTATGTGTTTGCTAAAAGGTCTCTTTAGATAAACAAATTTTTTTGTAGCAAATTTGAAAAAGATAAACATATCATCTCCTTCCAAAGGTTTGTAGCTCCAGTCGAATGAAGCAACACAGATATTGCCTGCTTGGGCCTTCCACTCACAATCTGTGGATATATATATATATATATATATATATATATATATATATATATATATATATATATATGTGTGTGTCAACATATCTAACTAATCATTCCGAGTGCATATTTTAAGACTGATACAGGTGGTTACCAGGTGGTGTTCCACAACATAATCTTCGATCATCTATGTGCTCCATATTTTTGTTTTCATAATACTACATCATCTTTAGTAAGTGAGGTAGCTTCCAGGATGTATATAACACAACTAATATATAATGATTAATATAATTACATGCAATCCCAATACAGGATCCTAGTTTATCGGTGCATGTAATTACATGCACCACTAGTCTACCGGTGCATGTAATTTACATGCATCGGTAGTCTACCGGTGCATGTAATTTACATGCACCTATAGTCTGTCGATGTATGTAAATTACATGCACCGGTAGACTCAAAATTTTACCGGTGCATGTAATTTACATACACCGGTAGTCTGCCGGTGCATGTAAATTACATGCACCGGTAGACTCAAAATTTGCATTGTTTCTCAAATTAGTATTATTTACTCTTTTGTACAAGCGCGGAGAGAGTATAAGGTCCTTTCAGGTCTTCATCACCAGTATATTGTATCTGTAATTTGTTATAAGATCAACAAGCAAGCAACATATAACGGTGCATGTAAATTACATGCGCCCCTAGTTTACCGTTGCATGTAATTACATGCATTGATTATCTATATATTTGAGCAGTAGTCAATGCATGCATATATAATATATATTTGAGCAGTAATCAATGCATGCAATTTGATATTTATGAATAAATATAAATTGCGTGTAAGCTTTATACATATAAAACAAAGAAATATATAATTTTATACTTCATATATATGAAATTAAGTAAAACAATAGTCCTTCCATGTTTCAAATACAATAATATAATTTTAAGAGATGCACCTATAGTCTGTCGGTGCATGTAAATTACATGCACCGGTAGACTCAAAATTTTACAGGTGCATGTAATTTACATGCACATATAGTCTGCCGGTGCATGTAAATTACATGCACCGGTAGACTCAAAATTTGCATTGTTTCTCAAATTAGTATCATTTACTCTTTTGTACAAGCGCGGAGAGAGTATAAGGTCCTTTCAGGTCTTCATCACCAGTATATTGTATCTTTAATTTGTTATAAGATCAGCAAGCAAGCAACATATAACGGCACATATAAATTACATACGCCCCTAGTTTACCGGTGCATGTAATTACATGCACCGCTAGTCTACCGGTGCATGTAATTTACATGCACCGATAGTCAACCGGTGCATGTAAATTACATGCATCGGTAGACTCAACATTTGCATTGGTTTTCAAATTACATAATAAATAAGTATCATATAGTAAGTGTTAAAGACGATCACAAATAACACTTAAAATTAAGACATGTATGTATAATATATTATCATTTGAAAAATAATAGAATTTTGTTATGAGATTATGCAATAATTTATCATATAGTATATACTCATCCATAATAAAAATTTAATTTCTAAAGTAATATATTGTATCTTTAATTTGTTATTAGATCAATTGTAAAAATTATAGAATGAAAAATTAATTCACATTTTTTTGATTTGATCATTGTTATTTAGTAATTAGATAAAAAAAAATCATATATTAGTGCATCTCCGCCTATCGGTGCATGTAAATTACATGCATCGATAGATTTTAGCAAGTCGGTGCATGTGAATTACATGCACCGCTGAGTCTATTTGGTGCATGTAAATTACATGCACCTATAGACTTATACTATATTTAACCAAAAACATAGCCTTTTTATATATAATTTTGAATATGTAACATTTTTCTTCATTAATTTCTTTTAATTTAATAGCAAACTGAAATAGAAGGCTTGAGATGTGAAATAACAAACTGAATAAGAAAGCAAAATCTAAGTCTAAAGATGCATGTAAGTTACATGCACCAACGAGTCTATCGGTGCATGTGAATTAGATGCACCGATAGACTCATGAACTGCCGGTGCATGTAAATTACATGCACCACTAAGTCTATCGGTGCATGTGAATTACATGCACCGATAGACTCATGAACTGCCGGTGCATGTAAATTACATGCACTAGGTTTCAATATCATTACATTCTCAAAATTTTCATTCAAACAATTGATCGAACATCTCAAATACATTATAATTTTGAGTTTTACAAACAACCCCCCCTTGAATTGGCCTCATCTTAAACCAAACCTTTGTTGCAGCAAAATTCATCCTATCGGTAACAATGTGAAAAACATGTTTCCATGGCTCATCTGCATTCTTAACAACAGAGTTAACCACCACAGAGATTGCAAGCACATTATCCGAAAATATAGCGTAATGGTATAAATTGAGTCCTCCAATTCAGGCTTGGGCTCTTCATCCTTGTACTTCTCAGGATGTGAAATTCTCTCCTCCACAAGTCGCATGGCAAGACAGTGCAAAATCGAACAATTCAAATATATTATACTGTTACGTTTCACATTAAAAATCTACGTATAGACATTACAAAAAATTGAAATTTTCATAAGAAATATAATACAAAATCAACACAATCGGTAAATAGATGATAAATAGAAGTGCGATGATTTTGTCTTCTTGCACAACCTTTTTGTTTTCGTTTGACCAGTGCGCGCAGCTCCGACGCCATGGGAGGAGCGACAACTTCCGACGACGGCGTTGGTGGTTGGGACATGTGGCTGATGTGAGGGTTGGAGACTAGGGTTTTGATGTTGAAGGAGGTGATCCAAGGAAGGCAGAAGACTATTTTGGTCATTTTGACCAAAATTGGACCTAGTTGAAAGAATTTTTTTTGGGGTGACTGGGCCGAAAAATCTTTTATCAAGTAGTACCGGCCCGAAATTTTCCCTTTTACAAATTAGTTGAAACCCAAATTTATTAATTTTTTGGATATGAACCAAACTTGCTCTAACATGAATCTTGGAATTGGATATAACTAGATTTTAAATGAATTCAGGTTGTATTTGGACGTAAGTATTTGATTTGAAGGAAAGCGTTTGAAAACTAATAATTTAAAATTCATGAATTTGAAATTACATATAATATATTATCATTTCAATCATTCCAAAATGTAAAAGAAAATATATTGAAAAATGAGAAATTTGAAATACATACTTCAATTTTTTACCCAAAGATAAATGATGGATTTGAGTATGTAATTTCAAATCTACTTATTTTAAATCCTTCAATCCAAATACAGTATCAACGAAGTTCTTAAAAAGTTAATTATTTAAGATTATTTATTATTTTTGTAGAAACCCTATGAATATTAATTTAAAAATTTGTAGAAACCCTATGAATATTAATTTAAAAATATTTTGGTAAATGAATATTAATATAAAAATATTGATTCCTACCACCCCAAAAAATAAATATAAAGGGTTTAATTTTATAGTGAAGCAAGAGGACACATTCATTCTTATCCCCACGTTCTCAATCATTGGAGGAGGTTTCAATGTCCGAACCCGCTAACTCGAATTCTTTGACGCCGATCAGCTGGGAAACCTCTGATAAAGGCCAACCTTCAGATGTTGTTCGAAGTAAAGGTGATTGTGTTCTCGGGCCTGTTCCATCGCGAGAGGAGGTTCGAAGGGCGATATCTGATCTCCAGAGGTGAGCCACTGTAAGGTTGTCAGCTTTCTTTTGGGATTTTAGTGGCAAAATAGGTCGATTTTGGTAAAGAAGCTGTGAAATTATTAACAAGGATGTTTGTTAAGTTGTTGACTTTAGTTTTATGATGGGGTTTTCAATTGGCTAGGAGTTTCTTCTTTGATTAATAACATCGATAAATCAAAATCTGCATGTTTAGTCTAACCGAGATTTCATTCTGGTTATGCACCCCCGATACGTCTAAAGAAGGTTTACCAGTATTGTGGTGCGGATCTAGAAATTCGGGAGGGGGACTGGGGGAGAAACTGACTAGGAGCTGTTCGATAAAGTTTGGTGGTCTTTAAAGTTGTAATTAATATTCTAGTTTGGTGGTGATCAACCACCACCAATTGCTGGGTCAATCCCTTCTCACCATCAGGTGGGGGTGGAAGCTTGCAAGTTGAACTACTCTGTGTGGCGATACATGTGTTTTTACAAAAATAAAACAACTAAATTTTGAGGGGTGACTGCACTAATCATTCCGCGGGTTCTGTTCCCAATCAGCACTACAATATGGTGGCTCAGATGAAGTTAATAAGGTTGTAACCTCCGGTTAATTGTTCTGGCTACATGCTGACCTAGGTTTCAGTTGATGCTGAATGGTCTGTACAGCCAGATTGGTCTGGATTACCACTTTATCGGGTTGACATGGTAGAATGGTTGAATATTACTCGTTTCTATATTTCTTTGTGGGGTTTTATTCCAAAAATGACTTTAAAAAAAAAAGTGTATTTTGCGGAATAGACCATTCAACGAAATACATTAGAACTAGTGTTTATGCACCATGCGTGCAAGTCCTTGGTTTTTGAGATCATGATACTGCTCAAGTCTCCTTGATTACTACTTGTCTGAATCTTGCCTTTCATTCCATGCAGCTCATGAACTTAATGATATATATATCATATCATGATTTTCTTAGGTTTATGAATACCAATTCAGCTTCTAAATCGGAGCTAGATGGGGTTCAGCAATTGTTGTCTAGTCTCGATCAGTCTAATATGCTGCAGTCTCCTGGATATGCCAAATTTCGTGATGCTTTCTCTACCATGCAGACAGAGCCAGCTTTTCAGGTATCATCATGTTCTCGACGTATGAATGTGTAAAATGCATAGTTGACAGAACGTCATTTGGTTTTGTGCAATATAAATTATTTACAATCATGCATGAAAAAAAAACATCAGTTTCGTGTTTGCCTATGAAGAAAAGTGTGAAGTGGAATCATTTATGCGGTAACAGATTATAACTCCATTTTTTTCATTTTCTGACATCCAAAGAAATTTAAAAATGTGGAGAGGGTGAGATTGGTTTTGCTTGGAAGAAAAAGTGATAGAAATCTCTTTTAGGTCTCTTTTAAATCTTGGATTCAAAATAGCTTTAATTTCTGTTACCAAGGAAGCTAATTTCTTGTATAGAACACGGTTGCCTCCATTTCGTGTGATAAAGCTGTTTGGGAGGCCATTCAGAGTAACAAAGCAGTCCAAGATATACAAGGCTCTATTGTTGCAGGTTTTACATTTGAACTAAATTATTCTTATAATTTGTAGTTTCATTATGCTTTCACATGCTCGCCTTTGTTAATTGACATCCACTTTATTCTAATAGATAAAAAATGTTATGATGCGAACTATTTTGAATTAAATCAAGATCCGCTAAACAACCAACCATTTCAAGAGAAACAGGGAAGATCTGTGTAACGTATATTTTTTGGATGCTGTTTTGTCATTATGTAACATGATACCCAGGATCTTCATCCTCAATCCTCATCATTTTCAAAGCCTTTATTCCAGAGCAATGGAATATCTTCCTCATGATCTCGACTATCATATACGATGATACATGAAGTTAAAGTAGCAGGGAGCTCTAGGAACAAAGTTGTGAGGCTTCGCCGATTGAGAATACTTGGGATAATAACTTAATATAAAACAACTATACAAGAGATAAACCAAGTGACTGGACTCCTAGTCGGAGTATGGGAACGCATTATAGAACATATATTGAGCCGAGCATTTCTGAATCTTACGAGGAAATGCAACAAGGCTATACCTTTCTTGAAATTATTGGTGCTAGTTATCATTTTATAATGTATGTAGCTTGAAAGATTTGCTTTGATAAATGAGTTCCAAAGTATTAGAGGATTTTAAATGCATTAGTCATGGAACTCCATCAAAATTCCAATTCTATATTATCCAAACAAGTGCAGTGTATTTATAGTAAGAAACTGAGATTTAAAAATTTTTTGAACACAATTTTTTCAATCTGAACACTGTTATTGAACTCTTGGCACTTCCTATCCGTGCAGCTAAAAACGGGAGACAATCGAGTTTCAGTGAAGAACCAGACATAATGACACTTATCTTAAGGTGGATCCTGAACTTCACAAGGTCAAAGGTTTTGGAATTGGCCGAAAGCTTTGGATTGCTAGTGAATGAGATGCTCCAATCTTCTCCCAAGGAAAAACCCACTTCAGAACTCGACCATCTTTTGGAGGAGAAAGCTCGATCATCATTCCTACTCTCTCTCGTTATCATTCTGATTGTTGTCATCACCCGAGGCTAGGACTTACCAATCTCACGAAATGAAAGAATGTCCGGAAATTCTCCTATCTTATCGTGTTAGCTGGTGCACTTGTTTATATGATAAATACACCAACATTTGAATCATAAAATTGTGAAGTGACGTAAAATATTAAGTTGGTTTCACCCCCTGATTAGTTCTCAATTTCCTTCGGAACTTGGGAGTTGCGACATGTTTACTATGACTTGGCTTGCCTTTCTTCCATAAGATTGGATCCAAGGTTTCTTCTTCGCCTTTCATTTTGTTCTGCTTATGCGCACCTTTTATTTTTGTTGACTCCAAACGAAACTAAAGTTTTGGTAAAGACTTTGTAGTTTGTTAGTTCATTACACTTGGCTCAATTCACATCTTTAAATTAATGACCGAAGTTCTTTTAGATATTACTTCTAGAAACGAAATTATAATAAATTGTTAATTTGAGGAATCACACGTCATCCTAATTTGAAAATCTTTTTTTGAGTGACAAATGATTGATAGAAGCCCCAAATACATCAGGCCTGAACAATTCACATCTCAACTCAACCATAGCTTTGGCTGTGTCATCTGTAGCAGAACCCTGGCTCTGCCTGTCAAGTTACACAAACCATCAGAAATATACAATTTTCGTATTTGTAACGATACACTAGGAAGAATTGAAGGAGAGTGCAGCAAATACTGGACGGCTTTTCAAGGTTCTAGATGTTCTCCATCTCTACTGATGGAATATCTATTCTATTTACAGACTCACGTGAAATTTTACCCAAAGTAAGGAAATGTATGAATTGCTTATCAACAGACGAATAAAGAGAATTTTCTAAAAGAAAATAGAATCCTTTTATTAAAGGTTTCAGTTATTGAAAAGGGAATAAAGAGAATTTTGTAAAAGAAAATAAAATCCTTTTATTAAAGGTTTCAGTTATTGCGAAGGGCAACTGCGGGTGTACAAAGCTTCCGTTGTACGCGAGTCCGAAAAGGGGTTGGGCTACTTTGGTCCTAATACACGCAGCATTCCCTTGCAAGTACGAGGTTGTTTCCACCAAAGGTTTCAGTGATTACAAGTTCCAATAATTCAGTTTTTTTTTTATTTTTACTAAAAGGCCACTCAGAAACACTATCACTTCCAAATTAAGCGTGCGAACAGAACCTGTAACAAGCCTGGTGAAAATACTAAAGCAAACACCATTTTTTAGTAAAGTCTTTTAATCCATCAGTCCAAACACCATTTGCTCTCAAACACAAAAGCCCCTTGGCAATGATTGTTACAACTTTTCGAAAATTGAATAGTGAAATGATTTGTATACCAATTCCAATTGTGGTTGCAACAACCTGCTCAAATATTTTAGATCGGACAATATCAAAACACCAACTTTGTTCACCATACAATAACAGGTAGGGTGTTTACTGCTCATAACAAATCCAACAGCAAATGAAGAAGAATGAGTTGTTAGAGATATTGGTGCATTCGACCAGTTCCAGAATATAAGGCCACTTCCAGTATATTAGTTACAGCTAGCACTTCAGAATCAGTTAGTTGGTTACAGGTGCTTAGTTAGTCTACACGTGCAAATTAGTTTTATCAGTTGAATAAGTTGTATGAATAGTAATAGAATAAATGGAACTCAACTCTGTAATTGGTTCATTCATTCGAAATATAAAGAAAAATACAATTACAAATTCTATGTATTCTTCTTCTACCCTCAGCTTTCTCTTCGTGAAAGCTTCAATCACTCATCAATTGAGTTCTTTACTTTAACATGGTACATGGTACCAGAGCATTCCTTTTTCCGCAATTAATCGTACACAAACAAATTTTTTTCATGGCAACGAACATTGGGTTCAATGATCCTCTATATTTGCATCCATCCGATACTCCGGGTGCTTCGCTCGTTCAAGATCCCTTAATTGGCACAGACAATTATGGGTTATGGAGTAGAGCAATGAACAAACTTGGATTCATCAATGGTTCATGCCCTCGTCCTGCAGCAACGCACCCGACATTGCCTCAATGGGAAAGATACAATGCCATAATTCTTTCTTGGCGCATGAGCGTCGTGTCCAAAGAAATTTCAATGATATTATCTATTGCACTTAATCATCAATTGTATGGGCAGATTTGAAGGAAATATTTGATAAGATTTGTGGTTCGATGATGTTTTCTTTACACAGGGAGATTGCCCAATTATCGCAAGGATCTTCTTCCATTTCCGTCTATTTTTCAACCTTGAAGCGGTTATGGGATGAATATAATTCATTAGTTAATCTTCAATCTTGTGCTTGTTCCGGTGCAAAGGCTTACGTAGAGCATGAACAACAGCAACGACTTCTCCAATTTTTGATGGGTTTGAATGAGTTATGGCCACATTCGTAGTCAAGTTCTTATGATGAACCCACTTGCCCACGAGGAATCTAATCGCCACATTTTATCTTCGAAACCAGTTGCTCATATCCCTACTGCTGCATTTTATTCCTCTTCTGTTAAGAAGACGGGTCTTATACATTGCGAAAATTGCAACATTCAATGACACACGAAGGACAATTGTTTTTTTAATTGGTATCCACTGGGCATAAGCTACATAAGAAATTTCCTCAAAACAAATTTTCCAAGTTCAATCAGAAGAGTTCAAAATTCTCTGTTAAAATATGATTGATCCATCTTTTGAGGAATCTAAATCGATGCCTTCACTACCCCATACCTTCACAGATGCTCAGTATCAGCAGATTATGAAGCTATTGGATCAATCTTCTTCATCCACTGAGATTACATCGAACTTGGCAGATACCCTTACTAGTTTGATATCTGAACAGATGCGAATGACTGGATTTTAGATATTGGTGTCAACGCTCATCTTACAGGTGCTTCAAGCTTTGCAAGATTCACACCCTTGTGACTCCACCTCGGGTTCAGTTTGGCTGCCAATTGGTAACATCGTACTATACTCTCTCATGGTTCAATCACCATTTCACCTTCTTGCACCCTCAACAAAGTTCTTCATGTCCCAGATTTTACATTCAATCTTTTTTCTATTTCCCAATTCACCAAGGATAATCATTGCTTTGTGGTTTTCTATCCATCATTTTGTCTGTTTCAGGACCTTTTGACTGGCAAGATCATGGGGATTGGTAAAAAGAATGGACCCTACTATCTTGTTCGATCTTCTTCATTCATGGACTCTGTTTTACATAGTCATTCTCTATACTCTTTACATTCTTGTGATATTTCACATTGTAAGGACATTGATATGGACATATGGCACAAAAGATTTGGTCATTTGTCTGTTGCCCGATTACAATTTTGCCTTTTTATTACAAGCAAGTCGTTATCCAAGCAATGCACTATCTGTCCACTTGCAAAACAAACACGAACTCCTTTCCCTAAACTTGACAGGTCACCCTCTCCTCATGCGTCGTATCTGTTACATATTGACATTTGGGGTCCATTTCGGACGCCCACACATACTGGAGCCAAATATTTCCTCACAATTGCGGATGATTTTTCAAGGTGTACATGGCTTTTCCTTATGCACTTTAAGTCAGATACACTTCGAATCTTGGAGCAATTTTTCACTTATATTTCAAACCACTTTGATACTTCGATCAAACATATCCAAACAGACAATGCCTCAGATATTTTTAATCATGAAAGTCAATCATACTTTGCATCTCTTGGCATTATAAACCAAAGCTCATGTACATACACCCCTCAACAAAAATGGCTTAGTTGAGAGGAAACATCGCCATATTTTAAATGTTGCACGAGCTATCAAATTTTAAGCCCCTATTCCTGATTCTTATTGGGGTGTTTTGCATGCGGCTTATCTTATTAATAGAACTCTCACACCACTCCTGTCCAATAAAACACCATTTGAGGTCTTGTTCAACAAAGCACCATCTTATACACATATCAAAATGTTTGGTTGCTTATGTTACGCCTCTAATCTCAACCAGTTGCATAAATTTGATTTTTGAGCCAGGCCTTGTGTCTTTCTTTGCTTTCCAGTTCACCAAAAGGGTTTTAAACTCTTAGTTCTTGATACAAATGAGTTCATTACTTCTAGAGATGTCGTGTGTTTATCTACTGATCATGCCATTTTTTCCAAACCTCAAATTCTCAATTTGGACGACCTTTCCCCAGACCTTCCCTCAGATTCTTCTCCTGACTTAGCTACCTCCTCTTCTCAACCATCTCCATCCTTGCCTCTCAGACAGTCTACCAGAACTTCTAGGCCACCTATATGGGCTAAGGATTATGTTCCAATCATTCCTTAACCTCTACCTCTTCCACACCATATGACATTTCTACTTCTCTTCACTATCATAAACTCTCACCTACATATCGTTCATTCTTATCATCTATTTCACAAGTTTCCGAGCCTACCTCATACCGGGCAGCCGCATCTGATCCTCAGTGGTGTGAGGCTATGCCTACCGAAATTGCTGCCTTGGAGTCCAATAAGACATGGGTGATTGTTCCTATACCACAGGGTAAGAAGTCTATCGGCTGTAAATGGGTTTACAAACTCAAACGTAAACCCGATGGCAGTATTGATCAATCCAAAGCTCGCCTCATTGCCAAAGGTTATACCCAACAATATGGAATTAACTATCATGACACATTTTCCCCAGTGGCCAAGATCGTCACAGTACGGTCTTTATTAGCCATTGTTGCAGATAAGAATTGGTCCTTACATCAAATGGACGTCACAAACGCCTTCTTACAAGGTGATTTGTCCGAGGATATCTATATGACCATCCCTCAAGGTTTTCATAACCATCCCTCAAGGATTTCATAAACATCCTGGAAATTATGTTTGCAAATTACTTAAGCCTTTATATGGCTTGAAGCAGGCGTCTAGACAATGGAATTCCAAGTTTTGTGATGTGATGCAACAAGGAGGATTTATTCAGTCAATGCATGATCAGTCACTATTTCTTCAGAGACAGGGGGATTCTATCACTTTGTTGTTACTTTATGTTGATGACATTGTTATTGCAGGGAACAATATTGATGCCATTACTAAGTTGAAGTTGTTTTTACATGCCAATCTAGATATTAAAGATCTTGGCCCTCTTCGGTTCTTTCTTGGCATTGAAGTGGCTCGATCGCAAAGTGGAATTTGCCTCAACCAACGCAAATAAACTCTGGATCTTCTTTCTGATGCTGGTTCACAGGATGTAAACCTTATGATTCTCCTATGGAACGACACTTGAAACTTACCACACTTGATTATGGTAAGTGTAATGCCTCTGCTATCGCCGATTCTTCATTGGATCCTCCTCTAGCTGATGTTTCTAGTTTTCAACGATTAATAGGACGACTTATATATCTCACTATCACTCGTCCTAATATCTGTTATGTCGTCCAGCATCTCAGCCAATTCATGCAAGGACCGAAACAATCACATATGCATGCTGCTCTACGCATTGTTGGGTACTAGAAGAAGTCTGCTGCCTTGGGTATTTTTGTCTTCCACCAGTGACCTTCAACTCATTGCATATTTGTGATTCTGATTGGGCTCTTGTTTAATGAACCATAAATCAGTCATTGGTTACCTTGTTAAGCTTGGTTCCTCTCCTGTCTCTTGGAAAACAAAAAAAAAACAAAACAAACCACGGTATCTCGATCTTCCGCCTAAGCTGAATATCGTTCAATGGCATCCACTACTTGTGAGGTTATTTGGCTGCGTGGACTTCTTACAGATATGGGTTTGAGCTTCACCCGTCCAACTCTTCTTTATTGTGACAATCAGTCTGCACTTCAATTGGCTGAGAATCCTTTATATCATGAACGCACAAAACAAATTGACATCGATTGTCATTTCATCCGTGAAAAAATTCAAAATGATATTATTACCACCTTCTCATATCTCTACAAATCATCAGCCAGCGGACAACCTTACTAAAGCTTTGGGGTCTGAACAACACAAATATCTTTTATTCAAGCTTGGGATGCTTGACATTCTCCAAGCTTGAGGCTTGAGGGGGGATGTTAGAGAGATTGGTGCATTAGACCAGTTCCAGAATATATGGCCACTTCCAGTACAGTTAGTTACAGCTAGCACTTCAAAATCAGTTAGTTGGTTACAGGTGTTTAGTTAGTCTACACATGCAAATTAGTTTTATCAGTTGAATAAGTTGTATGCATAGAAATATAATAAATGGAACTCAACTCTGTAATTGGTTCATTCATTCGATCATATAAAGAAAAATACAATTACAAATGTTTTGTGTTCTTCTATCCTCAGCTTTCTCTTCGTGAAAGCTTCAACTACTCATCAATGGAGTTCTTCACATTGGTTGTGTATGCACTTTAACATGAGTTACGATTCTAACCTTTTCATCAACCCACATTAATGAACTCGGTTGTTTAAGATTCGAACAACGATATCCAGCGGAGTTATTCCATCTGTGGCATCAAGCTCCCCACCCCTAATTTTTTTGAAATTGTTCGGTATTATCTAGACAAATATTTTAAGGCAAATATGAGGCACTTACTTTAATGGCATTACGAGTATTGACAATAGATTTAAGCTGTTCAGCCATATGCTACAGTTCTCGTTATATCAGTTCAGCCTGCTCGTACCTCATTGAGATTGATAAAAATGAAGTATCAGAGTAAAATGAAACAGTAAATCAACAATGGTTTTCCACTCGCCCAAGCCATTCATGTGACTTTGGAAGATAACCTGATGTCCAGTAACTCAACAGTTCATTGCATGACGAAATGTCGGCCATTCTAATAGCCAGACCAAGATACATATCATCAAAAAGATATCTATTAGATGATATATCGTATTATCTTACATATACTTGAGATCCTCCTCCACTCTAGGACTTTTTGGCATAGTATCTATCCCAAGGCAAATCTCTTCAAGAAAGAATTCACTTGCGAATATCCAAAAGTAAACTTATCTCTCATATAAATCACCTTTATATTAAAGTAAAGCAGTAAAGCACAAATGAGAATATTCAAAATTAAACTTATATAAATCATATTTATAAAGTAAAGCACAAACTTCGGCCTTACTATGTAGAACAATAAAATAAGAGTACCTCGTCCTGATAAGTTTCGAGTAGCCCCAACTGCCGTCCCAAACTACCCTGGGTCTCGACCACTTTCGCAACTTCACTCTGATACAAATTTCAAGAGTTAAAATTCACCAGAAGAGCCAACAATAGAACAGGATACATGCTTAAAATTAAGGAATAGACCTAAAAAGTCCATAATAAGATGATTTCTTAAAACAATCTTTCATACACATTGATGCTCTGAATCCACAGAGACCATTTTGTCCTATCAAAGAGAGTAGTTCAACTTTCAAAAAAGGCCATTTGGAAAGGCAATGAATTTCATACAAAGCAGACAATTCTTGATAGCCCCTTCAATTGACTTTGATTTAGCCCAAAATTGTGAAAAATAAAAGAGCATTTGATCCAAAAGCCCGATCTCAGACTAGTACATCGAAATGACTTCAAGAAGAGGTGTTAGCGCATCAGTAAGGAAATTAAGGGCATTGGAACATTGCATATAACTCAAAAACGGGAAAGATAGTCCCAAGGAACAAAACCATCAGGTTGATGAGTGTCAAGTTGGAATGTATACTTATATCAGAACCATATTCATTATTTTCAACTTGCATTAGTTTAACCGAATATCACCATTTGGATTTTTCAAGTAGCGCAACTTTCTTTGTGTGTTTTAGTTACGCATGAAATGATTGAGCCCAACATTACTAAGGTTTACTTGAGAAAGCAGAGGGAGGCACATGAAGAGAAAGATAAATAGTGGATTATAGCGTGGAGTTAGTTATGGTATTATGATTATCTGTTTTTGTTTAGCCTAGCAGAGTTAGGGTAGTGGAGAGTAGTTACAGAGAGAATATTCTCTGGGGCCATTTCCTTATATGTTGTTATTTTCTTTGAATAAAAGATATACCAGTTCATATATTTCAGAAATATTGGTGTTTTTCTTCATAATTGATCTTGTTTCTTCCTTGATCTTGAGCAGCTTGAATCAGCTACCTAACAGTTTTTAAAGGACCTTGGCAAGAGAATTCGATTCACATGGTCAGACTGTCTCAAATGTACATGAACAAAAAATAATGTTTCATATCAGTAAAAAAGAAAGTAACTGAAATCTGCAAACTTCTGAGAGAACACAATAAAGCATAATTGTGTTAATATTAAAAAAGTCATGATTTTTTCCCTAGAAACAAACCATTCAAAGTCGAGAAACAATCTTTAAACAAGCACAATGAACTTGAATATTCAAACCACGCATTAGATGAGCATCTTACTCTATAAGCTTTAATAGGAACTTAGTCAAATATATTTCAGTTAGAGGGCCATTATATAAGTTTCAGATTAAGTTCAACATATATCTCTCAGTACCGAATTTTTCAATGGATGAGTGATGACAAACTTCCTTGGTCTTTCCTTGTATGTTTCAATCGCAGCGACAATCAATCAGGCTGTAAAGATAGCCCATTAAGTGATCTTAAATCTACAAGAGTTGAAAAACTTAGGTGTAAATGAGAAGACCGGTATAAAAAACATCACTACTTTTCATAATACATCATATCATAGTTATTAGAGGAGCAAGGTCCACTAAAGCGAAAGGGCGCCCACAGGAGCCTAAGGCGCGAGACGAGTTGCACGCTTTATCGACGGCACACATGGCATGAATTTTTAGAATTAACATATATGAAGTGAATTTTTACTAAAATATTATACAAACAAAAATATATTTCACAAAATATTAAATAATAAAGTAATTAAAAATAAATTGGTAAATACATACTATCTAAATCATCAAATCCCTCAAAAGAATTAACGGTTTCTATAATAAAAAATTCAATAGTATTTTGACATTTTTATCGACTGGAGCTGGAACTGTTGCTGGAAATTAGAATTGAAGAAAAGGGGGGGTGCTGGAATTTGTATTGCTGTAAAAAGAAGAGAAACTATTGGGCCTTAAGTAATTGTCTGGGCATGCGTTCTAAGCTGAAAATATGAACGATGGGCCATTACTACATAAGGCACAATAATTCGCGCTTCAGGCGGGATTTGTGCCATACAAAAGGCGCGCACCTAGGAACGTCCTTTTGCAAGGGGTACGCCTGCCGCCTAGGGGGCATGCTTTTTAATAACTATGCATCAGATGAGCAAGGGAGTTGACAACTGGAAGGCGGTGCATTTTCAATGTAGCAAACTCAAAAAAATACAGTAAGCATAATAAAAAGAAAGAGAGTGCACATGCATCCTACAAGTACTAAACCCCACCAATTAAGGCTAAATGTAAATGCAACGAAGCAACTAAACATCTGCATAGTAAAATATCTATAATTTTACATGGTAAATACTTAGTGAACTATCTCAAGTGATGAGAAGAATATCACGATTCTGCAAAATCCTACGGTCCCACTCAGCTATTGTATTAGCCTGTTTCTGAAATTTTCATGCCCGCTCCTGCAGTTCAACAATCAATTCCTTGATGATGTACAACAGATATTTATCTTCACATAAATAGAGCGCCAAAATGCAAACAAAAGTTTGCTGATAAATTTATAGACAGACGATTTCATTTAAGTTTTCATCCAGAGTAAAGTTTATACAATTGTAAAATATAAGCATACTGTTAAGCAAAACTAAAAAACACCTTGAGCAAAATTTCTTTACCTCCTAAACAGTTCTCCCAGTAATTCAGATGGTAACTTTGGTGCAGAAGCTAATGATGTACTTGTTGTTGAAGTAGTCCTACAAGACAAGAGTGATACAAGTAGAGAATAAATTTTACACCCATCTTTTCAACAAATGTTATTTTTCGCGTGATAGCAAGAATATGAAATGCTGTTTTTCTGCTCTTTCTAAACGATTGGAAATAGGGGTCTCCAATTTTTATGTTCACTACAAGGAGGTCACGGGTTCAGGTCGCGTAAACAGCATCTTTGCGGTCTTGCGGTGTCAGGGAAGGTCTACGTACATTAGACCCAAAGTTGCCCAACCCATTCCCGGACCCTACACATAGCTGGAGCTTCGTGCAACGGGTTTGTCCTTTAACATGTTTCAGGAAATATTCACCTCCAAGAAACACGTCCATGACAATGATTTGACAAAAGAAAATAGCACCAGTGGTAATCATACAGACCCACTACTGGAAGATACAACAAGAGATGATGATGTTTGAGCGAAGGAACTGGCAGTTGAACTTGTCACAGTTGTTGAAGCCAAACTTGGAACGCATACAAACCCATTAACTGTCTAACATAAACCAACATGTAAGGGAGTAATATATTAATTATCACCATCTTCGTATAAAATATAAAATCTATCTATGTAAAGAAACATTGTTGCTATTGGTAGTGGTGTGAACACATCATAATTGATAAAAACACACCTAAGCAATGAAAAATGAGAAAGTTCTGTTAGTAATTCCATTACATAGCTAACAGGCATTCTCTCAATATATAGCATATTAGCATCCAGAATTGAAAGCATGAAGTGCTTAGCTAATCAAACTTCATTGTCAGCATGTTGCCTTATGGCACAAAAAAAAGTATTCAACTACTTGACACTATCTGTATTAGCCTGTCAAAGCCCGAATTTCTGGACTTAAGTGTCTTACAGTCTACTCAAATAATTGGGCTTCAAATTCAAACAAAACCATCACCAATAACACTTGACCAAGACAAGGTGGTGTCTTCACAACTGCAATTTGAAGTCCAAAGATTTCGAGACATTGGAACTAGACAATCTTCCAAATCCGACCATAACTGCCAATGTCAATGTACTATTGTCATAAGAAGTGGCACTTGATAAAGATTTAAAAAGTTTTATATTTCTTTAATAAAGATACCAGGTTTGCATTTACATTCAGCACATGTTGCCTGCTCTGCACTTGTTCCACAAGCATCCAACAGAAGACATGTTCAATGCAAACTAGTCGAGAATAGCCAATTAAAGCTTCTAGTGAGAAAACTACAGACCATAGTCATGTAATTGATTGATATTATAAAAAATGATTGACAAGCATTAATTGTAATTGAACTTTTGCATTTGATTTCGGAAACCGCGTACTTACAAATCCCACAGCAAGAATCAAGTTGATTGATACTTACTTATGGTCAGAAGCCTTCAAAGGGATGCACGCAAAACCAACAACAACAAAAGGATGCACGCAAAAATAATCTCTACTAAGCCTTCACAAAAGTAGTTAAAAAAGGAACTGTTAGATAGCACAGAAAACCGATCAGGTTTTTCCAGGTAACACTTATAAGAGCCCTTCACATAGATTAGTTCCACAAAAGTCATCTGCATCAACTTCAGTCTTCATTAAATCTATCTCATTTTTCAAAATAATTTGTTGTAGCTCCAACTCAAACAGAGTTATCTTGGCAGCATTGATCTGTAGATCTATCTCCTTCAATCGCCTCAGAGGTTCTTGGTATTTGGAAACTGCAACTATGGACTTAATCCTCTGCTGCAGCCACTCCACATGAAACCCAACAGCTGCAGCATCATCTGTCCACTTTTTTAAGTTATCCAACTCATGATGGCCTATGCTGACTAGGGTATGGTTGCAAAGACACACAACTACTTCAGCGACCATATGAAGGAAAGCGCTCTTAGCCTCTGTACTCCTGAGTATGCACCCCTTTGTAATATCACCATACTTGAAAAAGATTTGTCTTATGATGTGATCATACGGGGAAGATTTAGTATGGTGAAGGCATGGATTCAAGAGCTTACAGTCTGTGCACTTAGGGTAATCGAATGAAGTGGGAAATCCAAATGCCAGATTACCAAATTTATTTTGACCAAAATGTTCAACCTTACAAGAAAATCTCTCAGAAGTCTCATTGATAACCTCAGATTGCTTCTTCACCACTGGTGTTGCCTGAGAACTCAGGTCTTTAATATCTTCAACAATGGAATTAGTCTCCACACAAGAATCAATCGGTATGGTGGCCAAAACATGTACTTGGGTAAGAGATGTCGTCGTCGTACTAATAGATTCAGTAGCAGAAACCACGGAATAGGCAGAAACACCTGTCACAACATCCTCACAGTTGCTCATGGCAAGATGTTTCTCAACCTTTTCTTCAACTAGCCATGGTAATGCTTCCTGAATAAACACACGCTCGGCCATCTGATTCATAGGCTGCTCTTTAAACCTGTTGCTCACTGTCTCACACTCGCTACAAACCTCATTACGACCTAAATCTACCTGAAGATGAATGACAGAAGAACTGGAACAATTCCCAGCAAGAATGTCTCCTGAAATGATTTGGGAGAAACTTCAAATCAATTTTAACCCAAAAAATCCCCATATTCTAGAAGTAGTGCGAAAATCACACTAATACATGCACAAGCAAAGGTAGTCATGAGACTTGACCTTAACTTTACAAAATTTTATACCTACCCTATTTCTTCCCCTAAAACTAGAACTTTTTTAGATAAGCAACATATAGCCAAAATCATTCTAAAAATCTCAGAAATGACGAACAGAATTCCCAGTCTGCAAAGTAACCGGTACCAACACCTTTGCCAATAAAAGATAGAGCCAATACAGATCCAAAACTTGGACCATGGTTGGATTAGTATGACTCGCAAATCATATAAAGGAATACAGACACAATCCCAAAAAAGGAATCAAGCTAATGCTGATTCAGATAAGAAGCTCCCGATAGATAAATATTTCAAGAAAATCTTAGGAAGAAAAACAGGCATATTCCCCAAGAAAACAGCAATTATTTTTTTAAAAAAATTAAATTTTGAAAACAAAGATAGAAATGTGCAAGGAAGTATAAGCATCCATTAAATGAAGCTTTCAAATACTTCTAGCAAATTTTCGGGTTTCAGCACTAATAGTTCGCCTGCATTGTCCCCACCTAAATGGTTCAACATCTCAGGAAAAATCAATTTTTTTACTTCTTTACACAACACGAAATTTAACAATGTTTTTACTTCAATGAATAGATAATTACCAAAACAGTTACTAGTTATATGTCAACATCATTCTTCTTCAACTGGTATTATTCATAAAAGTTAAAACAACGGTTCCTAATTCACCGAAGTGCATCAGCTAGAAAATGGTATTTCTTGAGTTTGGGCTGATATGTACTATTAAAAAAAATTCAAATCAAGAAAACAGAAATTTACCAAAAGAAGGCGGAAAAGAAAATGATTGCAATTGAGATAACGCTGAGGATACAGGTACAGGTGATTTCAAAGATAGGGAGAAGGAACTTGTGGCTCCAGAAGACAATGCAGGCGAATTATTAGTGCTGAAACCCGAAAAGCCTGAAGATGGAGCAGATGTACCAATATTCAATGGTGCGGACACTGCGTGAGACGTGCCAATAGAAACAGGGAAGGTCAAACCAGAACTAGCACTTGACGCAGTAGAAGATGCAGCTGATGCTAAACTAGTAGTGCTCTTTAAAAATGAAAGATCAGATGACGCAGAGGTAGGCACTGTTGAAAATGAAGCAGCAGGCGTGGTAGTAGCAGTTCCCAGGCCAGTAGCTGATGCTGCGGGAAATGAAAATCCCGGAGAACCAGATGCACTGGCGAATGAAAATTCAGGTGCTGAGCTTGAAGCATTAGTAGGTGGCGAGGATGCTATAGCTGTAGACGAAGAGCTCAGCGAACTGAACAATGGAGCGGGGGAAGAACGAAGCATGGAGGAGGAACCCAAAGGGCCTTCTAAAATAGACCCAGAACTTGATCCAAACAATGACGCATTTCCGGGAAAACCAGATGCAGTGGCGAATGACAATTCAGGTGCTGGAGAAGCAGAGGTAGAGCTCAGCGAACCGGACAGGGTAGCTGAATATGAACTAAATATGGACGAGGAGGAACCCAAAACGTCTAAAGTTGACCCAAAACTTGATCCAAATGATGGTGTATTTCCCATTGATGCTACAGTTGTTGAAGATGAGGGTGTAGAGGAAGAGAATAGACCGCCGGCAGGGGATTTGACATCAAATAAAGGCATTGTAGTGGCTGCAGTGGATGCTGGCGTAGATGACCCAAACACACTTGACTCTGGGATTGGTCCGATTGGACCTGCCCCGGATAGGGGAGCACTGCTCGAACAAAACAAAGACGATCCAAATAGGTTGGACGATGGGGCTAGACCAGAACCCAACGAGGGTGCGGTGGTATTGCTACTAGAAAGTCCTGACACTCCAAAAGGGCTAGATGTTGACGGACTGCTGGACCCAGGTAAGTTCGAAGATCCCGGAGCAGGGGATGCAAATAATGCTGAAGTGCCAAATGGTGACGATGAAGGCGATGGAGATCCGGCCACGGTAGCAGAACTCGACCCAAACATGCTAGCAGTATTACCCGTGCCCAAAGACGAGGATCCGAAAGGAATAGAGGCAGAAGCCGCAGAAGAAGACCCGAAGACGTTGGGAGCTGACACTAGTCCAAAAAGGTTTGAAGAAGGGACCGACCCAGATAATGAGGCCCCAAAAGGACTAGAGGCGGAAGCCGCTGTAGAAGACCCAAAAAAGCCGTGACCCAAATCGTGAATGTCTGAAGTAGCCGCGGAACCAAATAAAGAGGATCTAAATGGACTGGAGGTAGTAGCTGTAGAAGAAGATCCGAAAGTGCTGGGAGCTGGCGCACATCCAAAAACTTTGGAAGTAGGAGTCGATTCTGATGATGAAGATGATCTGCATATGTTTGAGGTGAAGCCTACACCGGTAGAAGACCCGAATAGATTTGAGGTGGAGAAAGGCGACGAGCCGAATAATGAGGAACCACCGAATGGGGTAGAAGCTGCGGCGGTGGTGTAAGATGCCGTTCCCGAGCCAAAGCTAGGTTTGGTACTAGGGTTTGAGAAGCCAAACGATAAGGGAGAAGACGGCGTAGAAGAAAAGGAGGAAAATGAAGAGGTTGTGTAGAAGGTGAAGCCCGTTCCCACCATGGCGGCGGCGGATATCGGTATGGGGTTTTCAGAATTTTGGGGTTTAGGAGTAGGTGGAATGATTGAGTAGCGATGCAAGCTCCGTAAATTGCTCCCGTCGCAGCTATTAAAATCCTATTTTTAATTATTATTATTTTTCATCATTTATTTTTTAAAGGTTAATTTTATTCAAGAGTGAAATGTGCACTGCGCAATTTTGTTCAAGGGTAACATTGATCGTCATTTGACTTGTAAAACTGACATTAAATTTATTTATTTTTTAATATGATCCTTCCAGAAGGTTATGCTTTTTAAAAAAAAATTAAGATTTTATATCAGAGTCGTATTGAGCCGATATCACCTGCACGGAGGGAGATCGATAATGATTTTAGGACAGCGTCAAGTGACGTCATTCCTACATACCAGCCGTCCTTTTCGTTTCTTGTTTTGATATATCTTATGGATCTATTTTCTATGTTTTAATATTTTTCTGCAGGAATCTTTAAGGAGTTTTATATAACAAGCGTCAATGGCCATTTTGATCCGATGGGTTTTAAGGTTATATTGCATGGTATGATAGATAAATAGTTCTACAGCCGTCGTGTAGTTGCCTTGTATTGAACGGATCGATCTAGTTAAGCTTCAGACTAGGTTTGGTGAAAAGAGTGATTGAAACGTAACTTGACGTGATGCCGAGGTTTCAGGTTCGGTTGTCGTATGGCCAAAACACAAGCTCGACCATGGTGGGATGGCTTATTCACCGTTGGACGACGATCCATCAGAGACCTTAAGAATAATCATTTCGAGTTGGTACATGAGCCGTTGGTGCACAATATTCTTTCATTCTTCAATTCTTTCCTCATTTGTTGTACAAATATTTGCAACTTAGGCAGTGAATTTTTTCATAGGCTTAGAAGATTTCGATCCTTACCTTGAGGATCTTAACATGTAGATTTGTATTTAAATCTACTGTAATTGAGCAGAAAGAATAATAATGAAAATTCAATACCATCATTCTTGACTTAAGCCAATGCATCTCAAGTATACGAAAGTCTTCTGACTCTGCTTGTAGAGGCATGGCATAAGAAGAAACACAAACTTGCAATATATATGATTCAAACACTTGGATAAAAAATTTATTTTGTTCAATTATTGTACGTTTTTTCATCGTAGCAGAACAATCACTCGTTACTATTGTATAAAAGTTCTCTCAAAGTGTATCGCAGGAAAAAATAACAATAGCTTCAAAACAATTTTTTTTATGTCGATGCGAGAATTGTAATCTCCTTCCTTAAGACAATATTGCTCTGCTATGGTGCTAACTATTTGCTATGGCAATTTGTCTCCCAAGATACAACGACTATGACTTGTGATATGAGCACTCCACATCACAAGCCCTCAAACCACAAAGGTTCAAAGCACTCAATTTGATGAACAACAAATGCTCTCAAATTTCACTAAAAATTTGATAATGATTTCGAAAATCTATACTAAATCAAGTGGGTTCATGTTGTTTATATAGTAGACCAAAAATCAAATCCAAAGGACATCATTTGGCCAAAAATCGTACCCCAAACATCAATGGACAAACCGTTTCACAACTCTGAAACAGGGCTCGATCGATCGAGCACCCCGCTCGATCGATCGAGCTCCTGTAGCAAGCCAACATAAAAATTTCTGGTCCGCTCGATCGGTCGAGCAATTGTGCTCGATCGATCGAGCATTTAAAATTTTTTAATTCATTCATAATTTTTAGTGAAATTTGAGAGCATGTGTGTTCACCAAATTGAGTGCTTTGAACCTTTGTCGTTTGAAGACTTGTGATCGATCGAGCAACTGTGCTCGATCGATCGAGCATTTAAAAATTTTTATTTCATTCATAAGTTTTAGTGAAATTGAGAGCATTTGTTGTTCACCAAATTGAGTGTTTTGAACCTTTGTGGTTTGAAGACTTGTGATTTGAAGTGCTCCTATCACAAGTCATAGTCGTTGTATCTTGGGAGACAAATTGCCATAACAAACAGTTAGCACCATAGCGGGGCAATATTATCTTAAGGAAGAAGATTACAAATCTCGCATCGACATAAAACTTGTTTTGAAGCCATTGTTATTTTTTCCTAAGATACACTTTGAGAGAAATTTTATACAACAGTTACATTATCTTAAATTATAGGACAGTTACTCCATGATCTAATCGTGAAATATGTAGATCCAAGTATTTGAGTTGTGTAAGTTGGGTCATGTCTAGACATGACTTTCCATTAGTCAAAGTAAATATGTTAGCATATTATCGTATTCAAGAAAATTCAATTTTACAGAAGAGTGGATGTAATATATGTATGGTAGGTTAAATTTTAAAAAGATAGAAAATTACAATATAATCTATTATTTTCCTATTTTTAATTTTAGAGATTGCTTTATTAAATAATATATATAATATATAATATAATGAGTTAATTTTTCTTAAAAATATATTATTAAATTAACATCTAAATCAACCCCCAAAAAATCCGTAATTTAAAATATATCCATAAATACCTTCCATGCTGCCGATATTTAGGTTTGCACCAAAAATGTCTCGAGCAAACCCAATTGATGACCCAATCCATATCCAAAATCCGAATCCATCTGGGGATCCGACATCAAATCATAACCCTAGTACACCGTCACCATCAGCGTCTCACATGCATCCTTCGACCAGTTCAACGGATCCGCCGGAAACCACGGAGGCTACTGTGACGGCGGATATTCCGGCTTCAACGCTTAAGAGGCCTCGCGAGGATGACACTGAGGCGGATGTAGATGAAGGGACCTCAACAGACACGCCGGCAGCCAAGCGGCGTGTGGTTGCTACCCAGGACTTGATATATCGGATCGTGGTGCCGTCGAGGCAGATTGGAAAGGTTATTGGAAAGGGTGGCCATCGAATTCAGAAGGTTCGGGAGGATACTAAAGCTACTATTAAGATTGCTGATGCCATCTCGGTAAGTAAGTTCTTATCTTTTTTATTGATTTTTTGGGTTTGTTGTTTTTCTTTTTTTTCTTTTTTTTGTATCAATAATGGAGTTCGTATATTAGAGTTCATATATTATACGTGTGAAAGTTGTTCTGCACTTATGATCATGGATTGTTAGTTTTATTTCGGAGAAAATGAAAAATTAGGTGGCTGATGACGTGTGTGGTAACAAGAGGGGTCGAGTTAAATTTTCGGATTGTAAGTCTCTGGGAGAGTTCTGGCGCTGATTTCATTTAGAGATATTTTATTTACGGATGTGTTGCAAAGAGGAAGCAAGAAGTTTGGCGTGGGTTTCATGAATTTTTTTTCCCAATAGTTGAAATTTGAATTTTACGAAACAAATATATGGTGTAAAATTTTTTACTTGATTTATATTTTCTTGTTTAAAGCGTGTTAAGGGATTGGCACTTTTTGTTGTCCATTTGAATTGTAGAAGATAGGGGAAGATAACAATGTTATAATTTAATTGGAATTCATGAAACTCGTACTGGTTTAGAATTTAAATTTTTGGTACCTGTCATTAACTCGGTGGGCTATGGACCTAAGGTTAATACTGGGAGGTGGGAGAGCACAGGGATGAAAAAAGAAGTAATTGCATGAGCAAGCAGGCTATCTTTATTGTCTACTTTGTATTTTCCTGTTTTCTGACAAGAAGGTCGAGGTATTGGGCCAAAGAATTCAATTTTTTTTTATCAGAAAAAGAATTCAAATTTAATCGACAAGAAGTAGTGGATAGTTTATCGCATGAAACTCACATTCTTATTTTGTTGCTCTGCAGTTTTATAGATAGAGGGACTAGGCCTCTGTATATTTCTAACTGGATTTAGGCCAATAAGGTGGGTCCATAATCAGATCCAGGTCCATCACATTCTTGCTGGAAATCTCAAATTGGTTCCGGATCAATCCGTTCACGCCCAAGGCAAAAAAACTAAATGCCCATATTTATGTCAGATTATCCCTGGTATTTTTAAACATAAGATCTCATATCCCACCCCGTCATTTCTTGCGCCCCACCCCCACTATGTTGCTCCCACCCCTGCTGCTCTTTTATCCCCCTAGAGCCTAGTCTCAGTCACACCCCTCCCAATCCCCTGGAGTGGCCCTGGCCCAATGGCCGTTGCTCTACTTCCATACCCACCCCATATGTTCAACCCCTTTTTTCCCTCCCTCCCTTCTTTATGTGTCTAGGTGCTTAGGTGGGGTTGGAATCCGCTGGTGGCTGGATCCAAGTCTGGGTCAATTTAGCATCCCATTAAAAAAAATATTGAAAAGCATGGATCCTGAAGGCAATCTTGACTGGGTCTGGTTTATAATTTTGTGGTCATAGGGCTAGCTCAGTCTGGGTCCAGATGTGGAAGAGGCCCCACCATTCACCTGCGTTCATGTCATTTTCAAAGTGGGTTTCCTTGACCTGATGGACATTAGCTGTCTTATGAATATGTCATCCAACTTTTGTTGTCCTGTAATCTGTTAGATATTTGGTGATGTGTGTGACCATTTGATGATGCTCAGACTTCTGGCTGTGGGTTATTGTTTCCATGACTGTTTTGCAGCGACATGAAGAGCGAGTGATCATCGTGAGTTCCAAAGACAGAGACAGTGTTTTCTCTGATGCAGAAAATGCTCTTCATCAAATTGTTAGCCTTATCCTCAAGGTATTGCGACTAGAATATGATGAGGCCATGCTTTAACTTCCATTTGAATAATTGTTGTTTCCATTGCATCCTTCTTGGTGGTTTGGTTTAACTTCATATCATCAAATTTAACGAGATTTCATCAACTTGAATGTGATAAACCTATAACAAGTGCGGACTTCCTATCGTGTCGAGATGAGAATTAACAAAAGTGCAGTATACTAAGTGTGACATTAATTAAGCAATGGACATTCTTTACTCTTTATATGGCTTGGAGTGTGCAATCTCACCAGACTGCTTTTACTTATGTAGGAAAAGTATTTTGAATGGATACCATTATTTCGAATTAAAAATTACAAATACTAACTTAGACTTGATTTTAAAGGAAATTATTATGGACTTCCATGAATAGATATTTGCACAATCAATTGTGACAAAAATTAATGCTGTTCTAAACTGTTATGAGTAGTTCACAATCCATGGGAAGTGGATGATGCTGAATTTGACTGCGTGTTCTGTATGGGTCACTATTTGTTTTTACTTTATTATCTGAGGACGTGATATTAAAATCCCTATAGGCCTTGTTAACATTATTGAACTGTTATTTGGGGTAGAGTTTGGGGGGGTCGGTTTGTTTGTGTCACCCTTTGTGGATATTTATTTATTTCCTTGGTTCAAGTTCTTGTTGTTTTGCTGTGGCTATCTTGTTGATTTTTTTAATGTAGTATGCTATGTTATTTAACATTGACGTGGAATGTTTCTTTCCTATTAATTTTAAAGGAAGACTGTAAGAGTAATGTGGAGACAATGAACGTTGGCGCTGGACATGTGGCAGCTAATACAGTTAGGCTTCTGATTGCTGGTTCTCAAGCTGGTGGCTTGATAGGAGTTTCAGGTCAAAACATAGAGAACTTGAGAAATTCCTCTGGAGCAAATATTACAGTTCTTTCTCCTAGTCAGTTACCTCCATACGCATCCGCCCATGAATCAGATCGCGTTGTGCAGGTTAGCTGATGGGGGATCTCAACCTTTGTGTCAACATGTTCTTGCCTATCATCATTATAGAATTGAACTTGTGCTGTAGACTAGTGAGTGGTTATACTAGGTTTTTTTTCTTGTGCAATGCGCCATTCTTTTTAACTGAAAAATGGCTCAGATTCTTTAGTTTTGTAACATCAATTCAACGAGTTATTAGTTATGCGTCATGTGCATGGCCTAGTGAATGATGCTGGACCTTCAAAGCAATTTAACTACTTTCTCTGCATACCTGATGGATCTTAAATATTGAGATCTACAATTAATTTGTTCCTGTATTAATGCTTCCCTAAAACTGCTGTATCTTTTTTTGATTCTACGAGAGTGTTGATCCTTTTGTTTTTGCAGATATCAGGAGATATTCCTGTCGTTCTTAGAGCTGTAGTGGAAATTGGTTGCCAACTTAGGTGAGCATTGGAAGTTTGCATGGCCTTAATTCAGCCTTCCTCTCTTTTGTTTTTAATAATAGTACTGTCACTTGCTATGTTTAGAGAGAACCCGCCAAAGCAAGTGATATCAATAAGCCCAACTTATAATTCTGGTTTTCATCGCCAGCCTCAACAGTACTTGGATCCTGCTTCTGGTACTTGAACTCTTTGCCACACCAGTATTATAGTTGAATTTTATTGCTTATTTGTGATATTGTCTGAAACCATATCATATTCTCGATAAATATATTGTAATTAGGACTAACAATCTTGCAGCTGAATATGTTAACCTTGATTTGTTGGTTCCTGAAAATCTTGTGGGTGGGTTGATTGGGAGGTTTGGTGCTAACATCTCAAGGATCAGAAATGAGTCTGGAGCAAATATCAAGGTACTCCTAATTTACTTGCCTCTGTTCAAATACCCTGATTTTCGTAGCAGACCTTACTTCGAAAAGAATCGATTGGGCTACATATACTCATGCATATCTATTTCCGGTAATTTCTGTTTTATACAAGCAGATTATTATTCGTGATTGAAGGAAATTAATATATTATTATCACCATATTTTTGTTGCTATCATGGATATCCTTTAGCTATGGAAAGCAATGACTTATATACGTCCAATTTTCATGCTCTGTGTGAAACAGATTGAGAAATAGAAAATGACAAAATGCCCGTCTTTGGTTTTTTTTTTGGACGTTTATGTGCTATCAGACTTATGGAGTTTATGCTAGTTAGTTAAGTTGTAGACTCAAAGTTTCAGATCTTCGATAATTTCGTCTTCTATGGGTGGTTTACATTTGTGTTTATTTCATTTTCCCTGTGTTAACATTTTTATTCAGGTTCATGGTAGCAGAGGTGAACAAACACAAAGGCAAATTCATCTGGGTGGTAGCGCTCAACAGGTAAAGCTTCTTTTACTTGTACCTTTTCCCCCATTTCTTGGTAAAATCTGATGATGTTTTCAAGTAATTCACCAGTCGGAATTGCTTTTCGCAAGAAATCTGTTCTGCTAGCCCCGTTGCCATTCTTGATTTCTGCAAAACCTGATACTAGACCATCCGACAAGTAAAACAACTCACAGCAAAAATGTGGAATTTAGCTGCATGAATTCTTTGTTTGAGAAATATGAAAGTTTCCGAATTCTTGATGCCAATGCCTTTGTTAGGTTGCTCTTGCCAAACAACGTGTTGATGAATACGTTTATGCTGAGTTGATGCGACAAGCGGGTGGTCAACTGCAACAAACTGCTGTTCAATCGCAACAATTACCATTTCAGCAACCAATGTAAGTCGATAATTTTGTTCTCATGGACATTTGATTTTTTTCAGTGTGTCCGCTAAAGCTTGCAACGAGCTAATAGCAAGTGCTGTTATTTGCACAGACCTAACATGTCAAATGCACTGTACCAAGGTTACAGCCACGTCCACGGTCTTTATGCCAACAGGTTCATATCTCAGAATATCCTTCCACTTTTATGTCTAACATGCCTGCATTCGTAAAATCTTTTATTCTAAATCCATCCTCTACAATTTTTCGAATGGGGAAATTTATTGTGTAATTCTTATATAAATGAGAGCCGGGTGGTTTTGCAACTTGCAAGTGTGTCTTGATCTCTTGTTCAAAAAGGTGATCGACTCTCTTATACCGTGCATTTTAACGGTTCTCACGTGTTCATGAAATGATGTAATCAGTTTCAAATTCATTTCTAAGACAGTATTCGTTAGTTCGAATCATTCAAATATGTGGAACACTAAATGAAATAGAATTACTAAATGAAATAGAATTTAGACAAAACAACCTGATTGCTCGTAAATGTGCATACAAATTTCAAAATCATGAAATGATGTGATCAGTTTCAAATTCACCCCCTCTGCACTGAGAAAGATGCAAATGAAGTTTACCATGTAATGTTGCAGTACACATCAAGCCGGAATGGTGTCCTCTCTTCCTACATTGTACGATTCGCCTGTAACAGGCCAAGCTCCTTATTATGGCCATCACCCTTACAATGCTCCGCCAATATAGGTGTTCAAATAAACTTTTTTACGTTTTCCTTGTATGGATGCACTATCATTTTCTGATTTTTTCCGTTCAGAATTCTATTTTTTTTTTTGTACTTTGATCTTTTATTTGTTGAACTTGTTCTAGTGATTTGTGCAACATTCTGTGTAGACTATCTGGTTTTACCTAATGTGTTTTATAACAATAAATAGTCATATTTTCGATTAAATATATTGTCTAAGAAGTTATTTGCTAAATCCTCAACCACCCAAATAAATAAAAAACTTGATACAATTAAAACCAAATCTTTGATCATTCCACCTCGAACCAATCTTGATACTTGACTTTATGCATACAACGGCACGTCCAGGAAAATCAACGGATTTACAAGGCGTTGTATCTGTAGGGGAAAAGTTATCGACTATTTTATGGAGTAGTGTCACATTGATAGATCCAATCGTCAACATGAGATATATTCATAATATTGGATGAGAATATACTTTATTTAATGTTGGATTTATCCTATGGGATATTATCGAATAGTTTTTCTTTATTTTTAATTATTTGGAGCAAATGGTTGATTTGTTGAGATGTCTGTGTATACAATTGTTCCGACCCCAAGTATCAAACATCACACGTGGTATGCCAGGTGCATATATTCACCCACTTCCATTATTTATTTACTAACATTTGTTGTGGGATATTATTGCTAAAGGACATTATTACTTGTATGCTTATGTAGGGACTATGAAATGAACAATATTGATACATATTATTAAAACATTTGCATATTGTTTCGTGCAATGAATAAGATGAGATAAAAATTATTATTCATTCTACTTTTATCAATGTACCAAATGATGTCTAAGTGTTGATTCGATAAGTAATGATGTGATACTATTTTTTTAATGACGCTCTCTACATTTTATTCGTCCTTAACCATAGAGAATAGGTTAATTAAGGTGAAGTATGCTTTGGGAACCTTTGTTATATTTAGTCTTGCATGAGATATTTTATATTAAGTGAATGATTTGACACGTTTAATGAAATATCATGAATGTTATCAAATGATTAGTAAATAACTAACCAAATTATTAGGGTATGTAACAGTGATAAGCAAAAAAATTAAATTAATACAAACCAAGGCCTTTATGGAAATACAGTTTCCTTAAAACAGATTCATCTCGTCCACGTAGTGCTTTGTAGCTAATGACGGACGTATATTTCCCGTGCCATTTCAAACAATATTTCCTTTTTATTAAATATTTTTGGGTTTTCTTGAATACATTAAAATTAAATTTCAAAGTAAAAAATGGAGACATAAGTTGACAAGCTAGGAGGCAAGATCACGTGAACTAAGCATTTATAATGTTTTGGAAAGGATTAAGATGTGGTGCAATGACTTGATTGTTAAGCATTTTTTGAATGGTTAATAATTCTTCAATTATTAACTTCAGCCTCATTGTATTGGACCCAGACTATTTTATACCATGAGTTAGAAGTGACCATACAACAATACTTACATAGCCTTTTAATCATAATAGATCGAGGTAGATTATATGAACCATTGAATAAATCAAGTCGGATCACATGCATGCATCAGTTTTCTCCAAGAGCTTCTTCCGGACAGAATATTCTCGTTGGCCCATGTGGACTAAAAATCTTTATATATAACTTCACGTTATGTCTTATTCAGTCGTCCACTTGCTCCCGTGAATAGCCAAACTCTATGGACTCTACTCGACGCTGCATTGCTGGTCTATGTCGTACTTGGCCAAACTAGTGTAAACGACTTTCCCGCATCTTCTTTTCTGGTCTTACTGCAAACAACAATCATATATTTTATTTAAATTTTAGAAAGTAATGTAACTAATATATAACTCATTATTTTATCTTTTATGATCTTATTGCAAACAATAATACATATATTTTATTTAGATTTTAGAAAGTAATGTAACTAATATAATAAACATTTCTCCTAACTGGTGAAGGGTCGAGATTGAGTTTTCTATTTCCCTCCAAGGTACTCAAATTAGATCTAAATTAAGTGCTCAAATTGTAAAACTTATGTTATATATATAAAAAAATATTAGTATTTTTTAGTATATATTATTGGAAAATTCTATGTTTACGAACATATGAAATATATTTTATGCAACTTGTATATTTATATTAAACTTATTTAATTTAATATATGAACAGGAATTGTTAATTTCAATCTTAATGCTACTTGTAAAAATTGATTTATTTTTGGCTACCCCATGGCATGCCCTATGTGGTAGTCTAATTCATTGGACGTGTATATTAACATCAACATTGGATGAAAATATATCTATCCAATGTGACCTACTCTATGGGATAGCCAAGACCAATTCGTAAAAATGTAAGGATAAAGACAATAACAAGACTGGATTATCGAAAGAGTATACTTGGTACTATCGAACAACACGCTTAGTATATATCATTGATAATCAATTAACCTTGAAATATGTAAATTATGATGTTCTTAACGAGGAAATAGTTATATATATGTACTTAGTTTGGACCTTAATTATATAAAAATTAAATATTAAAATATAACATCTTTAAAACAACAAATATATAAATGTACATACAAACTATTTTATACTGATAATTAGTATATTAATAAAGCTTTTAAACCAAATTCATACAGATATCTTCCGATAGGAATCAGGCATTGAATGAGTATATACAGAATGCCGACAAAGAGAAAATAATTGGGAAATCTTGTAATCATTCATTCTTGTGTACTTTGTTTGAATATCTTTTTGATTAAATCATTGCACCCTTGATATTATCAATTTCCATTATTTCTCCAACTATCCTTGCAAGAATTTTTTTGAAAAGTTTCAAATGTAGTTTCAAGATTTTTTTTTTTTTTTGAAAATGTTTAAACTTCGGCAAAATAAATACTACCTTAGTGGTGTAATACTTTTAAATATTTAATTTTGTTTGACAAATATTTTTTTAATTGCGCACCTATTGAATTTCAGACTGATACAATATTATGTAAATTATACAAGTAAAGTAAAACCGTACTAAGTAAGTCTAGTACAACATATTCAATCACGAGTATTTGTAAGAAGAATCAAACTTGCGACCAAAGTTATTATTATTATTTTAATATTTTATTTAAGAAAAAAGATACTTGTTTTGGCAAAAAGAAATGTGAATGACACTTCACAATTTTAGAAATTTTAACAATTTAAATTCTTTAAAAGATGAGATGTGTAACAAATGATTGGGGAAAAACTGAATTTGTGGGTGTGGGGGAGACAAACACGACACAAAGTGGGTCCCCTTCACTTTTAATGTCCTCTTCCCAAGAATTTATAATAATAAAAATTAATGGTCACGTCGTACGATATATTTGACACATGACCACACGACAAATACAGTCCCGTCGCACGTGAATAGTTCTGATTAATTATTCCCCCCCCAAACCTTAGAATAATTACAAGACGACCCCTACATCCCACGTGATTCCCACTTCCCAATAGATGTTCATGCGTAGCCGTACGTGAGTGGATAAAATAAATAAATTTTAAAAGTTTTGATATTTATATTATTATTTTAAGACTAATAATTGCTCAAATATATTTCACAAATTAAACACGTGATATTGGATTTGATATCATGTTGTAAAGCAATTCAAGTATAATATTCTATCGATTTACGATATGTTGTACATGTTAATTCTTTATATTTATAATACTATCAATTGTTTATAAATAATTAATTAGAACAAAAATTGTAATTTAAAGCGATTTTTGGTTAGCTAAGCATGTGCTAAAAAGCAGAACATAAAGATTCGAAAAGAAGAAACTATATTTAATATTTAGATGTACAACTGTTTGGAAAAAAAAAATAGTGACAATATTTGGTATAGTTAATAGATATTTATCCCCATTTGTAAGGTCATCTCGAGGGGTGCTTAACGGGTAACCCGAACCAATCCGAAACAGGCCAGTTTCGGATCCCCTAATTCTGGAACTTGTCCGATCTGGTAAGGAATCAAATTGGATCTAGTTCCGATTTTACCGATTTTGGGTTGGGCCGGTTCCAACCTTGAACCGGTTTTTTTTATTTCCTTTATTTTTTTCTTCAAAAAAATCAAGGAAAATTTTTGCTTTGAGGATTCGAACACACGACCATCGTCTTCTACTCTAAAGCTCTAACCAATTGAGCCAATAGACCTTTCCGTTTGTAAACTAACTTCAAATATATTTATCTAAATTTTAAAAAAAATTAATTTTTTTAAAATAACGGATCAGGTTTCCGTTCAACCCGGAACCGGACCGGTAAGATACTGGTTCCGGACCGGTTCGAAACCGGTTAGCCTGGTTCCGATTCTGAACCGGGCTAACCGGTCCGATTTTGGATCGGGTCTGAATTGACCCGGCCTGTTAAGCACCCTTAGCCATCTCCTACCATAAATTTCATTTTAGTATAACTTTTGCACCAAAATAGTTCAATTTTTGCACCAAATACAAAAAAAAATCATCTACAACCCATCCACTTCAAAATTTACTCAATTCCCTTTTACATAATTTAAAAATAATATAAACAATTAAAACAAAAAACAAAAAAAAAACTAACAACTTGTTGCACCATTGTATCCCAACGCAGAGGATAGCGTGGGCTTGGAGTGGGTTTCCCATGAGATTGAAGTTGGCCTAAATAGACCGTTCGCCCATTTTGTTTGAAAATATGTAGTTTAACACATGTGATTTTCAAAATAGACATTTTACATATATTTGATTTACAAAACATAGCACAGTCTCCTTGCATGGAGTTGATGTTTGCACATATTATATGAGATAAATTGTCTATCATCAAAACACATGAATTAAACTATATATTTTGAAAATCATATTAGGTAAACTGCATACTTTCAAACCACATGGGTATAAACTGCCTATTTTGAAAACAACCAGGGTTCGTTGCCAAAATCCGGACAAAATACATACCTCCATTATTATCAACCATTATATATAAAAGCATTCCAATGCAGCGTTGTGTTGGCATATTAAATTAGTGCTGGTTATAAGAGTTGTCATTTGAAGAGTATGGCTGTCACGGATCACACCACATGGTTGATGCTCAAATGTAAGGGAATTAAATTGGTCAAATGTTGCACTAATTTTGAAGCCAAGCACGTGCGACAACTAGGATGCACACGAGGAAGCCTATAATTAAGGATTAATCTCGGATTAAAATTATGAAGAAACCTAGTATTTTTCCTTAAGACCATATTTATTCAGAGTGCGTATTGAGTTATTAGATAAATTAAAAATATAATGTCACCTTATTATCGATCAGACTGTATTTTATAATATGATTAGAGATCAACCGCTGAACAAATATATGAGAAAATTTGTTTATAATATGTTTACCTTCGTTCATCTTCAATAACGAAATTTACATTATTGCAAATGAATTACTAGAAACAAAGAAAATAACATTGCCATAAACTTTAATTAGTATGTAATTAGATATATCGATATAATAATATAATGTAAAGTTTAGAAAAAATGGTATTTTACAAAGTAAGAGATGTTCTTAAACATTGGCATAGTTAAGGAAACAAAAAATAGGGAAATTTTTGCATAAGCCGGGTGTGGGCCCTAACCTATATACTAACATATATAAATTTTTGCCAACGATAGTTTGATAACCATGGTTGAACATTTGTGTATGTTGATTCATGAACCGAGCCCACTCTCAGTCCCCATTGCTGAAGATTCAACACTGCTGCCTCCCATCGAAAGTAGGCATCGAAAGTAGGGACTGTGTTTCAGTTCCCTTGTAACCATTCACCCGCTCAGGCTAACTACGCATCACAATCTTGGCAAGTTATTACCTCACCAACTAGCTAATATGAGTTATCCTCATCAATCAGGAGCCAAAAGACCCTTTCATGATTTTCAATCTGTGAGGACCCATTGATAATCAAGTGTTTAATTATTATATTATGATTATTTATTTGTAAATAGTGGAACATTATTTAAAATTTTACCAACAAGTCGCTCTTAAATTTCGGCATTACCTCTAAGCACGAGGGACATACCAAAAAAAATGAAAGCACAATAATAATATCCCCAATACATAAAGTAAATACATAATATCATATCATGCATCATATGCATCCAACACATAATCCGTACTAAAAATATTCGCATCATACCATAGCATGCACAATAAGTCTCCAGCACACATTTCATACTCAAAATATTTACATAATATCATCAGCTGTAAATAAACATAGGATAACCACAAATATTCAAGACCGAAATGAATAAACTCAATTTACATAATTATGCGATCCAGGAGACACCCTAGTATGATTTAACTATCCTACGACTGGGAAAAAGACAAAAGAAATAACCTCAGGTAAGACTTCAACGAGTAATAACTCTTTGGGATCGTGGTTACATGTAACACCTGTCATTGTCCACACACAAAGACAACAACAGCCCCATTAGGGTGAACCAAAGCCCAATATGAAACTTTCAAGTAATTACAACATGCATATATAAAATGTGATATATGATGTAATACAGTGCAATGTAATGCAATGCATGCAGTGTACAATGAATCAAATGTCAAGATACCAAATATTGGAGTCCAAAGAAAGGTATCATCAATCAATATCAAGTTCAAGCAGAGGGTGGCGGCATCGCGCGTCATAAATCCTCCATCGTTGTGCCCAGCATCCCTCGTGTCTAGGTCCGATGGCAACGCTCGTGACTACAATTGCTACCTATACTGCCTGTCATCGTCGTGCCCAGCGTCCCCATGACACTATAGATTTCAATCATGATATCAAAGGATTGTTAAGATCAATATGAAATGTCCAACGTGTATGCCATCGATATCAAAATGATGTGTGTTAACAAAATATTTATTTTCATAAATCGATATGTCAATTAAGATGCTATGGATGCTCATAATTCAATTAAAATCACATATCTAAGTAATTTCACGTAATTCAAGCCAGTTCAGCAATTCACGTATCAAATAATACAGATATCTGTCATATGTTACCGATAGCAGCATACCTTATTTCTTATTGTTTGTCTCACTGTGTTTGATCACTTTCATGGAACTCCGATGTGAGAAATTAATGAAATCTACATAATGCAGGCAATATATCATTACTCTTATTACAAACTACGGCAATTAAAATCATCCTAGTTCTGATTCGTTTATTTTCTTTCATTTGTTTTGTTGTCAAGGCACGTGATTCTTAATAATTAGCCTGAACAAATTATTTTGATTTCATTAAACTAGTGAATCAATTCAAAGATGTGATCGTCGTCACACTTGACGGATCTCAGCGCCTAGTTTCTCGCTCTTTTCGCTATTTCTTCCTCTCAAGTCCGAGTGGTTTTACCCTAGATCTGAGTTCAAAACTTCAGGTGGAAGGTAGAATCTAATACACTAAATTTATGTCATAAAATCACCTCAATTTACCTAGCACTAATTCGCCGCTCCCGCGTTGTTGTCCATCTATTTCAGCTTTATGTTTCTTTGTTTTTGCTTTTATATAGCCATTCACCATTTAATTCATCCACTGGTGTGGTTAGTTACAAAAACTAGAAATCTATTTTAGGATTGAATAAGGAAATCGCTCAAAGTAAGAAATAAACAAATCAAAACTCACGCATAAAACCGTACATGCACGATCAAAACTTCCCAAGGTCAATACGTATCGATCTAAATAGGAAAAAAATCTCGAATTCAAGGGCAGTTGATTTTTGGATAAAAATGTAGTAGATTTCCGAATTCATCAGTCAAAAATCTGAATCAGGAAGAAAATCAAACTCAATCCCAAAATGACAATGGAAATTACGTGCAATCCTCGTAAACGTTATTTAAATGGGTTAAAAGTCGATTAGGAACAGTATCACTATCAAACTCTGAAAATCGATCCGTAACCCCCAACATGCAACTGAAATTTCGAACCAAAATCTACAAAACTTGCAAGAAAGAATGATTAATGGCTAATGGAAGAATAGCTAAATCAATCTTTAACAAATCGCCAAAAATATTATATAACCCCAGCTTTCGAAATTTTCCGCTTTCTGGCAAAATCTGGTGAAATCGACGACGCAAACCACGAGTTCTTGGTATGGAAACGACCGTCGGAGAGAGAGGAAGGTGGTGGTGGGTCGGACTCGCCGGGAGGACGACGAACGACGGCGGAAGCAAGCGATTTCCGGCGAGGGCCGAGGGTCGCGCGGGAAGGAGAGAAAACGGGGAGAAAAAGTCGAAATCTGATGTGTGTGTGTTTGTGTTTAGTGTGTGTAGCGTAAAGTGTAAATACAACACATCAATAATTTTGTTTCAGTCCAGTTATCTACATCGGAGTGTCACCAGCGTACTGATATAAAATTCACAGTTGATACTTGGAATTTATATCCACTATTATAATACAAAATTAAATTCTTCATTTTAATAATTTAGTTTTAAAATATTATAGAACTTTATTTTACTATTTCAAAGTTATCTCATGATCCAACTAAATTGTCAGTTGCGATTCATATTGTCAATTTCACTTCTAATTAATTAATTTCAAATTAATTATTAAAAAATCTCAAATTATAATTAATTAGCATCAATCCAATCTCGGGGCTTGACACAATCAATCTCCTATTGGTGTGAGTTGTAAGGAGTCTTGGTCGCAAGTCAAGCTGGGGCCTCATTTTCATTCTCTAAAGAAGAATGATCTAAGTCACATAATCCTCCTATATCCCTCAACGCAATGGTGCTCCAGCGGTGAATTGACGAACTTGGTCCGCTTGCGTTGCATTAAGCAGAATTTGGAATTTCTAGTTCGTGTTTTAAGAATTTCTAATTTGCGCACTAAGATTTTGTAATTCGCGTACTAATAATTCCTAATTCGCGCACTAAGATTTACTAAGTCATGCATTAAGTTACTTAGTATTGTTAATCCTCCTTAATTCTCCGATTTATTTTGTAATTATAAACAAAATTCTTCGAGTTTGGGTTTAACTGATTTTTCATGGTTTCTAGGTACTTCGGGTTTGTAAGAAAATTATATTATATGGTAAACAGATAGATAATATTCACTATTATGTAATGAATAATGAAAATACATAATAACATATGAAAGATTAAATATGTGATAAAAGAAAGTAGGATAAATCTGCGATTTTGTAACATTTTTGCGGAGTAAATAATAATAGTTTTGATATCTTAGTTTTGCATGAAAATAATGAACTTTATTAATAAAACTTTTATTTTTATTGAGTTAATTTAAATTTTTATATATTAGTCATTTCATAAGGTAATAATATAAGTCTTCGGAAATAATATGAGTCATTCTTAATAAATTCATACTATTAGCAAACATGTTGAAATATATATATACAATTTGATTTCATTTTTCAAATTCGTTATTTTATATCTTAAATAAAACAAAATTTTGATACTTCATTTTATTTTCATTTTTCATTTTCTAAAATATATTTTTCGGAGAATCCTTAATAGAAGAACGATAAAATACAAGATTCAAATTACGTTGTATCACTGGTTATAACATTTTTCAAAGCTGCAAATGTTAGATCCTTCAATAAATTCTATTTTTAATTTAAGAATGATAAAGCTGCAAACACCAAAGTTATTAAGAACTTCATATTGTAAATTTGTAAATAATATAATAATAATATAAGTTTGTTAAATATGATGTATATTATGTATATTTAACTTCATTTCATCAGTGTTTATGTATTTATATTTATTTATTTTTAATAGGCGTATTAAGGTGCACCCATACTCATTTTTTTTTAAATTGACGCAATAGCACATCCACATCCGCTCGTACATCGTACTTATGTGATCTAATAATGAGTGCACTGAAAAACCAGAAAAATTGATCTCTCCATTCGTAGCGGGGACATCTATCTTTTAAGTTCAACTATTTATTAAGACATCCCTTCTTATTCTACGATAATCCAACCTACAGCTCCAACAATCAATTGTGATAAATATATTATTAACAGATATTATTATTAGGTAGAAGGAAGCTTGTGGGAAAATTATTATATATATATATATATAATAATAAGAGGAAGAATCCAATGATTGTAAAATTTGGTTGTCGGATTTGAGTGGGACAAGGTGCAACGCACGAGTGCTCATCACTGGTCCCACGTGCCACCACGTGGGCAGCCATTTACGCGTGAACCCACGTGGATCATTCTCCCCTCCCTCCCGCCCGCTCTTTCTTTCCAGACCTTTCTTATTCTCAATCAAAATTATAGGAAAATAAATAAATTAAACATCACTTTCTAGATCTTGCGAGGTATGAACATCCCTAAAAATAAACATACTCCACATAAATTTTTTGGATGCATCGAGTGCACTTATATACCAACACATAACATAATATATATATATATTTATGTATATATGTGTATATATATTTGTATTTGGTACAACGAGTGCACAAAAAAATTTCCCTATATTCCATAATGAAAATATTCTAGATTTTAAAACTAAACCAAATATAACAGTATCAGTACCCAAACTTTGGCCAAAACCAGAGACGAATGCACATAGAAATTGGGTGAGACTATAGCCCCACCCACCATTTAACAAAAAAGGATTTTTAGTGTTAAATTTGAGAAATTTGTGTTTTAGCACAAGCCTTTAGATCAATATAGTCCATTTAATTCTATACCTAGCTCTACTAGCCCCAGATAAATTGCATCCTGTCTCCACCCCTTACTATACACCTTGACGGATAATGAATTTAATTGAAGTTGTGCACTTGTTATATATATGCATACAGTGCAAAGAAACTCGATTTTGTAGGAAATGAGAAACAGGATATGATGTCTGATAACAATAAATGATGGACAATACTGTGATGTTGATATGCGACAACAAATGATGTGACAATCGAGTATGAGTAAGTTTTGATTAAAAATTCAGGTATATATAAAGTTATACACATATGTTAATATTTATTTGATATGTTTGAATATCGATGAGATTGTATGTGACGTAAATCACCTCTTAAAATGGCACCTTATTTTCATAATTTCATGCTAATCCTCCCATTTTTAAGGAGCCATACGCAATATTTCTACAAATGTAATTGTAAACAAAATAATATAAATATATTTATGACAAATTTATGTTTTATCCCTGACATCAAAAGTGTAATGTGCTCAAGATTAGCCTTCTATAAACAAAAGATAATTAATTTTTCAAGTTTTTATTAAAATTAATTGTCCAAGATCAATGGTGACTAAGTAATTTACCAAAAAGGACAAGACAACCTTGGAGATTAAAGCCAAAGTCCCAAACCCACATGCATCACTCGCTTACTCCGGAAAGTGGACCCACTCCTGAAAGTTGCATTTACTGCTATAAGTCTAAAGCTTCGCGCGTGAGTTTATGCGCGTGGACTGCTACATGGTTTTCACGAGATAAATCATAACCTCTTTTCTCCAGTCAATGGTCAATTGCCTTTTTATTGAAGCTACAGTTTGTGAAAGAGGAAGAGAAAAGGTTTTGACTAACCAAGGTTGAGACCTAAAGTTCAACCATGATTTACCAAATCATAATTAACAAGAATTTATTTGTAATGGTGCATAGATCGAGATCTACTCAAAACAAATTTCCCCGAAACCCGATTGCTAAGGCCAATTCCAATTGATTGAGCCAAACAATTGCGATCTCGCTTTTGAATATCTGGTATTACAAACATCAACACATATACAAATATATATATATTTATGTATCTTGATTTTTATAAAGATTCTATCCATATAAATATCACAAATGATACAAGTCATCATTGAACACCAGCTCCTGTATCTATACTCCATCCCCTATATATATCTATATATATATATACCTCAAAACCTAAGCTATTCTATCTTTTTCCAGTGCTCTATTATAATTGCATTCTTGGCCATTGGGTTAAAGCTGCGATTCCCTGCCGAAGAAAAAGACCAGCCCAATTCTGATCGTTCTGTACTCTCTTGCTTCTGTTATTTTCACATCAAATCTCTGTAAAAGATACAGGGAGAGATTTTAAAGGAAAGTTGTGTTGGGTTTGTTGTGTTGTTTTTCTTTATATTTAACGGGAGAGGAGATAGGAGTGTGAATTATAAGGGAAGGATGGCTGAAACAGATGATGGTTTGGGGTTGAGTTTGAGTTTGAGGTTCCCGGCGAACCAGCATCAGAATCTGAATTTGAGTCCGCCGCGGCCTACGCCAACGGCGGCATCTGTTGTTCCTGTCCCGTTTCCGTTGAATCTGTTTAGATCTCCATTACCCTTTCTACAACAGCAGCAACAACAGCAAAAATCTTCAAACGCCGATGCATTTCAATTATCTGCTGGTAAATTTCTGGTTTCTGTTGGTCTCCATGTAAAAGTTAATTTTTTTTCTTGTTTAATATCGTGAAGCGACAAAAGTGAAGAACTCTGTCAAACTTTTGTCTCAAAGGAAATTTATTCGAAAGGAAGACAGAGCACGTCTCCTCGTCGAAGAAAGACCTTTTGCATGTATATTTTTGTATTGTTTTACAAGTAAGATTGATTCTCGAAGCTTGTACCTGTACATTCTCAGATCGTAGTGGGGAGCCCAGATCATCTTTTCGAGGAATCGATGTGAATCGAGCAATAACTGTGATAGATTGTGATGAAGAAGCCATGGTATCTTCCCCAAACAGCACAATTTCAAGCGGGAGTGGGAAGAGGAGTGAGAGAGAAGAACTTGAAGGGGAGAGGGCTTCCAGCTCATTTGAGATGGAGGACGACGGCGGAGAGGCGGCGCGGAAGAAGCTCCGCCTGTCGAAGGAGCAGGCGGCGGTTCTGGAAGAGAATTTTAAGGATCATAGTACTCTGAATCCGGTGAGTAGCAGTTTGGTAAATATTTTCGTGGGTCAAGGGTGTTTTGAATTTTTCTTTACTGTGGTTTTATCTTGTTTTTTGCAGAAACAAAAGATGGCTTTGGCTAAGCTGCTGAATCTGAGGCCCAGACAGGTGGAGGTTTGGTTCCAGAACAGAAGGGCAAGGTTGGTTATGAGTTCCTCCTTTTGGTCATTGTTTCACATGCCGATTCATGTCTCAACACAGATCTGATCCGCAGAGTCGAAATTTTTCTGTACTTCATAATTTAACATTTAAGTTAGGGATGAAACTTATTCATGAGTCCTGTAGTTTGACCAAAATCTTGCTTGGGTGCGTACCCAGAATTTGTGTCCGAGTCCTTCACTCGAAAACTCTTTAAACTACTCTTCGATCTTGTCATCTAAATCATATGGACAGCAAATAATTGAGTTTTTGAAACGAAATGCAGGACCAAATTGAAGCAAACAGAGGTAGACTGCGAGTACTTGAAGCGATGCTGCGAGAATTTAACTGATGAGAACAGACGATTGCAGAAGGAGGTGAATGAGCTCCGAGCATTGAAGCTGTCCCCGCAATTCTACATGAACATGAGCCCTCCCACCACCCTCACCATGTGCCCTCAATGCGAACGCGTGGCTGTCTCATCTTCTTCATCAGCCACTACGTCAACTGCGAACGCTGCTGCAGTTGCTGGCATCAATCGCCAACCTGCGAACTGCCAGCTCCAGTTGCCTATGGCCTCGTGGGCAGCGATCATCCCACCTCAGTCGGTCCCCAGATCCTAGGATGAGAGGGCAAGATGGTAATTTTTTGTCGAAGATATTGCCAGTTCTATGTAGAGGGGCTGATGAAAAGTATAAAGATTTGTGTTAAATGCAGGTAGAATGTGTAGGAGATGGATAGAAATTATGAGAGGAGTTGATATTGGATTAATGTTCATTTTCAGTTTGTTTTTGTAAGATGTTTATCATATTGCTCTCATTGATTGATGAATGTGCTTAGTTCCCTTACAAATCATAATATAGTTCTGACAATGGTCGTGCCATGGTTAAAATTCAAGTAAAACCTGCTATGGTCACAATTAGCATCACCACTTGCCAGGAGCTGAACCGAACTGGGATTATAATTTTGAGGAGTGGAACCGGGATAAAATTTTAGGGGAGTGAGAATTTTTTTATAAAAAATATTAAGAGAAACATATTTCTTCTATAAAAAACACTAAAAAAAATTGAGGAAGCGGTTGTCCGTCCCCGCACCCCTCCCACTGTCACTCAGGCACTTGCATACCGGGCATCTGAACTAACTTTTCCAGCTCAAAAATCCTTCTATGTTTGACTGATAATCTCCTAAAATTATGATATAGTTCCCAGATATCTTACTTCTCAATATATGCAACTATAATCTGGCCTGTAATATGGTATCGGATGTTGAAACGTGCCCATGTTTAATATTTGTCAACCTTATTTCACTTCTCTCTCGCCGATTTGTTTTGCTGGGAGCTGTTCCATTTCCCACGGATGTTCTACAGTTGACGCTCTTGGTGCAGGCCACTACTCATACTTGAAGAACTATTGTTCAGCCCAGACTCAAGAGTCATAGGCTCATAGGACATACATATGTCATAAATTATGATATATTTCTATCTTTTTTTCAATTTTGGAAATGATCATGAAGACTAATCATTTGCTATATGCACATGTTTTTTTCAGTATTAAACATCTCACATTCTATGCCAAAGATTACTGCCGCTAAAACCCATAGAAAGAGTCGCAGAAGAAGAGGTGCTGTCAGAGGCGTCGAAGATCGACAGATTAGCCTCTCCTAAGGTTGGATATGGAGGAAACTAATTTGTCAGAAGAAATTTTCAATATTTAAAGTTCCATTCTTTGGTTTTGATTGACTGGGGAAATTGAAAAGATTGCACATAGTCTGCAGGGGATTGCAAATTCTTTGGTATATAATGTGTTGCTTGACTCTTATAAATATGCATATCATAAATTGTGTTCAATTCAATGGTGATATTTACAAAGCCTCTCATTTCAATTGCTGTATCAAGTGCAAACCTTCTGAATACTTGAATGCTAGTTCCACCACTGATGTCTGTCACATGCTTTATGAGGCCTATAAGTATGGCTTATGTGTTTGGAAATTGAGCCGATATAATACAGGACATGGCATATGCCAATACTGTCAAGTAATTTGGTGACACCTTCAGTATCCTCGTGTATCAAATCACATCCACTTTCACGTTTTCTCAACTCGAAATGTGCAGCATTAGAGGGATCGATGTTTCTATATTCTGATTTAGATCCCTCACATTATTAAGATTTGCCAATCAAATCACTCTAAAAATGGGTGTCACCTTCACATGCATCTTCATTTTCTTCGACACCAACCAATTGCGTCACTTCCTCTTTATTTTTGCAGAGTTATCTCAGCAACAAAGTCAGAAAATTTGAACACTTTTTAGCTACGATCCACGTCTTTATTAGCTTCTTTGGTTAATATTATACCTCAATTCACGCAGAGTTTATACCCCCTTCAAGCTTCACTTACTTTGCAGTCTACACTAAAATATGGATCCTTCCCCTTCATGTGCATCTGCAGTTGATTCAACACCAAATGTGTTACCTGCAAATGTGGATGCACCATATCACCAGCAATAAACTCCAAAACCCGGCCTTTAATCTCAATCGCACTACATCCCACTTCTTTCTTTGCACCGTTGATCCACATCAAACATTTGATTCGTTCCACGTCTGTCCATCTCTTCTCAGCTGCATACAAATTCCTCAACATTATGTAGTTACCATCACAAAATGGCTCCATATTTATTACCTTTTTCACCAACCTCTCAGCTCTGGTAACATCCTTAGCATAATTACAAGCAAAGAGGAACGAACTTAATATGATCCCATTAGTCTCGTAAGGCATGTTATTTATCAACTTCTCAGCCTCATCCAAACACCCAGCTCTGCCCAACAGATCAGCCAAGCAACCGTAATGCTCAACTCTAGGAGAAAGCTTGAATTCTTCCATTTCATGGAACCATCGTTTTCCTTCCTCCACTAAACCACCATGGTTACAAGCTGACAGAACTCCAAGCATGGTGATCTCATCTGGCTTAAACCCTTTTCTCTTCATTTCCAGAAACGTTTCTAATGCCTCCCTGGAACACCCGTTGAGTGCTAGTCCATTAATCAAAGCATTCCAGGTGCACACGCCTCTTCCTAGCACATTATCAAAAACTCGTTTTGCTGTCTCGATTTCCCCACATTTAGCATACATATCTACCAATGCTGCTGATACACTTGCAGATACATCCAGTTTCTTCCTCTTCACATATTGATGTACCCAATTCCCCATATCAAAAGCACCCAAATCTGCGATAGCTGGAAGAACACTGACGACAGTAACATTATCTGGTTCGAAAATTTGCTGGGCTAACAATTCCTGGAACAAGATCAAAGCCTCATGGGATTGGTTATTCTGACAATATCCTCCAATCATCGCATTCCAAGAACACAAATTCCTTTCAGGCATCTCATCAAAGAACTGTCTAGCTTCATTTACGTTGCCTTTGCTGCAGTACCCATCAATCATGGTGGTCCAAGAAATGACATTTTTCTCCGGCACTGCATCAAATAGCATCTTAGCCGACCCCATCTCCCCTAACTTAACATATCCATCGATCAACACATTATATGTAGCTGCATCTTTATCAGCCTTGGGCATCATATCAAAAAGGGCTTTTGCATTGCCCAAATCTCCAGCTTTCACATACCCACTCATTAGTGCGGTCCACGACACCGAACTCCTCTCGATCATCTCGTCAAATATTTTCCTGGCAGAACCCATCCGCCCTAGCTTCCCATACATATCAAGCAATGAAGTGGCAACATATAGATTAGACTTAAACCCATATTTAACCACATGAGCATGAACTTCCATTCCTTCCCACATTAAAAAGTTCAAACCACAACATGTTGCCATAGTCGAGAAAGTATAATTATCTGGCACAAAACCTTCGTTCTTCCTCAAACCAACATACAAAGAGATAGCTTCCAAGCACTGGCCAGAAATGAGGTGAGACTTCATCATGGTGTTGCATAGGAAAGCATCGGATTTATGCGGCATTCGATCAAACACCTGTCGGGCATGATGAATACCACAATGCGGGACAACAGAGGATAGGGTGATGATGAGCTTTGTAACGAGGTTGAGGTTGGTTTCAAGGGCGTTTCTGAGCATGTAGGCTTGGATTTGGTGGAGGTTGGATATGCGGAGGGTTTTCATTTGGAGGAAAGAAAGGCAAATCCTCTCTTTTGGGCTCCAAATCCATGTAGGTTCGGATCCAACTTCACTCATAGTAGCATTCTTGTAATCAAAATTCATTGCTTTCTTCCCATGTCGAATATTGCCACCCTTTACGATTATGACAGAAGAAGGGGAGACAAGATGACAGGTAATTAAGTTGGTATTCAAATGATAAAACATACAATTTATTTTTTTCAATCAAGGAAATGTATAACAAAATAAAACTGCAAAAAGTTCAAAAATAATTTAATAAATGGTAAACTTTTGTTTCTATAAATTGAAACAAAACAATAAAACATATTAAATTTATCATAAAACAGAATTTTAAATATACTAAATTTTAATAACTATACTGTAATAATTTATTTACAATAAAATGGTGTGTTCGAGTTTTTTTTATCAATTAAATAAGAAACTAAAAGAGCTGAAAGATAAGTTGGACAATATGCTGCTAACCTATTAAAAATAGCAAAACAACCACAAAATCTCCAAATCATTAGATAGATCTATAAGAACAAGGAGAAGACGAAAATTGTCCAGCCTAAACTTTGAAAACAAAATCAGTTTTCATGAATATTTATGTTATGTACATAAGCTAAATTAATTTATATTTAAATATATAAACCTCTACTTCCGAATCAATATGTATCTCATCATTTGCAATCACATAAAACAGATATGTATATATCATCGAGTGATAGAAAATAAAAAGACTGTAATTATTTATGACTACAAATTAATATCTCACAATTATATTAACTATGCGTTTGAAAGCAATATCTTCTGTAATCTTATAAAAATTTATTTTGATTTTAGGAACTGAAAAGAACATAATGCAAAAAAGATCATAATTCATTATTTTGTATCATTACTTATAAATAAATGGAAGGAAATGAAATCTAATCAAATTGTATGAAGCAAATATATTATTAAGTGACAGAAAATGAAAATCCAGTAAAAATCTAGTACTACCAATTAAATTAACCATGCGTTGTAAAGAATACCAATAAATAAATGGAAGGAAATGAAAATTAAGTTGTGAAATATATTAATTTGTTACCATAACCGCTTAAATAAATGGGTAAAATGAAAATAAATATACGAATAATTTAAATGTTTGAAATGGTGAAAAGATCCTAATTTATTTTTTCATTATCTATAAATAAATTGAAGGAAATGAAAATTAAGATGTGAATAGATGGGAAGAGGCCCAAAAAAATAAGATTTGATCGTGATCATAGGAACTTCATCAAGTAGAATTTTATCGGACAATGTGCAAGTATGGACAAATAAGATAAAAATGAAAATGGAGAACACGTTTTTCAACCAATAACCCAAAAAATAAATAAAATCAAGAGATTCCAACAAATTAATAAAATCTGATTAAATTGGCTGGCATTTCTTATAATAATGTAAATAAATAAATAAAATGCTCTAAATTTGGTTTCTGTAGCCTGATAAAGTTTTAGCGTGATTTTGTTTGCTCTCTTCATGGCTGGTTTAAGATAAACCCCCATCCCACCCATTAACACCGAGCAGAATAATAGGGAACTACAGGAAGTTTGTGCTTTCTTCGATGAGTGGAAACTTGCACTCGACCGAATCCCAGAACATCCGAAGCCATCAAAAGATTCACTAATGTCGTTCATTCAATATCCCTGAAACAAATAGAGGAGCTCAAGATCAAGAAACGAACAGGAAACTCGTCAAAGGAGCTCGAGAAAAAAGGCTTCCTCGCTCAGAAACATAGAAAGAAAGTATTACCACTCTTACTCGATGGTTGGCATAGGACTTCCCGATACAGGGCCTGATAAACGGGCATGTTTTGGACGCTCGGGACCCGCTGGCCGATAAAAAAAAGAAGCAGAACTTGCAACTTGTCAGAGGCTTGTTGAGGACGAGATGCTTAAACACTCGAAGGCAGTCGAGGTGACTCGAGCAATGACACTGAATAACCTTCAAAGAGGTTGCCTGGAGTTTTCCAAGCCATGACCATTTTTTCGGCATTGATCACCGAAGCCCTCAAGATGGTTTGTGCCCCGTTCTTATGCCACGAAGTAAAATTGACCCTGAAAGATCAATTCATAGTACTTTTTTCCCTTCCTCCTTTTGTGGTTTCAAAGCAAGTTAGTAGGGATAGCAAATGGGTGGGTTTGGGACGGGTTTGGGACGATCCTAGGACCCGCCCCGCTACACATAAAACCTGGACCCGCCCCGCCCGCCCCGCCCCGCCCCGTCTAGACCCGCGAACGCGGCGGGTTTACCGGCCCCGCCCCGGTTCATTTTTTTTTAAAATTTTAGCTAGAAATCAATTTTGAAACACAAAAATTGAGTTTTGTTATTGAATTTCATGTTTTTCTATAATAAATATTTTTAATAAACATTGCAAAACTATCTTTAAGCAACCAAATATTTATTAATTTGGTCTCATTCTCTTCGAAATGTCCTTCTTTAACATGAACACATGAATTTTGATATAAAATTAAATAATGACACTTTATTGTTCAATCAAAGAAGTAAAATGTATATTCAATATTATTTTTTTTAAAAAAAATAAAAAATGTATAGCGGGACGGGTTCGGCCGATCCCAGGATCCGCCCCGCCCCGCTTCCAAACCCGGTTGAAGTGGGACCAGACACGGCTCGGCGGGTCAGGTTCAATGCGGGTCCGGGTCTAGACCCGCGCCATTACCATCCTTACAAGTTAGCTATAGGAAATTTACAGGGCTTGTTTTGTTTTTTTTTTTAATAATAAATACGTAAATATTTGGATTTTTTGCAGCTTCATTACCCATTTTTTAGATTGTTTTTTCCCATAGAAATACCTTACTTTCATTTATTTCTCCTAATATAAAAATATCTGTGCTTCGTGCTTTTTAGAACCTTGATTATAATCATATGCTTCATGTATTTAATTAAAAAAAATGCATTTCGTAAATACATTTATATATAATAATGTGAGGTTGAAATATTGTTTGTAATATTTATGCTATCAAAATATAAATATTTAGATTAAGAGAAAATGCTATCCTCTGTTAAGTATGAGCACTTCTAATTTCTCATTCACGAGTCGTCGGAACTAGATTCTTGGTATTTCAGCAAAAAAATTGACAATAATTAATTTTACAAAAAAAAAAGTCAATTATTTCTTGTGTATATTTTAATTTGGGTTCTTGAGAGTGGCCAATTAATAAATATTAATTATTCTTTTCAACCCTTAAAGCTCATGGTGTTTATTGGGCCGGACCAATCGGAATCGGTTGGTCCGGTTACAAACCGGAACCCGATCCGGGTTTTACCCGGGTTGGAAGCGCCAATCCAGCGGTTCCGGTTCCAAGGGTTCCGATTTTGGAACCGGATCCGATAAAAATAATTAAAAAAAATGAAATTAGTGGCCAACGGTAGTTTGCCGTTGGCCACCGCCGTTTCCCAAAAGCTATTTTAGCCGTTGGGCTAAGGAAAAATCAAATTTTTTAAAAAAAAAAATTCCTTGAATTGCTTCTATAAATACCCCATTTTTCTTCTCCAATTTTTCATCTCTAACTCTCTTACTCTTACACTCCTAATCTTTTATTCAATTATCTCATTTTCTCATATTTCCACTAATACGATGTCATCATCTTCTGCTGGTCGTGGTGGTTCTTCAAATCCACCTTTATTTCAAGAAAATTATGATATTTTTGCCGAGTTTGATAATGCTTATGATGTTGAAGAAGCGGAACACGTTGCAGAACCTGCGCCCACCAAAATCCGGCCCCCGGCTGGTCATCCACAACTACTGCCGTTTCGAGTCGCACGAGTAACCGTCCCAAACGAAGCAAGGTTTAGGACCATTTTGATGTCGAGACAAAACCAGGTACGAACGAATCTGTTGTTATTGGTAAAATATGCAAAACCACATATAATTATAAAACAGGTGGTTCCGCTGGCGGCACCGGAACTTTTAAGAAACATCTAGTTAAAAAACATAATTTTGATGATATTACTTTGCAACCATTAGGTAGAGAACCAACCCAACTTCAAATTAATCCCCTGTCTGGCACTAATTTTATCTTAACACCGGAAAAAACAAAAGATTATTTATTTATTTTACTGTAAGATGTGAACTCCCATTTTTGTTTTCTGAAAAAGATGGATTTATTAAATTTTCTTCTGGTATCCAACTATGCTTTAGACATATTTCTAGGCATACTTTGAAAAGAAATATTGTGGATGTGTTTCTTGAGTACCGTAAGACTTTAGTTGATCATCTTTCTTCTATTAACTGCAGATTAAGTTTAACTACTGATATTTGGACGAACACCGCACTACTTTCTTTTCTTGTTATTACTTGTCATTGGATTGATGATAACTGGTGTTTCCATAAAAGATTTTTGTCACTTGATGAATTAAAATCTGCACATACTGGTTCCCAAATTGCTAAATTTATTGTTAATGTTTGTAGATTTTATGGAATTGGAGATAAAATTTGATCGATTACACTTGACAATGCTTCAAATAATACGGCGGCAATGTGTGAACTTAAAATATATTTACGACCAATGCTTAATGATGTTTTTTTCCATGTTAGATGTGCATGTCATATAATTAATTTAGCAATAAAAGATGGTTATGAAGATGCTGAATGTAGTAGCATAGATAAACTTAAAACTGTTGTCAGCGGATATGACAATCACGTATTAAGCGTGATTGGAAATATACGTGTGCAAGTCAGAACCTTTGGTTTACTCTTTTTCCACCGCCCATTGTAAGTCGATGGAATTCTTTGCACAAAATGTTAGAATCGATGTTACCTTATCAAGATGCTTTAACATCTTTTTATAACTCTTATCAAATGCTTGAAAGTGATGAAAGTTATTTATTGGCTGATAATGATTGATTTTTTGTTAATAATTTAACTGCTTTGTTATCAACTTTTAAAGAAGCAATAGATCATTTCTCCGGTGTTTGTTATCCTACTTCTCATTATTTTCTTCCACTTGTATTTAACATGTTTTGTAAATTTATTGAATTTAGAGATGATATGGAGTTGACGACGTTCGTTTACCGTATGGAGGAGAAGTTTAAGAAATATTGGGAACAAATTCCACACGTGCACTGTATATCTACATTGTTAGACCCAAGTCAGGGTATAGGAGCTTTCGATACTTTCTTTGAATATTACAATACGTTTTTGGATAAGGATGTTGACGATCAAAAGACGTCAATCATTCATTCTCCCCAAAATATGTTTGAATTATACCATAGTGAACAGGGACAGAGCTCATCGTCACGTGTAGTAGGAGGAGAAGAAGAAGATGCTAGTCAGTCACGAAGCGGAGGGATTAATGTGTTGAAAAGCCTTGGAAGAAAGAAGCAGAGAGGAAGCGGAGTGTCATCTACCTCTTCAAATGAGTTGCAGTTCTTCATGGGTCAAATGTTCATTACAGATAAAAAAATTTGACGATACAGTCTTATCCAAAATGGCTAGAGATGTTTTTGTAGTCCAAACATCCAGTGTCGCGTCGGAGTCTGCATTTTCAACTTGTGCTCGACTCATTGGAGACTTTAGAGTTTCTCTAAAACCAGAATCATTGTGCATGCTTACGCTACTAAGAGATTGGTTCGATGCTGGGAGAAGAAATAAGAGACAATGAGGAGTCGACGAGTTCTGCAATGAAAGTTCCAAAGAAGAAGAAGAATTGACCAAGACTATACTTATAAATTATGATGAATAATGTATTTTTATTATAAATTTCAAATGATGTATCTTTTATGTTGTTTTTCATATTCAATAAATGATGTATTTTTCCTTTACGATTTGGGTTGAACATAAAATCTGAAAAAATAATAATAATAAGGCGTGGCGATCGATCGCCAGATTCTTGGCGATCGAGCGCCAATACCCGTAAGTTAAAAAAAACAGTGTCAATTGGCGACCGATCGCCGAACATGGCAATCGATCGTCAAACCGGTTTCGATTGGAACCGATTTACCCCGGAGTCCCGGACCTAGATCACATAAGTCCGGTGCGTGAGCGGATGCGGATGCGGATGCCGATGCGCGAGTGTGTCAATTTTTAAAAAATTAGAGCACGGGTGCGAGTTAATGCGCCTATTAAAAATTAATAAATAAATAAATATATATACATACACACTGATGAAATGAAATTAAACATACATAAAATACATCATATTTAACAAACTCAGATCATTATTATGTTATTTACAAATTTACAAAATGAAGTTCTTAACAACTTTGGTGTTTGCAGCTTTACCATTCTTAAAAAAAAGCATTAAAATTAGATTTTATTGAAGGATCTAACATTTGCAGCTTTGCAAAATGTTATAGCCAGTGATACAACGTAATTTAAATCTTGTATTTGATCGTTCGTCTAGTAAGGATTCTCCGAAAAATATATTTTAGAAAAATAAATGAAGTGTTAAAGCTTTGTTTTATTTTAAGATATAAATAACGAATTTGAAAAATGAAACCAAATTGTTCATATTTATTTCAACATGTTTGGTAATAGTATGAATTTATTAAAAATGACTCATATTATTTTCGGAGACTTGTATTATTACCTTATGAAATGACTAATATAAAAATTTAAATTAACTCAATAAAATTTTATTTATAAAGTTTATTTTATTAATTTTCATGCAAAAAACTAAGATATCAAAATTTTTATTATTTACTCCGCAAAAATGTTACAAAATCACAGATTTATCATACTTTCTTATATCACATATTTTAATCTTTCATATGTTATTATGCATTTTCATGATTCATTATCTATCTATTTGCCATATGATATAATTTTCTTACTAACCGAAATACCTAAAAATCATAAAAAATCATCTAAACCCAAAATCATAGAATTTTTTTTATAATTACAAAAAAAAAAAATCTGAGAATTAAGGAGGATTAACAAGACTTAGTAACTTAGTGCGCAACTTAGTAAATCTTAATGCGCGAATTATGAATTCTTAGTGCGTGAATTATGAATTCTTAGTGCGCGAACTAGAAATTCTTAAAGCGCGAACTAGAAATTCTTACGTCGCCTTAATGTTGCGCATGCGCACCCAGTTCGCTAGTAGGGGCCGGAGCGCCAGTGCGTGGAGGGGGTATGGGGATTATGTGACTTAGCCTCGGACCAATCCAAAAATTCGGATCCGGGGTTACGAACCGGATCGCTTCCATGGCATGGGCCATGGAACCGGAACTGGACCAATCCGGTTCGAAATTGGATTGGTCTGGTTCAACCCAAATGGAAGCCGGGACCGGTTGGATCTGGTCTGAATCCGATCCGATCCGGCCCGTGAACAGTCTGACTTAAAGCCCCGCAATTCTTTTTTGAGCATATTTAAAGTCGTAATTTAGAACATGTTTTCGGGTTAGTCCGTTACTCTGACAAATTTTTATTTCTATTTTTACGTTGCCATATTATAGAAGACCTTGTACATTCTAAAAATCTGGTTTAATTGATGTTGGCCTTAAGTGTGTGTTTGCGATTACTTTTAAACACTGATTATCTGCTTTTCAAAAAAAAAAATGATTTTGAGTGTTTTATTTCATTGTTTCTGTTATTGCTTCTCTAAAAATAAGTAGGTAAAAAGCAGAAGCATATATGTTTTGCACACTTGTGTGGTGGTAATTATGTAATAATTTGAAGTTCATTAAATTTTTTTTTTTTTTTTAGCAAACACTCAATAATTTTTTTGCTTAAAAATAACTTTTCAAACTTTAAGCAAAAGCAACATAAAAGTACTTTGAATAAGCAATTACAAACACAACTTAAGTCATGTGGAATATTTTATTCATATTGATGCAGAATGAATGGTTGGATGCTCCCCATGACACTGCCCTTAGATAGCATCAATAAAACAATTTTCTTTTTTTTTACGGAAAATATTAGATGATCTGGACCTCACATGAAGTCCACCCCAATCAAATACCTCAAATTATATGGGAGTGTTGCTCCCGTATATATGATATAAATTGCCAACTATTACATTTACTCTTTTTTTTATCAATAAAACCTTTTCAATGGAAGATGCGAAATCAACTAAATGTGAGTTGAGTACTTGAGTGGACATGTTATTTCATATGGTATAATTTGACGTTGACTTTCAAAATTTCCACAACCACACAAAGACAAAGTACTTCTTTTTCTAGAATTTTTTTTTTGTTTTTTCATTGTTAGTTTATGCATTTAATAATATCGTTCGACTTTAGACTTAAATCTTAGATATTTAGAAAATTTAATATTTATTATTATATAAATTTTTTTATATTTAGCACTACCAATATAACATAATTTTTTTAAATCATACGGTTGGAAGTTCAAAATACACTGCCGGTCAAAATTCTAATTAATAATTTATCATGAATCAAATGTATATATATATATATATATATATATCCATAGTTGGGTGAATTGGAATCCACAATTAGCTCAATATCTGTGAAGTATATTGAAATCGTAAAAATCATGTTTTTATATACATGTGCTCAAATTTTTTTAATAAAATAAGTATCAAAATGAGAATATTTTTATATCATAATATACATTTTGGTTTCAAGAAAGTGTGGTATCCATATTCTTTTTCCAATAGTGACGGACCTACACAAGGGCAATGGTAATTTTACATTAAAAAATTGATAGTTTGTCCCTTAAAAATTATATTTTGCCTCGCTTTGATTATATTTTAATCCCTAGAAATTTTTTTAGCATAACTTTATATATATTTTACACTCTTCCCAAAAATCATGCATCCACCACTGATCCTCGGTGAGTTTTGCTTTTTATAGATATATATATATATATATATATATTCTTTTCAATTCAAAATCTATTGAATCATCTCATCTTGTTCCATAGCGTTAATTTTCACACATCAAGAATATACCAACAATAATGGCAGTTCCATAAGAGTGTTTATTCAATTCAAATTCAAAGCACAATAAACGGGTGGTGCCAAAGATATAGTGGTTGACACTTGACAAAAAACGCACACAATCTGCAAAAGCCAATCCCATCATACATCCACCAATTTATTGATGGGGTTGTGCATTTTCTTTTCTTTTATATCACATCGGTTGGGAAAGAGAAATAGACAAATTCATTTGTTGTAAAAGGAGGCTTTGATGTGGTAGACACATACGTATTGGATAAGGAGGTTCTATCGAGGAGGTTGGTATTTAAGTGGGACCAGTGTGACCCCACCAATTTTCCTGGAAATCTTGAATTTCTATATGGGAAATATCGAGATTCTTGCTTTCCTGGAAGCTTACTTAGTATACACTATTTAAGTCTACTATAAAATACATCAACAGGAAGCAGATGTGCAAATGCAGTCAGATTTGATGTAGATAAATTTGATAGGAGGATCAACTTTGATTTGTGACAATTGCAAGCCAGAGATGTTTTGATGCAATCTGTTTACACAAGACGTTAAATGACATAATAATCTCCGAAAGCAGCAGTGGCACTAGCTCAACTGGTGAAACAGCTAGTGCAACAAACAAAGCTAGAATGAACAATGGAGGTTGGAAGGATACGGATTTGAGAGCAACGAGTGCAATCCGTGCCCAGCCAAAAATGTTATAGCAGATGTTCATGAAATGTCTACAGCAAATTAACTCTGAGAAAAGCTCGAATAGTTCTATCAGACAAAGGGTGTCTCAAATCGAGTGTATCTGAAAGAGGAGTTTTATACATTGCGAATGAATGAGGGTACTACTATTTCAGACATTTACGTGTAATCAATTGCATTGTTTCTGAGCTTGAATTTATTGAAGTTGTAATCGATTATGATGATCAAACCTTAAGACTCATATGATCTCTTCCATATTCTGATGAGCACATTAAGCTGATCTTGATTCATGGGATGAGAAAATCATTTTATCAGATGTTACTAGTAAGCTTCTTCTTAAGGGAGAAGACTTGCGGAAGTAATGGTCCACATGAAAATTCTATAGTAATATCTCATAATTGGAAGAAGAAAAATTCTTTGAAGAATGTCTATTGGGGATGTGGACAACCTGACCACATCAAGAAAAATTATACAAAAGTTGGAGTGGATTCGATAAATTACATCGGTCAATAAATGGAGATTCTGGTAATGAAGCTAATATTGTCTCCTTTTCTGATGTCATCTGAAAAGGATATGCATATCTTTATGGCATGTCGCTGCCTCCATGTTGCCATGATAGAAGATGTGTAATGTTAGCGGGTCCATAATTTTGCACACGTGCATTCGTTTGGTATTAATGCTGGTGTGATGTAGAAATTCATGTCGATGACTGATTAACTTCTAGGAGAGCCAAAACCTGATAGTTGTGCCATAATTTTTCAGTAATGTTATTTTTTGACATGAGCCGATTGAAATGCTTGGAATAACTAATTCTGTGTGAATATATATTTTTTTATGATGGATCATGATAGTTCTCTACATTGAGAATTATGGATGCCCTGCAGTGTCGATAGCAGAAGCTAAAAAGATCATCATCGAGTTTGAGTGTTGTGGGATGACAAAGTCATAAGGTGGAGATTGATGTTGTTGTGTCTTTTCTTTTATCCAACATCGGTTGGGGATGACAAAGTCATAAGGTGGAGATTGATGTTGTTGTGTCTTTTCTTTTATCCAACATCGGTTGGGAAAGAGGAATGTGCCAACTCCTTTGTTAAAAAAAGTCAGTTTTAAGTGCACCAGTCAATAGCTTGTCTAGCAACTTTGGGTTTTAAGAAAATTCATCTCTTTTGGAATCTTGTTTAATTTTCAACATGCTCATTGGTTGCAATTTTAATGGATCTTCCACATCAGAAAATATCTTATTAAATGTTTTTCTTAAAGAGGATATGTGTAAGTTATAAAATTTTGTTAGTAGGAAAACTTTGAGGGTGTGTTTGGGGTGATGATATAAATGATATGGTTGTAATAATTGTTCACATATTGTATTTTCTTTTTTATTTCTGATCATTTTTCTTTTGATTTGGTAGTTTTTCTACGTTAAAATCTTACATTAATCGGTCATTTTTATTAATTCAACAAATATGAAAACCAAGCCACGACCCAGCAATAAGACATGATTTCGTTTTTAAATTTATTAGTACTTTTTAAAGAGACATTTTAATTTAATATTTACATTTTATAATTAATCCCCAACATTATGGACCTCAAATATCCTTAAAAAATTACGAAATTGTCTCTCAAATATCATATCCAACATTTAATGATAATTCTTTCCAAAAGTTTTCCTTATCATTTTCCTTGCGGTAGCGCGGAACGGGCAATTTGAACCCACGAACCCATTAACTAGATGCAGGTACGTCTTAAGATCATGACACGTGGCAATGTCGTTGCCGTTCACGTACGGAGAGTCTCGGCTGCTCAACCGCAGCTCGCAGCCGACGTCTGCGTATACCAGCTGGCTGTCCTCCGCCAGTTTCTGAATCCATCCGCCGAGACCTGCCGTAGTGCTTCTTCCTGGAAATTTGTCAGCATACTTATTCCGTGTTTTTTCTTCTACCACGAATCCAGGGACTTTTGTGAATAGATCGTCGGAATTAACGATACGTAGTATTTTAGTCCCCTGTTTCTCCAGCTCGCACCTGAAGCTCCAGTTGCCAACTCTTGGCCCGGCAAAGGAGATTACGGTGACAAGCGTTGAGTTTTTGAAGGTTTTCTTGATGTCGTACGCGGCTAGAGTGGCCAGCGCTGCCCCAAGTGAGTGGCCAGTGATGGTGAAGCTCAGCTGCTCGTCTTTGTACTTTTCCAGAATTCTTAATATCTCCTGTCTCACAAGATTTTGTAAGCTCTGTCGGGTATTGAAGATGGAAGTGTACAAACTCAGGAATCCACTTTCCACCATTGGTTCTGAATCCGATTTGGAATTGGAACTGGAATGTGACAATGGAGTTAAGGTTGCCCGAAAATTTTCTAGCCACTCCAGGCAGGTAATTGTCCCACGGAATGAAATGACCACATCTCGTCTCCCGAGCCTGGAAATCTCTTTTTTATCATGGCATACTGCCACAAATCCGATCCAGCTCGATTGCATGGCCACCCAAGCTGAGGCTTGTTTGATCCATCGTGGTAGTTGTATCCCAGAATTGGCGGTAAGATTCTTGGTGACTCGATATCCGGTCCCCTTGAATCCAGACTCTTTGAGTAGGTTTCTTTTAAAGTAACGACATGTAGCGTATGATGAAGATGAAGGATCAATATCACATGCTTGGTAAGCCACCTCCACGAACTTACCATAACGGATAATCTCAGACCGCAGATTATCGTCGAGAGGGTCAAGCAATCCTTCCCAATTCTTAATCCCTTGGTAATCCATCCACTTCTTGCTAAGCTTCACCGGCGCATATGACGGATTGGATTCGATATTCTTGAGAAGATGGGACTTTTCCAAGTATTTTGGTAGAGGTTCAATCCTCAGATATTTGGTTTTCTTTGTGGGTTTTGCATTAATATGAAATGAGTGCCTGAAGTTTTGAGATGTTGCATTTGTTGAGCTGCATTGCCTTACACATCTACTAGGTGAAAGCCTCATGCTGAATTATTCCTGTGATTTTGCACACGGTTGTGGTTGTGGTGGGGTTTGGGTCTTTTACTTGATTAATTGTGGGATTCTTGTGCCTATGAATTTGATTTTGGAAGAACATAGGGAGCATTAAATGGGCTTTTATAATAGAGAAAAATTGTGTAATAACGCAGTGAATGTACAGTCTCCGGTAGGAATGATTAATTGATCCTGACATTTCCGTGTTGAAAATCAAAAAATTAAATTAAATTCACATACGAAACAAGTTTCAAGTTCGAATCCTATCGCTATGGTCCAAGCTTAGGTTTGTGATTGTGTATAATTAGGACTCCACATAATTAGCCCCACTAACAATTTTTTTAATATATACATTCTCATATAATTGACTCGGATTTTGTTCTTAGTGAATGATCAGAAGAAAATATGTTAAAAAATCGTTTAAAACTAAGTTTTTTGATCGAAAGAAGCTCTTGAAGAAGATTGACGCATATACATGACTCTGACTTAATTCTTTTTATAGTTATTGTAGTATACATCAATCTAACTAGCACATACAACGTAGCCCAGTGATGCACATGCGTGTTGAGTGAAGTTTATGGATTTCAGCCATTTCAAGAGAGTAAAAGGACGACAGAAAAAGACACGACTCGAAATTATATATAAAGATATGGAGTCTAAAGGGATTAACGAAGATATTCTGATCGAAAGAAACTCTTGAAGAAAACTGATATATATGCGCGACTCGACTTAATCTTTTTTATTGGTTCTTGTAGCCTAAAATCTTAGTTGCTTGTTAGGCCATCTCCAACCCATAATTTCCATTTTAGTGCAGATTTTACACCAAAATAGTGTAATTTCTGCACCAAACACAAAACTCATCTCCAACCCATCTACTCCAAATTTTACTCCAAAAGAAATATTTCCTATAATATTCCTTTTAATTTCATTTATAACAATTATTCTATTCAAACAATTATCTATTACAAATTTATTAATATATTTACATATTAAATTATGTTTATAAAAATTATTAGTTAATTAATAATTTATATAATAATCATGATTATTGGACACAAATTTAATTTTCTTATTTTTAGCAAGTTTATATTTTTAACAAATAAATTAAATTTTCTTAATATATTTACTGGAAATATTTACAATATAAATAAAGAATAACAAATACTTAATTTTACAACAATAAAACTAATAATAACAAAATTTTAAATAAATAAAAAAAGATAGCGTTTGCTACAATGCTGCACCAAATTTGGTGCGCACTGTAGCAATGCATAAAAATGGTGCAAAATATAGTGCAGGGTTGGAGAAGAGTTTCTACGGTAATTTAGCATTTAACGCATCCGTTCGAGATGTTCTTATCCTTGTAGCACCGATTGATCATACTTGTATATCAGGGTGTTTATGGGCCGGATCGGACCGGATTCGGACCGGATCCGACCGGTCCCGGACTCCTTTCGAGTGGAACCGGACCAATCCGGTTCTGAACCGAATTGGTGCCATGGAACCGATCCGGTTCGGAACCCCGGGTCCGATTTGCCGGATTGGACCGGGTTAAACCGGTTCCAACCGGAACCGGTTTAGCCAACCCATTTTTTTTTTCAACTTGAATCGTAAAGGAAATATATCATTTATTGAATATGGAAAACAACATAAAAGATACATCATTTGAAATTCATAACAAAAATACATTACTCATCATAATTTATAAGTATAGTCTTGGCTAATTCTTCTTCTTCTTCGGAACTTTCATTGCAGAACTCGTCGATTCCTCCTTCTCTCTTATTTCTTCTCTCAGCATCGAACCAATCTCTTAGCAGCGTAAGCATGCACAATGATTCTGCTTGTAGAGAAACTCTAAAGTCTCCAATGAGCCGAGCACAAGTTGAAAATGCCGACTCTGATGCAACACTGGATGTTTGGACTGCAAATACATCTCTAGCCATTTTGGCTAAGACTGGATATTGTCTTGCGTTTGCTTTCCACCACTCTAGTACGTCAAAATTTTCATCTGTAATGAACATTTGACCCAGGAAGAACTGCAACTCATTTGAAGAGGTAGATGACACTCCGCTTCCTCTCTGCTTCTTTCTTCCAAGGCTCCGCAACAGATTAATCCCTCCGCTTCGTGACTGACTAGCATCTTCTTTTTCTCCTCCTACTACACGCGTCGATGAGCTCTGTTCACTATGGTACAATCCAAACATATTTTGGAGAGAATGCATGATTGACGTCTTTTGATCGTCAACATCCTTATCCAAAAACGTACTGTAATATTCAAAGAAAGTATCGAAAGATCATACACCCTGACTTGGGTCTAACAATGTAGATATACAGTGCACGTGTGGAATTTGTTCCCAATATTTTTTAAACTTCTCCTCCATACGATAAACGAACGACGTCAACTCAATATCATCTCTAAATTCAATAAATTTGCAAAACATGTTAAATACAAGTGGTAGAAAATAATGAGAAGTGGGATTACAAACACCGGAGAAACAATCTGTTGCATCTTTAAAGGTTGATAACAAAGCAGTTAAATTTTTAACAAAAAACCAATCCTTATCAGACAATAAATAACTTTCATCACTTTCAGGCATTTGATAAGAGTTATAAAAAGAAGTTAAAGCATCTTGATAAGGTAACATCGATTCTAACATTTTGTGCAAAGAATTCCATCGACTTACAATGGGCGGTGGAAAAAGAGTAAACCGAAGGTTCTGACTTGCACACGTATGTTTCCAATCACGCTTAATGCGTGATTGTCGTATCCATTGACAACAATTTTTAAGTTTGTCTATGCTACTACATTCAGCATCTTCATAACCATCTTTTACTGCTAAATTGATTATATGGCATGCACATCTAACATGGAAAAAAACACCATTAAGCATTGGTCGTAAATATATTTTAAGTTCACGCATTGCCGCGTTATTATTTGAAGCGTTGTCAAGTGTAATCGAACAAATTTTATCTGCAATTCCATAAAATCACAAACATTAACAATATATTTAGCAATTTGGGAACCAGTATGTGCAGATTTTAATTCATCCAGTGACAAAATTCTTTTCTGCAAACACCAGTTATCATCAATCCAATGACCAGTAATAACAATAAAAGAAAGTAATGCGGTATTCGTCCAAATATCAGTAGTTAAACTTAATCTGCAGTTAATAGAAGAAAGATGATCAACTAAAGTCTTACGGTAATCAAGAAACACATCGACAATATTTCTTTTCAAAGTATGCCTAGAAATATGTCTAAAACATGGTTGAATACCAGAAGAAAATTCAACAAAGCCATCTTTTTCAGAAAACAAAAAAGGAAGTTCGCATCTTACAATAAAACGAACGAATAATCTTTTGTTCATTTCCGGTGTTAAGATAAAATTAGTGCCAGACTGAAGATTAATTTGAAGTTGGGTTGGTTCTCTACCTAATGGTTGTAAAGTAACATCATCAAAATTATGTTTTTAACTAGATGTTTCTTAAAAGTTCCGGTACCGCCAGCGGAACCACCTGTTTTATAATTATATGTGGTTTTACATATTTTACAAATAACAACAGATTCGTTCGTACCTGGTTTTGTCTCGACGTCAAAATGATCCATACCTTGCTTCGTTTCGGACGGTTACTCGTGCGACTCGAAGCGGCAGTAGTCGCGGATGACCCGCCAGGGGCCGGATTTTGGGGGGCCGCCGGTTCTGCAACGTGTTCCGCTTCTTCAACATCATAAGCATTATCAAACTCGGCAAAAATATCATAATGTTCTTGGAATAAATGTGGATTTGAGGCACCACCACGACCAGTAGAAGAAGATGCCATCGTATTAGTGGAAATATGGAAAAACGAGATAATTGTAATCAAGATTAGGATTGTAAGAGTAAGAGAGTTGGAGATGAAAAATTGAAGAGGAAAAATGAGGTATATATAGAAGCAAAAATATTTTTTTTTAAATATTTTTTTTTTAATTAAGCCGTTGCCCAACGGCTATTTTAGCCGTTGGCCAACGGCTACAATGCCGTTGGCCAACGGAACCCCCCCTTTTTTTTTTTAATTTTTCACCGGTTCCGGTTCCGGTTCGGAACCGGAACCGGGGGAACCGGAACCGCCGGATTGGCGGTTCCGGACCTGTGGAACCGATCAGATCCGGGCAAAACCCGGATCGGATCCCGGTTTATAACCGGATCAACCGGTTCCGGTTTGGAACCGGAACCGACCGGACCGGTTCCGGTTGATCCGGTCCATTAACCACCCTGACTTGTATAGCGATTTGAAATCATTATAACTTCTGTATCTCTAGAATTCTTATTATTATTAATGGCTACCGACATGCGTCTGAAAGTGTTAATTATTCGTTCGTATATTTAGTTGGAGGGAGAGGTTTTTGGGACCAATAATATAATTAGTATCGTCAACCTGGAAAAACAGAAACCAATCTAACGTCCCATATTTAATCTGATGGCCGGAGAGTGTGGACAAAGCCTCAAAAATCTCATTACCCAATATTTGGTGCCACGTGGGTTTTCTCAAAACAACTTTCGACGCATTGACGAATTATTAGGTTATTAATTAAAAGTAAAAAGTCAATGTAAGTCAACTTCTGCATCACAGTTTCACTTCTATACAATTCGATCTTACAAACACCAACACACATATATATATATATATATATATATATATATATATATATATATGTATATATATATCTTGGTGTTTATAAATATCCGATCCATATAAGTATTTTCTTTTGCATCCAGCCACACTTCGATACATCCGATCTTACAAACACCAACACACACAAACATATACATACATTACATATATATTTATGTATCTTGGTCTTTATAAACATCCGATTCATATAAGTATTTTCCTTTGTATCAATCCCACTTCGATACACATGGTCTTACAAAAATCAATACGCATACAAACATATATATATATACATATTTATGTATCTTGATCTTTACAAATATCTGGTTCATATAAGTATTTGCGTCATGTCCCACTTCGATACACTCGGTCTTACAAACATCAATACACATATAAATATATTTATGTATCTTGGTCATTACAAACACACGATCCATATACACATACAAATTTTCCAAAAATCATCTTTTAGTATAAATTATCAACACCCCATGGAATAAGTATATACTAATTTTTTTATAAATAGTATTAAGTCAAAAGGTTGAAAAATAGTAGAGTAGTTAAATATATTTCTGGTTAGCGCATGATGCATGTGTCAATGAAATAAAGATTTTTAAATTGGGTTAAAATAATATTTCCTATTTTAATTTAATATAGTATTGGTATGATTAATTTGATCGAACTTTTTCATTTGTTAATGCTTATATAAATTGTGATTAAATTAAATAATGGGTTATTCCAAGATTTACAAATTCTAATTTAATAATGTAATTAGATTATTCAGCTGAAACGTTATAACCTTTTAAACCACTCACAAGTTTCCGATCTCATCTTACTTGTAGAGCCTATCGATTCTATCTGGTTCATGCAGATTTTTTTATGCTACCCCCAGGGACAGTGTCCTATGAGTCTATCCATCATGCATTGATAATATTCTATTTGGAATATTTCTTATGTATGGTAAGATATACCCTTAAGGACAACACTCATAAAGGTAGCATCAAATAAACCGATCCCTGTAAATAAATGAAATCGAGTAATTGAAGTGAAATTTCTACTAATCTGACTTTTCCACGGTGGGTTTGATGATATCATGTTAGAGAATAAATAATAAATTGTCCAATCTCTCTAAAAGCTCAGGCTTTTAGATGAGACGTCAATTCTTTATGGTATCAGAGCATCTGGTTAATGCCAAGGTTCTGAGTTCAAAACTCACAAACAACAATTTCACCCACATTAAATATTCACTTGATGAGCCTCCCAAAAAAGAGGAACAAATCGGCTCACAAGTGAGGGGGAATGTTAGAGAATAAAAAATAAATTGTCCAATCTCTCTAAAAGCTCGGGCTTTTAGATGAGACGTCAATTCTTTATGCCACAGGGGTACGTACATCTGAATATTCCATTAAACCTTGGGGCAAATTGATGAACCTTGCGTAATTGTATTTTACTAACCCCGTGGGCCTTAGTAAAAGAATTAGAGATTCTACTTGGAAATTTTACTAAATCGACCATTTGACGGTTTGGATTGTATTTTGTATGAGATACAATTTTAATCATCATGACATTTAATTAATAACATTTACAAATAAACAATCAAGATGAGGCATTTTCTTTTTCTAAGGTGACTTTTGAATTTTGTATACTCAAAAAATTTAAGACTAGCACGATTTTGTGTAAATCAAATTGACCACCATTTGTTCATCAAATAAAATGGGTTTCTAAAACATATTTTTTTTGAAAAATTGTAAATTTAATCCCATCGAAATATGACAAATCGCTTCTCCAGTTATTTTCAATTTGCAACATAGTAATTCTCCAAGTCTTTCCAGAACTTGAAATAATGTGTTTGATTAATACTTATTTCATTTATTACATAATTCTTAAAATATACATACATATATATATATATATATATATATATATATATATATATATATATATATATATCACATCATCAAAAACATTTATGAATTCAATCAAAACTTACGAATCTACCCAAAAAATGGCTTTTACGGAACCAGACCCTTATTTTTATATTCCAATAATTCACCTAGTGGCTTTAGATCTCCAAGCGTTGGTATAGTCCTTGCAAGTCTTAGACCATAGGCTAAGGAACTAGATTATTGATATGTACTCAACCTACTCGCTTCTCTTATAGAGCTATACAACGAGGTTGCATTGCAAATCAAAGTTCTATATATTGCATGATAAATCTTTCAACCTACTCCAAAACTACGTTGTTTGGATGCCTAAAACGTGTCGTATATCTAATATTTTCACAGCCGACATCTAATCAAAATGCTAGACAATATAGTTTCCAATACATCCACAAGATCTGGACATAACAATGCATCTTCACCAAACACCTAATCATTAGTTTAGATATGGCGCACCAAGATACATTCAGGAATCAATACAAAAACGCAGTAATTAACAAAATAATCCTCTCAAATGAAAAAAAAAAAATCTTTAAGTTTCTTAAATAGGAAAAACAACAAGTGAAATGATTACACTTGTCATAATAAATATAAGGAAGGAAAACTGAAGAAAGTGTATTGAGATCTTGATGAAGTACGAAATGGGTTGCACTCCTAGCCAAGTCAGAGCCAAGTCAGATTTTAATACACAATGATATTACAAACAATGTTATAGGAGGGAGAGGGAGTGGGTTGCAAAGCATGACTTATTTTGCCCTTGGAAAACTTTATATTTTTGAATGCAAAATAACAAAATTTTCAAAGCGATGGAAACATCGAAAAGGAAGATGGAGGATACAAACTCCAAAGGACCCCTTTGCTTTTGTACGGAGATTATCAGAGGCAACTTGGGAGCCTTCATGAGATGAAAGAACACTTTCTTCTTTCCCGAAAAAGCCGCCTAAGTGAGGGCAGACAGAAAGCTCATATTTCTGCAAAATTCTTCATTCGGATGCTGATTCTTTCTCGAGCCTATTGACATCGACACGATTAAAGAAGAAACAGCGTCAACAGACATCAAGAAAGAAAAAAACTGTATTGACTAAAAAGGGAAAAACTCTAAGGTTACCACTTACCAACAGGACCTGGTGCCTCACAAAATCTAACTTGTCTCTAACCAATTATACATAAGCTACAATTGTGCTGCTAAGTTGCATAAAACTGTTGTTCCCTTTCTCTCTTTCTTGTGCAGCGTCTATAATTTAGAAATGGATTGAATCTAGAAACCTGGCAAAAATGAGAGGTCTGCTATTCCCTTTGGAAGATCTGAAATTTGCCTCAGGAGTGCAAGCCTGTTATTTCTGATTCTTTTGTCTTCCTGAAGTCAGAATATGAATGGATAGCATCATCATTATATATATTTCAATATGGGAACATTAACAAGAAAGTTTTTAATAAATATTTAGGGCTCGAGCTCTAAACACCCCCACCCAAAACCCACTGCTCTCTGTTATGAAACTCAGTGATAGTCCAAGCTGAAATAAAAAACGGAGTCATAGGGAATGCCAACCTCAAGGCTGAACATTACCGAGCATTAGGTTGCCTAGCTATATGTACACTCCTACCTCTGCGGGTATGATAAAGCATCTTTACTCCAAATTAGCAATCCAAAGAAAATTTGATAGGCTTTAACACACTTAGTACTAGAAGGGTTCATACCACCATAACAAATACATTGTTGAAGAAATCTTCCAATGGCTGTACTAGAAGGCAAGATACTTTAACAAAATCATCCACTTCCATATCTGTTAAACAGACACAGGGTGAGTAATACTTAAAGGAGGTAAAATAAAGGAAAAGAAGAAAAACCTTGGTCAAAATCAGTTCAGAAGCAATTCAATGTAAAAGAAACTAGTGATAATCAGAGACAAGGGTACCTCGATGAATTTTACTCCTCAATGATGAAAAAGTGCTCCACAAAGCTTTCTCTTCTGTCATTTCAAAAGCTGCCTCATCCACCTGACAGTGAGTAAAGATGTTTCAGACCAAAAAAGGAAAAATGAGGATGACGCCTATGATATAAGTACCCAGAGATATATATAACGTGATCATCCATCATTCCATCTATTCAGGCACATAAGAAAACTTAGGGCGTTTAAAAAATATTGGGATTACCAAAACATAAATTCAGGATGTGAAACATGGTAAAAAAGCCAATATAAAAAACAAAACCAAAAAATTACAAAATAGTCCAACCAAAGACATTCACGTGCAAAACATACACAAGAAATTCAATTCAAAAGGCAGAAGGGGAAAATACAGAGAATTATTTGGTCCCGCAATCTTCATAAATAGCCTCTAGGTCATATCAGTAAGGATCCTAAAAAAAATGGAAGAGTGACCAAAGTGTAATTCGAATTTGAGAGCATTTCAAAAGACTTCTCCTATGCAATTAATCAAGTAAAGTTACACGTGTACAATCCAATTTCAACTAAAATTTAAACAAGTAACTTTTTAAACTTTTGGACTCATATATATAGGTTCCTAAATTTTCGACTCGAGCCCCTCATAGAGCTAGTTTTATACTTGATTTGATTCACAATATAAGGCAAATAAGGACATCCTATATTGTATTGTGAAGAGAATGTTAGATCAATTTTTATTGGCAGACAATTACATAGGAAAATTAATGTTATTAATATATATTTATCATAGAATCTAAACAGTATAAATTATTAAGTAATATTCAATATAAAATGAATATTTAGTAGAAACAAAAAGTCTTTTGGATCAGCATCCTGTATGTGTAGGATTCCATGCATAGATTCTTTTTTCCATTACTTTAATGGAGAGTTGTCACTGAAGTTACTCCATGAAGGTTCAAATTCATATAAATCACCGCACTTTACACGAAACCTTAGGTATATCATCCCCTTTCTAGTGATATAAAATAACAGTACAAAACCAGTCAAATTCCAAAATACCTATCCTTTTTTAAATTTCTCACTGTTCAAGAAGGCCCAACTATTTAGTTTTTCCAAACCCTCCTTTTTCTCCGCAAATGATTTCCATAAATTATCTAATCATGCAAAATCTCGTAAACTTAGTTTAGATATCATGAGAGGAAAATAGAGGGCTGGAATAAATGCACCAACAAGGTTTTGAGAGAAAAAATACCGCCAAATCATCATTGACATCTTTTCCGCGAACAATTCTTGTTGGACGAGAATATGCTTCAATAACTTTGGGCAGCAGTTCACCTTTGGATAAGGCTTCCATCTGCCGAAAATGTCAACTATTTACACCTCCCAAAAACAAAATTGTCTTAATTACGCATTTTTAGATTCAGCTGAAGCACCACACAACTGTAATTTTCAATCCTTACATGATAAATATGAACTTTCGTGATAAACTTCATAAGAACAAATTGATGCAGAAAAAAGGAAAAAAATTATACTCTTGAAACTTATTATAGAATGAGGAATGTTACATCACACACACAAGGATGAAGTGAGAGAAACTAAAATATCAATGATGAAAGCAATTATAAATAGTGAAAGCAGAAAATGTGTCTCCAACTATTATCAGATGATTGATTTAAACTTATTTGAAATGACTCAAGGTCATTAAGGTTTTCTTGACTACCGAGAAGACCTGAAAACTCAAGTGAGTGCACCGCAAATCTACGCATCCACAGGAAGGAAAGCAAAATAACACATTGAGACTAGTTCCGTCATGCAATGTTTACCAACTTTATCATAAATATACGAGAACAATGGTAGCACTTACTCTATATGCAGACTTCGTTGCAAGAAAAGGCCAATTTCCACGCTCAGCAAGAACAGAACGAACCACTTCTGGACTCATTTCCTGGTCAATCTGTCGAAGAATGGTAAAAGTCATGACAACCAACCAATAACATAATGCAACCACAAAAAATTAAAGGTTAGACCTCATTACAAGCTTACAGAATCGAGAATCCCATAACTGACAAAAAATTGCTAGTTAAATAATAATTTCATCCAGAAGACCTTAAAAGTCCAAAACCTTTAGCAAGGAAATAAAAAGTATTTTCACTACACATGGCATGACACATCAAAAGTTGTCTAAGATGCACAAATATTTTATTTTAAAATTCACATTTTAAGAACTGGTGGAATTTCTCTTCCCCAACAACATATCAGTTTTGTTTTGAACCAGTTGATTCATGCATTATCCATTTTCCATACATACTCTGAAACTAGTTCTTTTCCTTAAATGGCACGGATTCAAATCCTCTGTAAAAAAAATAAAGTAAACCACACACCATCACGGGAAATAACTTTACCAGATATTAAATCTACATACCAAAAGTTGTTCAAGTCTCCTCAGTACAAATTGATGCACCTAAAACAAAAGAGAGAGAACTGTCAAATTTTGATTTACTGAACCAGGAAAAAAGTAATTATTCGCATCTAAAGAACTCTACACAAGAGCTGATCAGTTTAAATTATTTACTTAAACAGGCATATCTGGTAAGGACTGTGAAATAGATCAAGGAATCCCCGAGGAAAGCTAAAAGTTCTTATGTACAAAAAACCTTATCAGAGAGCCCTACCAAATAGTATCTGTTTATTCAACAACTTAATGGTTTATAAAATAACAGATTGCTATCAGCTAGAGGATTTTCGTAAACTATGGTACACGACTTCACCAGTTGGGGAAATAGACAACGGTCCAAACAAAAAAAGGAACAAAGGTTAGTTTTGAAGCCATTGGTAAAATAGTGAAAAAGAGCAGGTTATGTGAACTGCTTCATTTTCTTAAACATTCTCAAATTAGAACAAACAAAATCTTACATCATCAATTGTCTGTGATTCTACTTTTATGGGCTGTACTGCAGCGGCAAGTTCCAATGCGTGTCTTAGGTCCAAGTTCCTTTTGGTTTCAACCAACAGTTGCACCTACAACACACCAAAAAAGCATTGTTTCAACAATCATGGTCGAAAATGGATTCCTGTTATTATATATAGGCTTTGACATACAAGACCATAAGAGACTCTTCGTAGACCAAATGGGTCATTGGTTGAGCTTCGCTGACAACCAGCAGCAAACAACCCAATAAGGCTGTCCAATCTGAGAAAGTGTAACACTGAAATCTTTAAGAGAAATAAAAAATGGAAATGAAAATAAACTCGCAGAAGATAGCAAAAAACAGGTAATCTCATATGAGGTATGTAATCAGGATTCTGTTGCAGATGTTGGATGCAATATGCTCTGAGTAAATACAAGCCATATTTTTGGAATACACGAAAGTGTCTAAAGGAAATACTCTGAGCATAAATACAGTTCACAATTATATACGTAACATAGTGTTCATATTGTGATTTAACAGTTTTGGGGGGAAAAAGATTAAACAAGGCCGACTCGAAAGAAACATGAATATATGATTTTTTTTTATCAGGCAAATAAATATATAAATATAGTAGGAGTACAAGAAGTACCCAAAAGTTGCACAATTACAAAACAAATAGTTCAATCTAGAAACGTAAAAGAGAGATTATGTCTGCCTCTGCTCTTCACATTCAAATCTAGCTACTGTATTTTATGTAGTCCAACAAATTAGTTTCCTCACGATTAGGGTCTCTAAAGATTCTTCTATTCTTCTCCAACCAGATCGTCCAAATTACTGTTTCCAGGAGAATATATTGTTGGAAAATCAAATCATTTCCAATTTCGATCCATTATGTCTCTGACGTTAGGGATTAATATTCTCACATGATCTTTCCTTTATATCTTTTCCTTTCTTAGTTTGATTGATCCATTAGTTTGATCGAAACACACAATTTCGATCCATTGTGTGTTTCCCATAATGACTATCCACAACCACCATTATATGGACTATATACTGATGTTAAGAGAAGAAAAGACCATAAATCAGAGAGAGACGATTTTAACTTTGCCTTGATAAATAGATAACGATGGGTGCATGTCTCAAATAATGAATAAAATGTATTTTTTAATAGAACAACCTCATTATACTACAGCATTTGTTCCAAGGACTTGGCGCAAACAAAAAGGAGTTAAGATTGTGTCACACCTGTCAGCAATTGCCAATACTGCCCCAGCATCAGTTTTTGGAAGTATATCACCAGAAAATCGTGGAAGTGTAATCTCAAATAACGCCTCAGCTATCTGGTTTATAAAGACAAAATATTTAAAAGCAATCTATAATTTTAACGGAAAAAAAAAAGATAAACAATGAAATGTGAAAAAGCTCCTTCAAAGCCAAAAATAATATAAATTGAAGAACTTGTTGAATCTTTTCCAGTAGACTTACCAATAGAATCAGGTTCTTTTCATTTAGGTAGGTGAATTTTTTTCTTTAAGTAGCACTAAAAGGGAGGCACGGCCATTTAGAGGAGACCAGCATATGCATCAATTAGATAAATATTCAAAAAAAAAAGAACAAGTTTCAAATACAAACTTTAAATCTAATTTCATATACATCTCCAAAACTCAAACAAACCATCAACAACTCAAAATCTGCAGTATCTAACATAGTGCCAAACACTTCTTTTCAAGATTCAATATGGGGCTGAATAAGAGGAGATATGTTTAGTGGTCGAAACCTCCATAGCATGCACAAATAAAAGCATACCTGCATAAAATTTACTTGTGCATGTGAAAATAATAGTTAACAAGCCTCATCTTTTAGCACAACTAATAATTTGATTCCAAACAAACTGTGAATACAACAACTTAACCCCATTTACTTGTCCTGTTAATAGCATATCACCTGGATTATTTTCCTTTCCCTAAATCAATATAATGTGAATACAATTTAACCCATTTACTAAGTTTAATATGCAGTATTTTCAGCTCAATTCCCATTAGAACTCTGGCTACAGCACTAGCTCTGAGACCAAAACGAGACTTTGAATGGTTGAGAGCTTCAAGGGCTCACAACAAAATAATCATTGAAATTTCACCTTTGATTTTATGTTTAATAAGATAACAGCAGTTATACAATGTTTTCAAAACTAAAACAAACAAGTATATTGTGCTCCCAAACCTGCAATGAATAGCCATCTCTCAGAGCATAGTGGCGTCCCATTACCCCAGCAAGGGAGGTAAATTCTGTAACAACTGCAGAAGCAAGATCTGACATGGCCAATGATGCAGCATCCTGGATGACTTGGAGTGTATCTTCAGCTATCCCTAGAGATGATCCCACTTGAATAACCAGATTCTGTAAGCGTGTCATCTTGTCCAGCATTGTACCCAACTTTTCCTGCGTATTCACTCATATCAGTATGATTTGGTCCGAAGATTGACAGTACATAAAATGCTATAATCCTTAGTATTGAATTGCCATTTCATCTAAAGCTCTAACTTGTAGAGAGACGGGACAATTTATTATTTATTATATGACACTCCCCTCACTCGTAAGCCGGTTTTTTTCTTGGGAGGCCTATCAAGTGGATATTTCATGTGGGTGGAGTTGTTTATGAGTTTTGAATCCATGCCTTTGGTGTTAGACAGATGCACTGATACCATTTTTTTATCGGAATATATATATATAAGTACCAGAGGTACTCCAAAAAGTTACAATCAACATCCAAACATGCCAGACCCTAAATACCCTTTGACTTAGGATTAGTCAGTTCTATTTCTCGATGGGGGCAGGGAAGGGATATAACTCAGCGGTAGAGTGTCAGAACGGAATTTTCTTTGGTTGATGACCTAAGATCTAATTGTAGAAAGAAGCAAAAGTTGCGGATAGCTAAAAGGGCTATTTTAATAGCAGCATCGAAACCTGATTAGTCAGTTCTATTTCTCGATGGGGGCAGGGAAGGGATATAACTCAGCGGTAGAGTGTCAGAACGGAATTTTCTTTGGTTGGTGACCTAAGATCTAATTGTAGAAAGAAGCAAAAGTTGCGGATAGCTAAAAGGGCTATTTTAATAGCAGCATCGAAACCTCCGCAATTTCAGAGTCTCCCTGGTGAATGGCCCGTAGGTTCCATTTGTATACTTGGCGGAATCTGGCATATCTTAACCAAACCCTTCGCGTGGGCTCGACGTGCCCTTGTATTAAGATGCTAATAAATATACTCTAGGTTCCTGACCCAATCAGAAAAAACATAATGAAATTTCATTTTACATCTATTCTTAATCCAAAACCAAGATATATAATGAACTAGATTAAACAAATCGTCTTCCAAATCCTGAGGCCCCCTGAAAATTCTCCTATTCCTGTGAAACCAAACAGTCCATATTAAAGCCAACCAAATAGACCTCCAACCCTTCCCACCTCTTCTATGCACCCATAGCCCTTTGTGATGCACTAAGTGAGCAACTAGATCGCGATGACGTACTAGATTAATCCCTAACCACTTATAGCAATTCATCCATAAAGCATAAAACTCTGAGCAATAGAACAATAGATGAGCAGTTGATTCCTCCACTGCTTGACACAACTCGTAAAAATCCGAAATAAGTCCACTCTAATATTCTGTCTTCGCAAATTCTGCTTTGTTGGAATTCGGTCTTTAATCATCCTCCATACGAAAGCTCCAACCTTAGGAGCCAAAGTCTTCCAAATAGCTTCATAAGCCGTCAAAGAATCTTCATCAAGAATATATTCCTCTAAAAATGTTTCATAAGCCGATCTAACCGAGTAACAATTGTTATCTTCACGATGCCATTTCCATCTATCTTCCTTTCCTTGCTCCAAAGATGATCTGTCAATGAAAGTTAGTAATAAAAGAAAAATATCATTTTCCCATTCAAACAACTCCCGCCTCCAAACCCATCTCCAGACCCAAATACCCTCAACCCAAACCCCCATATTCCCTACCAGGATATCTCTCCCTCGCAATCGCAGCTAATCTAGGAAACTTTATTTCCAAACTTTCCTCCCCTGCCCAAACATCCCTCCAAAATTTAGTCCTCAGCTCATTCCCCACCTTTCTACCCAGGCCCCCCTAAACCACTCAGAATAATCAAAGAATGTGTTTTTTAACAGATCTTTCCACCACACCGACTGCTCACCCCTAAACACCCCCTCCCTAACAAAAGCTCGCTCCAATTGAGATTATCATATCTAGAAGTCAACACCTTCAACCACAAAGAATTCGCCCCCTCCCCCCCTTGATGATTTCCCACCCCCATTTCGCTCTGATACCATGTTGAATTGTTCTCACATCTAAAGCCTGAACTTGAAGGGAGACTTAACAATTTATTATTTATTCTGTAACACTTGGTTCATTCATAGAATCTAAAACAGCTTAAATTCTTTGGAACAACTTTAAATTATTATTTCAAATATTGATCCTTCATAACCAAATTAAAGATAATAGACTATAAAATCTACTCTATTGTAGCAGATGCATTTGGTACACTTATCATTTGCTTCAATAAAACCTTCTAAGAACCAAGATACATAGAAATTATTCAATACTTACATGAAAAAGGATTCCATTCAGTTGAGTTCGAAATTCTGAAAATCTCTTGCTAGTGTCCAATCCATAGAAGAACTTTGCATCTTCATATCGAGCTCTGGGTACGTAAACATTTATTCAGTTCACATGGATGTCAAACAATATAATGACTGAAAAATCCGAACATAAATGGGTAGTATATCAACCTGAGAACAGCTTCATTTCCTTTCCTCACAACATCTTCATTTATTGCTCCATTTGCGACCTGGACCAACAGGTGGACATACAAACACTTTAGCAAATTTTGATATAATAATAAAGAATATGATTTATCATGTCTCACGGCAATGAAGTACGGCAATAGCTTTCCATCATGATCTGTTATTGCAAAATATTTCTGATGCTTCTGCATCACCTGCATTCACAAAAACCAGAAACATAACAGGAAAATTCCTGTCAGAATAAACAACAAAATATGTGAGAGAACAACAATGGATAATCCTAAAACGGAAGGAAAAAATGATAAGAAAAAAGCATGAGCATGCATCAAGCGAAGGTAATCATGCTTAGGTGAGTTACAAACGACAAACCATTATGAGCAGATCTTTTGGAAGCTCCAGAAAGGACTCGTTAAACTTCCCAAGTATTGGACAAGGTGCTTCAACAAGATTTACAACCTAAATAATGAAGAGCTCTCAAATCGATCAAGGTAGAAAACAAAGCAGAAAATTACAGAGGCCCACTACTTACATCCTCAAGTAACCCACTTTGCAGAACAAGAGAACCACCGACACTCTTTGCTAAGGAATTAGACTTCTCCAAAATTGTCTTCTCCCGTTGCTGTTGAAAATATAAATTCAAGCACTATCTACTTAACCCTGCCAAGTATATGAAAATATTTAAAATCCCACGAAATAGAAATTTTCGTATCAATTACCTCAGTGCTGATGGCTATTCCAGCATCCTGCATTGCATCGGTATAAGAGTTTGCGTTTGGTACCTGTGGACATTAGAAAAAATGAAGTAAGATGCATATAGACTACAATATGAGAGATTATTTACACCTCAATAAACAGGAACATAAATCCTTGTTAAGGCATTTATGGCAGAATTGATAACTACAAAATTGAAAAAACCAAAAAATCTTTCAAAATTCAGCAAACTATTAAAATTTATTGACCTCACCAAATTTTCATCATTTTCTTCAAGATTATGATCAGGTGAGGAACAAGAAAGAGATTTACAAAAGCTCTAGAAAGTAACACAAAACAACAATTTGATCATTTACTAGATTGAGTCTCTCAAATAATTCTTTTCTTCAAACTTATACATTTTCATATTTGACTTTACCAAGCGATTCTACAGCTAAAACTTCTGCAGGTCGTTTGCTTTAGCTGCACTGTCTACAAATAATACTATGTTTTCTGAGTTCATCAACATACCGTAATAGTAGCATATGGAGTGTTTCGAAGCCCATGAGAAACATTTCCACTGTGACAAAAAAATTGAAATCAGAACTAAACACAAGAACATAAAATAAGAGCATCCAAGGTCTCACAATTCACGAAGTTTTGGAAAAAAATCAGCAGAGATATCTGCATGTTGTTGAACATAAAAGGTAGAGTAAAAAGTTTCTAGGAAACCTCCAAAACCCATAATGGAAGGGAAAAATTGCAATACACAGTAGGTACTTAAAAAGTAAAGTTCAGATTTACATCTGTCAGACACAATCAAAGATCATATTGATTATGCAGTCATCTCCAGATTCCTAAAATTCCGGACTGCAATCTATCCAGATTTGTATTTTGTTGAGGGTTTAAAGTCGACGATCTCATTATTCCCATATTCTGATTTTCCAGACTATCCAGATTAGTTTTTTTTTTTTTTAACTTTATCCACATATTAGAAAAAAACTTACAAAAAATTCTATCTGTTTGATGATTGGCCCACAGCCACATCACATTAAAAATTATCAGCATATTGCTTTATGGATTTAACACGAGTAAAGCTGTATGACAATTAAATAAAGAAACCCTGTGGCAACTACCTTGATGATAAACAAATGATGGTGGCAATAATAGTAGAGTGAGAATATCATTTTTAACAACCTAAACCCAAAAGCTGACCATTAGGCTCGAGGCAAAGATCGAAAATTCTTCAGAGATTGTACAAACAAATGATACATCAAACAAGGCAACAAAAACCTACATTGATCTGGATTTTCTTTTTTCTTTTTTATTCTTTTTTTTTTGTTTTTGTTTTTGCTTTGGATAATCTAGAATCAAGTGTTTTAACACTTTATCAAAAATTACAGATGGTTATGACGGTGCAGCTCAAATTTTATAGTATAACAACCCGATGGGTACGTTTCGACCACTCCGCTGACCGGGGCCATTGTTGCTCACATCAATCGCCTTCCACTAATTGAAGCATCTTACAACTCATGAGAATCAAATACATAACTTGACTTTGATTTCAGTTGTAGGATTAATAGTTTATGCATCACATTTCGACCGCGATTAATTGCAGCAACAAATATATAATAAGCAGTTTACTACAGATACTGATAGGTGGATGCATAAGTATTTATGCTTATGCATGTTTCCAATGGCATGTATTAGTGAAACAAGTTAAGATACAACCAACATTAACATCAGAGGAAACTCATTAGAAACATAAAGCGCACTAAGGCATATAGGTACAGTACAACGTAAGCATAAACGAGGTGTACTCTAACCTAAAATGAAGTACCCATAGAGAGATAATATGATATAACCAAAATATCTAAAGAGAGTTTAATCTCATACAATACATACTTGACAAGTATTAAATGAGAACAAAATTATTGGTCATTAATCTATAACCGAAAATGAACTACTATTATCTTGCATTTCATTTTTTTGACTTACCATCTATATATTTAACACGTGCTTAAAAGACACAGTGAGCCTTAAAAGTGCACTAAGAATGGGGGCTTCATAGTTAAGGTGAGAGCTTTATTTATGTGTCGAGGTGTCATAGTCGACCCTCGCTGAGCCTCAAGTCTAGGCACATTGCTTTTAATAACTATTTCATGAAAGAATGTAATCAAGTGAGAACTAACCCCTATTAAGCTAGACAGGCAATCAAGAATGCAGTATGTGGATAAATTACTTACGTCTTTCTCAAGTGTGGAACAGTAAGAGAAAATTAGTAAGAGAAAATTATGTTTTCTCCAACTTCAGAATTGTTAAGTTGTACTTGATATCAAATTTTAACAGACCAAGTGGAAAACTCATATTACATTCTTAAATTTCAATTAAATAATTATAATAATATGTTATGCCCGTCTAGAATCTGAATACTATCTTCAGTTAAACAAAGGAATCCAAGAGTATAAAGGAGTCCATTAGTGTGATGATCAAAGGAAAGGTTTTTGTATGATACCAAGATGCCCTATTCTCAAATTCGCATTGCCTGCTCTATTTCAGTCGATTGCAGTAGCTTCATAATGTGGAACAAAATCTATTTGATAAAAATACACAAAACAAACAGCACGAAAAATGTGATTTTGCTTCGTGCAAAGGAAAAAAAGATAAAGGCCAATAAAGAGTTATAAGCAACAAATCACATGCCAGCCACTTAAACTTGCCTCGGAATACCACCGAAAGTGAAGGGAACAACTACATCTCCATGTTGTGCCAATATCCATCGGATGGGTCTGCTAAACATAACCTACAAATAAAAGTCATGTTCAATTTGTCACCAATTAACACAATGTATAACATAAAGGAAAATGCTAATAAGAAACAATATCAGAAATCTAAATAAATTGAAAAAATCCAAAGCATTTCATTCACTAGTATAAGGTATTCTTACCAGAGAGACATTATAAAACGATATTTTCTGTTCAATATCATAACTCTACCCAATAAGTAGAGGCAAACTGGTACGTACAAAACTTAGAGAAACCAATGCATGACGCAAATTGTAAGTTATATTCTGCTTCAAGGGCACAACAAAATGTGAGAACCCCATAATGATTTATATAAGTTCTACAATCACAATTTTATCCCAACCTCATAGTGGAACCAAAGAAATTATCACCAGAACAGCATGAAGTGTCAAAAGACACCAAAATAATAAATTCCATCTCATATCAAAGATCCATAGTTATAGTACAAACCTCAGAGTTCCATCGCATCGACTTCGGAAAAGATATTTTACTTAGCATCCCAGGTAGCTCTTCAGATAAAACCTGTTCAAAAAACTAGTCGAATCAAATTTACAGGTATTCATGTGATCCGGAATGTAAATGCAGGTGCTAACAAAGAGACTTCGAGGCAGGAAATCTCGATGATCAACTTCCTGACAGCTTGAGCTAGATGTACTTCAATATAAAACTGCAGAGTAAAGGTCACGCTAAATGGGTGATAAATGATAAGAACGCAAAAGAATGTCCTAAGCCGTCTCAGTTATGTCAACCTTATAATGCAACAGAAAAGGAGATGAAAGGGTAGATTCTTTCATCTTTTTCTCCTACTTTAATTTTTTATCCTACTTGGAAAGAGAGTGTAGCCTTGTAGGGGCATTGTTAAATCAACAAGATGCCTCTGAAACATCAAAAAACAAGCACAAAAGGTTCCAAAGGGGCACCTCCAAAGCAAGCTGAGAAGACTCCACTGCACGAACATAAATATACTCTGTTTTGCCTGTTATTAATAAGAAAATAAACTTTACCGAAAAAATTATCAAATAAAATATCAAGATTAGAATTTGAATATAACATGGAAAATACGACAAATCTCCTAGAGAAGGTGAAAAATACAAAACAACAGCAATTCACTACTATGAAAGACAAAATGACCGGCAGCGACTGGAAAATAACATCAATTTAATGATGAATAAGGTAGCTTTTGGAATACGTGATTTGTTTTGAATAGTATATTTCAATGTTACTTCAACAATGGAAGATTTGCATTGCATTCATGATTGAAAAAATTAAATTGAAATAGTAACTAAAATGTTAAAATCCATGGATTTTGTAATTTTTAGATACTGATTTAGTATTCATATTTCAAGAGAACTAATTATGTCATGCCAGTTCCAAAACTTTACTGGGGACGAGCCCTTGAAGCTTGTTTTGGAGCTTCGCCAGGGACGGCCCATGAATCCACAATACTGTGACAGAACTATGAAGAAAAACTTCAGAAGATAGTATAGCAAAATAATTATGTCTTTGATTGAGTTCAAAGCAAAGGACTACAAGACTAGATAACTTATATGCCTGTCCATTTCTTTAATATATTAAGACTGGCAGTGACAAATTCAAGGAGGTTTGGGTATTTCACAAAAGATTCAACAACTATAAGATAATGACAGAATCATCCCTAACATACACAATAAAAGAAGTCAGCTGTGAAAAAAAGAGAATTGAAAAGTATGGGACCAAATAGATTTACCCTCAACCCTTCTGTAAAAGGATGTCAAAGGCACACCAGTTTTGCGGCAAAAACCTTCAGCAGCCTGATAGATGACCAAAGTAAGTAATCGGACAAGTAATAAACATACATGATAAGATGACACCGGAAGCTACAAGTGAAGCAATTTTAATTCAATAAATCAAATAAGTCATAGAGCTGACAAAAGCAATGAATTCTGACAACAAATTGGGGGAAAAAAGGTATTATTTGAGATGCCAAAGAGTCAATAAAACATTTAATAATTTTTAGTCATTATTTTGAAAAACCCAATGTGAAGGAAAAACCAGCAGATAAATCAAGAAATAGCAAATAGACATATGTGTAATAGATAGATTATAAACTTCCACAAATAGATTGTGCACTCCCAGATACATCACCAAATGAACTTTTCCATGGGCCATCTTTCTTATACCAGTGAATTGCCAGATAAAAAGTTATTATTGAACTTCAGAGACCATCAAAGTGCACAAGTAGCAGATAAGTCGAAGGCATAGATATAGTGCAGCCAAACCATTCAATCCAGCCATACACCATAATTAATGGATAGAGCATAATTTAAAAACACAAATAAGAAGTTAGAAGTACTGAATGCACATGGCACATTAATTCAGACAAAGCCATCTGATCAAACAGTTTTTACTTATGTGCTTCAAGCTTCGCACAATATGCCACTTGAAAAATTAAAACGATAGCATAAACTATATATTCAAGGACGCAATGACCTTGGTAGGATTCCCTAGCTGGTCAAATGCCTTTGACGCTGGAGGTCCCCGAATCTCAACTTGATTTGCCACCTGCTTATCACATAGGTCATCGATGCAAACCTGCATATGATAGCTTATATAAGAAGAAAGAAAATTTTTAAACAATTTCATCACTGCAATAAAAGTACATATCGATTCACAACAAATGCTATGAAAATGAGATGTGCAACTGCCATCATTAGAAGATAATTGACAGAGCAAAAATTGTATTGCTAGAGAAGCTGAAAGCATGTCAATAGCATAAAGCAGCAATCCAAAAAAACCTGTAGTTATCGAGTGGCAGCATTAGTTACTTTCTCATGATGAATGATACAATAGAAGAAACACTCAATATCTATTAAGCTACAATAAAAGCACCAGAAAAAATCTTAAAATAAATCTTCAACAGATGACGCTGGCAACGAAGGTAAAGCAACCATTGTTTTAGTTAAAAATAACAGCGAAAAAATCCACAATCAGAAGCAAAATGTATAAAGGTGGAAATCGTGAAAAATTCAATATCCAAATTGAGCACAACTAGCATCATGGATCAGATTGATCTTCAGAAAACCATGTATTTACACCAGCACACCTCAAAATAAGGTAAGAACAGTTTAATTAAATTACAATTACGCCTCGGCCTGAAATATATTCTCATCAGTGATAATAATGCTGGTATTAACTCTTAATAGATTCATGTAGGTTAATATAAAATATAAAAATGAAGCATACCACAAGTCTGCGTGGTGTACCATATGTATGCACGTCTCCGTGATTCAATCTTTGTTTATCCAGCAACTGTTCAACTAGATCTTTCAGCTGAAGAAATCATCAGAACATAAAAATAATGCATCACCAAGTAAAAGAACTCCCTTTGATAATCCCAAATATAGCAAAACTTGATAAGTAGAAATCAATACAAGATATAAATTTGAAGACAAAAGTATATTTCGAATATGCAATCTTGATGATGAAAAGACAAGGTAAGGAAACAATTAGACTTTTAACTATTTAGCCACCAGAAAGCAATCCCAACACGCACAGAAAGAGAGAACAACTACATACTTGGTTACATGCATTAGTCACATCATTTGGAGGCAACTCCTCTGTCCCAATTTCAAGAACAAACACTTGTGGTCCAGCAGAGACCTGGACATGGAAAAATATATCCAATAACCCACAGGAACATGAAAATATGTAAGGCATACATGCTGATTCAGGTAATTTCTCGCAGCTTTCTAACAATATAGATAATATGGCATATTGCTATAAAATAACAGAACCACTCCAAAACTTGTACATATCTCATTCCTTTTGGGATCTATTTAAGAAACAAAAAATTGGCGAACTAGAGGGTCATACTGATGCACTATAAACAAAAAATGGTATGAAATATTGAAACTAAAAAAAAAAAAAAAAAAGAACAGAAAAAGAGAGCGGGAAAAACTGTATCTGGTTGATTTTAAAATTTGATAGCAAAACATATGGGACTGCATTGGGAGGGGGTTGGGTGGATTTACTCATTTGTGGCCCACCCTGATCTTTGAACTTTTTATAGAAGTGCAACTCAATCTCAATCCAACATATATCACAACCACACATTACAGTTTACTTGGATTACTGTGTGTTAATAAGTTATCATCCTTTAACATATAAATCAAATTTATGAAAATTTATAACATATTTCATTTGATATGTTTTCATTTATAGTTAAATTCAATGAATTTATACGACAAAACATAGATATAGGCTTAATGTTCAATAACAAAAATAAAAGGGTTATCTGTTGTTGAGTTCTTCAAACATAGATCGTAAGTTGAGTAATAAGTCATTTCAATTTCCCAATAAATTAACCAGATAATAGGCTAAAAAGTAAATGGTAGACTCAACATGATAAAAATATTTTTTTATCTAAAATCCATCGTGATAAGAGGACAAATTTGAGACGTCTAGATTTTGGCTATCAGGAAAAAATAACTATTTTTGTTTTTTGATACATCTATTTCGTCTCCATGGAGAAAATTTTATGTACCAGGAGCACCATTCTCCACCAACTAACTTAAAACTACTCACTAGCACTTCCCCAATAGAATCGAGCAATTACAGATAGATCCTGTTCATTGTGATGAAGGAGAACATCTTAGTTCCTGTTCATCATGATGTAGGAGAATGACATAGTCATATTGTAAAAAACAAATGTAAGTTGATGGTTAAGGGGGAAAAAAGAGAGGGCATAGGATTAATATCTAAAGAATGAAATTAAGAGAAATATATAGAATAAAAAATGAAATTTCAATCACCTTTTTTGCCGCTTCCTCGAGGTCTTCTTTCCAAAAACCAAGGTGATCAGGTTGAGCTGCAATCCCCAAAGGGTATCCAAGTGATTCCCTTGTCTTTAACCAAAGTTGTGCACATTGGCGGGCTAAACTGAAAGGGATGGATAACGTTTTTCTTAATGATTCTGACTTTAACGGAAGAGTATCTAGGGGAGGTCCTACTCGTTCTCCAAGAGAAATACAGATGTATATAAACTTAAAATGCACAAAATAACAGGAGTATAGCATAACTTTGTAACAAGCACTTCTATTAACACAATAGACCAGTCGAGAGGATTACCAACCTACGCATCCGACCAAAGTAACGAGCGCGTTCTGTAACCCCAACAAATCCTCTAGAATCCAATACGTTGAAAGCATGAGATGTCTTCAAAAGCTGATCGTACCTAAGATGACAAAATATATAAGAGGTAAGCGAACCAGAAACAGAAACAAAATAAGATTTCCGAATTTCAAGGTGGCGTGTTGTTAAGAAAATTACGCAGGAATTGGAAGTCCCAAATCAAGCAAACGACGAGCTTCAGACTCGAAAAGCTCAAAATGGTTATGGATGTGATCTATGCTGGCATGTTCCAGATAGTATGCACTCATTTCCTTCCTGAAATAAATTGTACAAGTTATACTCTTCTCTATGAGGAAATAGAATAATTTAATGCATAAAAGAATGAAGTACTGAATTTTTTTTGCAGAGACAACGAAAACCACAAGGTAACTATGTCCTATCACAGTATGTCCAAAATAAGTTGTGTGGCTCAGAGTAGAGATGATAGGTAGGAGTCAAACTAACCAAAGTATGGTAAGGTGACCAAATGCATTTGATTAAAAATTTATAATCTGTGAAGGTAACCACATAAAAGCACCTTTGAGTTTTTCGCTAGAATCACGTGTCGTATAAAAAGTGAGGAAAAAATAAATATTTAAACAAATTGAGCAATTATCACAAATAGATCAAACAAAAATTGTGCACAATCCTGGTTTTGTGGGGTGAAAGGAATCAATTTATTAACTCATTTTCCAAAAACAGCTCTCCATATGTTATTCCGTGGGCATATTGAATTTTCTTGAAATGATCAACCCCCTGCGAAGGAATTCACATGAACTTCAGGCAAGTATGTCCACGAGCATATAGTCAAAAAGAGAATAACCGATAGCATAAGAGAAACCTGAAGCAACATGAGGATTCGTTCAAGACCATAGGTAATTTCAACTGACACAGGCATCAATTGTAGACTTCCAGCCTGGATTGGAAAATAAAATTCAGAAATTAGGAGAGGGGGATTTATAATCGTAAATGGTTATTGAAGCGGCTGGTTAATCACAAATAGAAGAAATGGAAACATTCTTGGGTAATAAAAAAATAGTAATTCTACTTAGAATTAACAGTAAATTGAGGCAGTATTATGACCTGCTGGAAGTAGGTAAATTGAGTAATTTCCATCCCATCCATCCAGATTTCCCAGCCCAATCCCCAGGCACCTAAAACCTACCAGTAATCAAAGACACGAAATGTTAATAAAGAGAATGTAACACGTGCTATAGACATGTACATCAATGAACATAAAGACTCACCGGGCTCTCCCAGTTATCCTCGACAAAACGGATGTCATGATCATTAACATTAATACCTGTCAACCGTTAAAGAAAAGTATCCCATGAGAAATTGATGGAACAAGAAGTATCATGTCATATAAATTACATAATCACTCATTGGAACTAATTACTGGTAAAAAATAATAAACAGAAATAACTACACCAATAGATTATAACCTTATGGAAAAATGCTTGATAGAGGAAATCGTAAGTATTTGTGTGATGTTTCAATTCCATTCTGGATCGGCCAATCATATAATGATAAATTTCACAAGTCTCCCATGGAGCCATTAGTAAAAGGAAAATTGCATTTTTAGAAGTGAAATCAGTATCATATGCAATTGAGCAAATCAAAACAGATATCAGGCACAAAGAAACGACAGTAGATGCCAGAACCTCAAACCTAGACAACTCAAAGTGGAATGCAGATCTCTCCAAATTCAATTAACCCCTCAATCAAAATTCTATATGGTGGACCTCACTCCATTCACAAAACTTAGATTACAAAGTAGAATACACTATTCCAAATCTATAAACAAATGTTAACAGTGGAAGTAAAAGATTGAAATTCTGGAATGTTCTTATCTTTCAACATGCTTTGCATCAATAGTACAACAGACCATTTTATAATTATTTAACATTTATCTTTAATCAAACAGCATCATTAAAAAGATAACTCATGTGTCATCTTAGTCTTCAGGCACCAGCTACAACAACCAGTTGTACACTTAAATATTCTTTTTATCTTGTAATCCTCAAATGGACCACATCCATTTACCCCCCTCAACTATGCTTTGGACCTTCTCCTCCTATGGAAAAGATATTGCAAGCCAAAAAAAAATAATCTAGTAGGGTAAGAACAACGCGAATCTGCATGTTCCGGGTCCTAAGCAAACCAATTTTGTGTTGAGAAATCAGAATTTCACAAAAGAGAAACCCAGCCCGTTCAGATTCAGAGCACAATTTGGCTTGCTGACAAGGAAATAATAGCCAGCATGAAACTAACTAGAAGATCAACATTTGTACTTGCAATTGGTCCATTGTAGCAAAAGTTAAAGTCAGTCGTGATAGTACAACTCAAATCTTTCAAATAATAGCAACTCAAGCATTATGTTTCAATCGTTATGCCACATAGGTACTCACATTGAACAAGACTAGTTATTGTTGCTCCCAACAACTCCCCTCCCAATAATTATAACAACTTGGAACTCGTGAAAATTGAAACATGACAACAAGAGTAGTCATTGTCCTAACAATTATTCTACACGATCGTCTTTAAATGTTAAAACAATTGAAGGTAGCATTGTCAAACCTAGGGCTGATAAGCTCCGAATAAACAAGTCTTGGGAATTCCCAGGGTCGGGCTTCAGTATCACCTGAGATATATTCCAGGCAAGCACTACCAAAGTAAATCACGGTATGTAGAAAGCCATTGCAAACACGTACATAAATTTCAACACTACCAAAATAAATATACAAAACACCTGGAATTGAGTGTGTCTTTGAAGTCTATTTGGATTTTCACCATAACGACTGTCATCGGGTCGGATGCTAGGTTCTACATACCTTCCATGAGAAACTAAAGCATTATTGATCATCTTAAATTTGAAAGAACCAGTGAACAAAAAAGGGGTGATAATTTTGAAACATCTTAGTCAAAGAGACTTTTGCGAAACTTTCCCTTTTGCAAGCGTACGTATTCCTTGGCATAAACCCTTTTGTTCAAAGGCTTCACCAAGAACTAAAATCGAATTACTACGCTTTTGTACTTTATCTGAAATTTGAACTAATGTGATATTTGAATCAACATCAAATAATTATTGCATATTTTAGGACGGTAACATGCATTGCATAATTTTTGCAACTTTAACATTTCACAAAATTTATTCTAGGTTTACCGTGCATTATGCTATGAAACATTTCCATGTTTTTTTCTCAAATGATCAAAGAACTACAAGCTTGGTTCTCCTTCAAAATATCACGCAATTGCTTCATCAAATGGATAAAAAATGATCCGTCGATGAAGAATAACCACGAAACATCCTATATTTTGTAGTGTTTAGACCTGGTATCAATAAAATTTGATATTTGAGACTGGTCAAAGGAAAGAAGACTAGGTGGCGGAACATAAATCTGATGCGAATAGGAAAGAACACGGAAAAGAGGGAGTAATTCCCATAAAGGGTGCATTACTGTAAGTAACAGGCTTAGCAAAATCAGTTGAGGATTATGTTTGAGCTAGACAGTGGTGTCAAAGTAGATTTCATCGAAACATAAAACTTTAAAATTACGCTCTAATTAGCTCTCTCTCAAACTTCTGTCGTATGCTTCATTCCAAGGCTATTTTGGCATTAAAAACCTCTTGCGAGATTATATAATCAACATCAAAAGAATGATAATTTAACTCTTGCATTTTTTACCAGGCAACTACAGGCCTTTTCATCAAGAAAAGATTCCCCCTCCAAATCAAAACAAAAATGGGTGAACTAAGTTACGATATTATTTTACTTTTTCTCCTGAAGAGAGAATGAAATACAAGTAGGGATAAATTTATACTTACGCAACATTCCATGGTTCTGGACCAAGGACCCTTAAAAAGGTAAGAGGATTCATAGTACCAGCTCCGACCTGCACAACATAGTCAAATCCTCAAGAAATTAAACAAGATGATGACATTAAGCAGTTCAAATGAAAAGAAAGCAAACAAAGGAAAGAAGGAGATGTGAGAAGAACGAAAAACCAATAGCTTGTAACAATTTTAACACAATCACAGAAACCAGAAATATAGGGTTACAATTCAATGACTCTTAGAAAGTAAATTATCATTACACATGAAGACCACAAAAAGTCGATGGTGGAAGTTGCTACAAGCAGTTGGCACAAAGTAATCCACCACTGACCACCCTACTACTTTTTGTTCATAAATTGCATATAGTTTAAAATAGGTTAATCATAACTTTAACTTTGATTATGTATACCTACCCCAAAAGGTATAACGAGCTCAGCATGCATAAGACCATTAAGTTTAGTTTCAGCATCCAGCATAATCACACTTCTTTCAGAGTTTTATGTTGATGTAAGGCAATGAAATTACCAGATAATGACAGGAATTCATAATGCCATAAGCAATCCCTTTGGCGAAACTTACGCCTAAATTTGCAGATAGAAAGGAATAGGTAAAAAACAATCTGTTGAAATCAACAGCTATCTATTTGCAGTCTAGTTTATCAATAATATAAACGCAAAAGCTAGCTTTTCATGCCCCAAAGAGGACTTAAAAATCCAATTTTGTGGGCAGTGGAAGTGCGGCAACAGAGGGGGGAAACTGGGCAAGGAATAGCAGATGGAGAGAATGGAAATTTTTAACAATTCAGTTACATCTGAGGGATTAAACACAAACAGTTTTTGTTTATGAAATCGCACAGATGTTTTTAGTTTGATTATGATGGCAAACATGGCTAAGGCAAGCAAGTTTCGTCGTGGGATACTCCCCCAAACCTGAAAATTTATGTTATTTTAATTTTGCCACTAGATGAGAATCTGAGATCGTAATAGAGCTTGCATTAGAAATTGCTACAAAAGTTCTTTAACAAGAATACATTATCAATTCTGTACTTGTTTGGAAAGATGTGTTCCACAAGGTTTCTTTAATTTTTAGGTAGTATTAAGATTCACCGCAGATAAAAGGTATTATAACATTATGTGCAGCTTATTAAATATCCATAACCAATAAAACATTGAAAAACATTTCAACCGCATTCTACAGTAAAGTACATTTTCAAGCTCAGCTTAATGAAATCCTAAACAATACTAGAAGCACCCAAAAGGTTCAGCACATGGGTTTTAGATTGAAATAGAATAAGGGCCAGTATCAGTAAATCAGAAACAAAGGGCTAAAAGATAATTGACATTTTGACTTCGAACTGTGGTGGCTATCTTTACTAGCTCAAAATAAGGAAAATACAAATTGCAATTACCTCAGTGTTGCTGCATTGCATCACAGCGCATCCAACAGAAGCCCAATACTCCTGCATGGTATAAAAACCAAAAACCAAAAACCAAATCCAAATATAATTATCTCTACATAACCCATAATCACACTACCATTCAAAGACAATTTAAGTACTCGATGTACTTCATTCTAGAGAAAAAATATAAGATATTTGAATCTAGCCCCTAAAGTTTTCCATACTGTTTACAATCCATAAAAATGCTTATTTTTTTTCCTTTTCTACTAATTAACTTCATTCTTGGATGAAGAAAAAACAAACAAAATAGAAGGGATGCTTGATTTTGTGTGTTTTGGTAAATTATTTTAAAATAAATGTGTTTTGGGAGATTGCATTGGAGAATGTACCACATATTTCATTTTATTTTGAAAGAAATAATTCATGCGTAGAAATCGTTCATACAAGAATTTAGAATCAGGCATTATAAAAATTCAAAATACAGTATATTTTTAATATAATACAGTAAAAAAAAAATTCTGGAGAATATAAAAAGTTGATTAAATGTATTGAATATGCAGGGAGACATGAAAATATATGTTTGGGAGGTTGCAACGGAAAACGTAATACGTGCTTGGTTTTTTTAGAAAGAATACTTACTTTTTTATCAAAGTACCCAACAACCCTGAGATTGTCGATAATTTCCAGTCAATATGCCTCAGTTTTCATTATGTTCAATGTTTCTAGACTCTAGTTGGTTTTAAAGTTTTACTCTAGTCTGATTCAGGCTTCCCTCACCAGTATAAGAGCACCCAAAACTTCAACAAAAATCGAAAAAAAGATTAAAAGCACTGCCGAAGAGAATCATCAATCAACAGACTAAAGTCATCAAACCCAATTCACAAATCCATTAAACATACAACTCCAACATAAACCGGAAATGGATATATTCGAAGATCAAGAAATCATTCAATCAGTAAATTGTCACAAACCCACACATACAGCGAAATAATCGCATATCCAATCCAAGGAAACGAGTAAACCAAAACATAGATAATAAAGTGTGACAAAGACACCTGAAGACGCTGAATGGCTTGCTGAAACGTGAGAACAGAAGATGAAGAAGACGATTTCTGTAGGTACTGATCATTGGATGACGAAATACAAGATGCAGAAGAATGAGTGGCGGCAGGAGAAGAGAAATACGATAAGGAAGAAATGCGTTTTGGTTGGAGAAAATGAAGAGGAGTAATACTCCGTCCCCCGGAGAAGAAGAAAGCGACATGGGTTCTGCATTTGTTGGGTGAATTCTTGAGAATGGAAGTCACCAATGGCAGTGCGAGTATGGCCATTCTGCACAGGATAGCGTTCGTGTGTGGAAGGGGTAAGGGTGTGTGAAGAGTGAAAACTCTTACCGTTGGAAAATTATTTTATTTCGATGCGCTACTCGATATTCCTCACATTTCCGGGCCTGTTACCAATTTAAACTGCTCCGGTGCATATCCAATTTGGGCCTATGAAGTGGGCTGGTCTTTCACAACTGCCCCATCATCAGGTCCAACAAATCAAATGTTTTAGCATCATACCCTAAGTCACATAATCTTCCTACCACATTCACGTATTGGCGCTCCGATCCTGCACTGACACATTGAGTTCTTATGTGACGCTTTAAGGAGCATTAAGTTTTACTAAGTCGCACACTAAGTTTTACTAAGTCACGCACTGATCGTGATCTGGCTTATTGAGTACGCATGCAGCGCTTTAGGACTAAGTTTTATTAAGTCGTGTATTAAGTTTAAGTTGTGCACTTAAATGTTAAATATTCATAATTCTCCGAAAATAATACAAGTCGTTTTTAATAAATTCATAATATTACAAAACATGTTGAAATACATAGGTAATATTTGATTTTATTTTTCGAATTCATTATCTAATGACCAAATATTAATAATTCATTTTTATTTTCCACTCTCTAAAATATATTTTTTTAAGAACAATATTTTTTCCTATTAGAAGAACGGTCAATAAAATATTTGAATTGCATTATAAATAATTAATGATGTAAGTTTCTCAAACATGATGTGTATTAGGTATGCTTAACTTTTTTAACAATTTGTAAGTGTGTATTCATATTGTATATTTGTAAATAATACAATAACGATGTAAATTTGTTAAATATGATGTATATTATGTATGTTTAACTTCATTTCATCAGTGTGTATGTATATATATATATATATATTTATTTATTTTTAGTAGGGGCACACCCACACTCAAATTTTTGGAAAATTGATGCACTCGCGTATCTACATCCGCACCCACCCACACATCGGACTTATGTGACTTAGATCATACCCATAGATTTCTTACAAATTTTCAATCATAATTTAACAATCTGGTATTCTCTGCATTCAAGCTCGATCTCAATTTTTTTTTATAACAATAAACATGATATATTTTCACACCTAGCCAGCTGGCAAATTAATCTACAATGTTTACAATTTAAGTTTTATATAACAATACAATAACCAACTTGCATCTTAACTAACTAAGTGAACTGGATGTTAATTGAATAATAAATTGCTAGCCGGCTAGCTGTGAAAACTATATTAACCGATCATGAGGTATACAACTATCAAGCTTTGAATAATTCATCATGAAATTGATATAGGAGCCAAATCAACAATTTGACTAACTATCAAAAAATTGATTCAGCATTTATCCAACTAAGTGCCGTCGATTATATAGATAACAATAAATTTGTCAATGGATGGATGAATATCTGAAGTAACTTTTATTACCTGAGCTTGGAATCGGCCACGACGGAGTTATCCATTCGACTAATTATCAAGGAAAATAAACAATACCGAATGTGACGCCCAATTATGCATTTGCACTTACTTTGAAAACTTCAATAATTACACGCATGTTCTCAATTAACCAAGTTTGCATTTCAAAATATACTTTGTGCACTTTTTAAGCGTTGACTTCAATAAAAGAAATTGTTATATTGTTAGAACTATGTTTTATTGATCTTGATATTTACAATATGATAAGCATGTCATTATTTAATTATGATTATTTAATGAAACATTAATTGCATAAAAACTTAAGGAAAGTTTCTTTAAAATAAACATAAGCCCAGTAGAGTTTATTTAGCTATCAAAGTTCATAGGGCGATTAGTGGTGTTTTAAGTTAACTAAGATACTGAATATATTTTTAAAATAAATACATTAATAATTACTATAGAAAATATACGCATATTTGAAAAATGATCAATTAACTATTGAAGGAATCGTGTTTATTTACTCAACAAAATGTTTGATCCACAGCCTTAATAAGCAATAAAAAGCTAATATTATCTAAACTTGTTGTAGGATCACATGTGAATACAATAAATTCACATCTCCAGCCATTGCTCTTCTTGCTCAATAGATTACTAGAAATGTTTTTATTTGCTTATTTTGACTTTTCTAAGCCTTCACCATCTTTCTTAGATTGTGTATTCGCCACTGAATGAGATTGATGGTTTAGATATAGGCTAGACGCATACCATCAATGAGCCTTAGTTTCAATCGGTTATGGGAAGATGAAGTGTGAAAAATTGAAGTGGATTTATGGACCACTAAATGAATGACCTTATAATGCAACGGTAACTAACATTCTCCCACTTGGTCAATATATTTCATCATTCAACACTGTAAGAAACAAAAATACATGAATCATTACGATATGTTCTCTAAAGACGAGTACTATCTTCCATGTATCATAATACATCATGTCTCTTAAATACTAGCATATATTACTTAATGAATAAATCATATGTTTAATCAAAGACCAAAAATCAATTATATTTCTCAAATAAACGTGTACACTAGTCAAATATGAGACAATATCACATATAGAGTTTCACAAACTTTCGTTCTTACAACGAAAATCACATAAAGGAACCAAGTCACATGCTATGATCCTTAAATTTTAATGGTGGCATGCATTTTGTCAAAGGATTGTCAATCATTAACTCAGTACTGACGTTGTTGGGGTTCAACAATTGCCTCTACTTTGTGATCGGTCGAACACGTGGCGCTTGTGCCAGTGTATGGTTGAAAAGATTGATGTTGCGCCATTACCCTTAACTATAGTTATTGGTAAAGCGGTAAGCGCTCGATCCTACAATTGGTATCAGAGCCAAGGTCGCGTGTTCGATTCCCATGAGTTGCATAGAGTGTAATTATTGGGGGAGGGATTGTTGGGGTTCAACAATTGCCTCTGCTTTGTGATCGGTCGAACACGTGGCGCTTGTGCTAGTGTATGGTTGAAAAGATTGATGTTGCGCTATTACCCTTAACTATAGTTATTGGTAGAGCGGTAAGCGCTCGATCCTACAGACGTGTTCAATAACCATTGTTTTATCTTTAACATGTCCCCTTATGGCTAGATAATTGTTGTCGGTGTTTGCTTCGACTACAACTTTTATTATTCTTAGACATAAAAACTGCAGCCGAATTATCACAATACATTTTCAAAGGCCTAGATATCGAATCAGTGACTCTTAGTCCATAAATAAAACTCTTCATCCATACACCATGTGATGTAGCCTCAAAACAAGATACAAACTCAACCTCCATAGTGGAAGTAGCAGTCAATGTCTATTTGCGCTTCTCTAAGACACATCTCCACCATCAAACATAAAGTTGCATCATGATGTTGATTTCTTTGAATCTTTACAACCAAAGAAGTCTGAATCGGAGTAGTCAATCACTTCTAGATTAGCAATCATTCTATGCATAAGCATGTAATCTTTTGTTCTCCTTAAGGTACGCCATTGCTTTCTTTGCAGCTTGGTTTGCGCTTATCGTGTACGCCCAAATTAACCCCACTCAATCCTCAAGATTGATAACAATAATGTAGTAGTGTGAGTAGGGATCGATCCCACGAGGAGTTGTGAATTCTTGTGTTAATGAAAATCAAAACAAAAGAATAATAAAGGATGGGGTTGTGAGGTTGAATTATACTAATTAAAATTAAAAACAAAGATTAACTAATGAAAGTGATTCTTGGTATCGGTCGACTCTACCTTGGATATTATCATCTATTTCATCGATTCACAAAAGACTCAATTTTACTTGAATATTCATCAATTGGAAATCTAATTCCTCCCTCACCTTATTCATAGTCAATTAGTCCAAGCGTTCTAATTTAACTTTCGCAAATCAATCAATCTCTATATGCATATTCAAGATTAAAATCATGACATCATTCAAAACTAGTGAGCGATGAATCTAAACAACATAAACACAAGCGGTTTATATAATTTATTCAATGAATTTTCCTAAGAATTTAATAACACAAACAGCAGGCAATTATCGATCTTAGTTGCTTCTTCAATTAGATTACTCAAACAATCTCTTATTTGATATCCAATTAGCAATAGATTATATGCAAGTTACTAGGTTGTCAATCCAATAAAGAAACATCAATCATATCAACAAAATCAGAAAAACAATGAATTCAATAAAATCGATAAACAAAAGCGTATGAATCTCCCCAAGATAAATAAATCCAAGGTTTTGTCTTCCTCAACCAAGAATTAAGACTAGATACACATAATTAAAACAAAACTATAAATAAAAACAAGGGAAAAAAAACTAATCCGATCCCCGCTCGTCGAGGTGTCAATCCCGCCTTCGCTTCGATCTTCGTAGCCGTCTTCAACAAAATTGAAAGAAAATATAAAACTAGTCTAAAACTACTCTAACATAACTATCTAGATGTTCTTTAGTCTGATTTTCGTCCATATATGTATAGGGAGGCTGATGGAGTAGGTTAGAATCCATGTGGGAAGGAAAGAAATCAAGTTTTTACACTTTCCAAAACTCTTCTGGCGTAAATACACGTAGAATGGCGTAGCTACGCCTACACATGCCGTAGCATTGGCGTAATTACGCCTAATAATGGCGTAATTATGCCTGTCATCAATTTTTCTGGCGAGTTTTGTATTTTGGCCATAACTTTCACATACGAACTTCGAATTTGACGAGTCAGCTGTCCACGCAAAGATAACTCAAAGTTCTACAACTTTTATATGGACCACATGTCCAAAACTTGGCTAGAACATATAGAAATATGAGGAGAAAGGAGCAACATGTGTCTTGGATTCCAATTTTTTTCTCTTTTCTTCAACTTTACTCATTCTTTCATCATTTTAGCTTGATTTCTTCACCTTTTCCTACATTTACAGAAATATATGATTAGGTAGCATATGTATCAATTTATCCATAAAAAATATACCAAATCGTATACAATTTTGCGCAATAGATGTGTCTATTTCTAGTCACATCACAGCTCTCCAGTGGTCCATACCTGGATTACTCTGATATCTTCCTAACATCCCAATAATAAATGCAATATCAGGTCTTGTTCAGACCTGAGCATACTTTAGGCTTCCAACAGCAGAAGCATAATGAATATTCTACATTTGTTCCCTTTTAAAATATTTTTTCGAGCACTAGTTCAATTGAGCATGTCACCCTTCACAGTGGTTGTACTTGGTGAACCATCTCTCATCCGAAATCTCTCTAAAATTTGTCTCTATGTATCTTAATGCCTATGACATAAGACGCATCACCCATATCCTTTTATATCAAAGTTGTTAGAGATAAATTGTATCACCTCATGTAGCAAACTCTTTTCATTGGTTACAAGTAAAATATCATCTATGTATAGAATAAGGAAACGAATCTTACTCTCACTGACCTTTTGGTATATATGTTGATCCTTAATGTTCTCTACAAATCCAAATGAAGAGATAACATCATGAAATTTCAAATCTTTATGTATCTTAATGCTTATGACATAAGAAGCATCACCCATATCATTTATATTAAAGTTGTTAGAGAAAAATTGTTTCACCTAATGTAGCAAACCATTTTCATTGGTTACAAGTAAAATGTCACCTACGTATAGAATAAAAAGTAAACAAATCTTACTCTCATTGACCTTTTGGTATATGCATTGATCCTTAATATTCTCTAAAAATCCAAATGAATAGATAACATCATGAAATTCAAATACCACTGATGTGAAGCTTGATTCAATCAATATATAGATTTCTTGAGCTTGCATAACAATTGCTCACTATCATTAGAGGAAAATCTTTCTGGTTGTTTCATGTAAGCCTATTCATATAGATCTCCATTTAAAAAGGATGTTTTCACATCCATTAGTGCAACTCCAAATCGAAATATACAACCAATACCATGATGATAGGAAGTGAATCTTTAATTGATATAGGAAAGAAATCTCCTTGTAGTTGATTCCTTCCTCTTGAGTAAATCATTTAGCATCAAGTCTTGCTTTATATTTTTCAATGTTGCTAATGAGTCTTTCTTCGTTTTATAGACTCATTTACATCCAATGGATTTTAACCCATTAGGCAACTAACCCAGATCACATACTCCATTAGATGTCATGGGATTCAACTCATCTTTCATGACATCGTACCATAAACTTGATTCTTTACAACTCATGGCTTGTGAAAACGTTTCAGGCTCATTTTCGGCTCCAATATTATAGTACGATTCTTGCAAATACACAGCATAATCATCAGGTATTGCTGGTTTCCTTACTCTAGCGGATATCCTTAATGTTGTATAAACATTTTCCTGATGATCAATAATTTGACGCAATTCTTGAACATCTTGATCTATTGGAATATTATCAGCAGCTTGTAGAACTTCAACGATTGGTTGTCTAACACCCAATTGGACTTGAGGAGTGTTATGAATGATAATCAATCTATCATTTGAAGTGGAAGTTTGAGCATCAATATGATTCCTTTCAGAAACAATGTCGCGGAATCGATCCCCCCACTAATCAAGTCATTCTCAAGAAACTTCGTATTTCTTGATTCCACATTCCCAGTGCTATGAGATGGATAATAGAATCTATAACCCTTGTTATTAAAATTCAACATAATGTCGTCAATCTACGGATTAAAACAGTTTATTCTAAACTTGGTTTTTCCACAACTCAGTAATTAATTAACAAATTAACCAAAACGTTAATTAAAATTGACAAATGGCCAGCCTAAATTCAACAATCACATTAAAAAGTCGACAAGCATGGGTGGAGGTAGTTGTAGTAAATAAATAATATTTTTTAGTTGTTCGATTAGGCGAAATTTTAATTAAAGACATGAAAATTTTCTAACTACAAGTTTAATGGTAAGGATATGGAATTTTGTTAAGTTGATACAATGGGAAAAAAAAAACTAAAATTGACCGAAGAAATCTATCAACCTGAAGCATCAAGTAAAACGGTGAGTTAGTGTCAATTGATTTCCCCGATGTCCCCGATGATATCTTAGTACGTATTTTACTTTCATATGGTTTGCAAAATATAACATAATGCCTCATCACGCATCATACAAGGAGGACATATTTTGCAACATACACAAACCGTATGTGATAAACTATCCATTTTCAAACCATATAAGGATAAACTGCTTATTTTCAAACCACATTAATGTTAATTTCCTATTTGGAAAACGATGTTCGTTGCCAAAAACCCTTAAAATCGTAGAAGAAACTTAGTCAGTCGATATAAGAAGCAAGCAACGGTATCGATAAATGACCGATAAAGTCCCGATTTTAAATTGTGGCCAAAATAGGTGAACTTTTGTCCGTCGTTTTCAGAGATCTAAGTTGGGACATGAACTTCACTTATTTCTATAACTAAAAAAATTATATATTTTTAAAAGTAAATATTTTTGTTAGTATAAACATCAATTATATTAAGATAACGACAAGTACAATAAAGAGTTGGTCGAAACCCATAAAATATGATAAAACAATAATACATACATTGGTCGTACTTGGATAAAGACTAACTCACACATATGACAAGACGTATCAAATGGACTAATGGAAAAGCGAAAAGTAAATATTTTGACTCTTTCCTATTTATTTTTTTGAAAATTAGATGATATATATATATATATATATATATATAGAAAAAGGTTGCGTTCACCCACCCCAGTAGCACTTATTTGATAAAGTCAATAAGGAACAAACTTTTCTAAAACTACCAATAATTTGTCCAAGAAAATAATTTATCATGCCTACTTGCTCTCTATCACGATAATTATTTGGAAAAATGCTTGTATGAATCTGATCATAAATATTTGGAAAAATGCTTGTATGGATTTGACGTGTGCTCTATTTATTGACCAATTCAATATGATTGGTCTAAAATAGTTGGTATGTTAGTTTATTATTACTTTTATTTAAAATATTGTATATTTTAATATTGAGTTGGTGTATAAGTGATGTTCAAAACGGATACATACATGTATTTCCTTTTATTCGGCAGTGCATGACTGTAGCAGCATGGTAGGTGACAATATCTAATGATTATATTTTTGAGAATTTTTTCTTTCTAAAGTTATATATTATTTTCTTGTCAGTATACTAATCGAAAGCTGTGGTCATCCTGAAGCAGCTATGAGATAATAAAAACTATTTAAAATAATTATATAGATCGATATCCTTAAAGATTCGGGATGAGAAAAAGAGTGAGACAATTTCGTAAGGAGAATTTCAAAATAATTTATCATTAAAAAACTTTAAATTAAATATAAATATGTTACTATCTTCATTAACGAATTCCAAATAATTAGTACTATCTCCATAATACCTTTTTCTAAAACAAAAATCAGTTTTCTTATTACAAATAATGAGCCTATATAATTTTTTGATAATAAAAAATTCTATATAATGAGCACTCATGGTGCTCAAAACCAATATTTTAATAGAATAGTAGTTAAATAATCAAATAAAACTATGCAAACTTAGTTTATCGTTCATAGATGCCACAAAACAAAATTAAAAAACAACAAAAAATGAAAAAAAATAAAACGAGAATAATACACTCAGACCAAATCATACTACAATTCAGTGGAGGCAGGTCGGTTGAAACCTGGCCCCCACTCCCCAACTAAACCCATGGAAAAATAAAATAAAAAACAAAACAAAACAAGGTTTAATATAAAAAAAACTTTAATTTTGTTAAGTAATGATACGGAGGATAAATTTAGAGATTAAATATGTTTATCCCATTTGTTTCCATTTACACAGATAAAAATGTCATAGAAAACAAAAATAAAAATTCCAAACATTAATTTAAAATTAGCTCGAGTTTAATCAAAAGTAAATGATAATAAATAAATTAAAAAATCATTAGAATACAAAAACATTAATAAAAAATTACTATCATACTGCAAAACTTTAAATTCCTGTAGAAATAAATTTTTTAATCTATAAATTTACAAGTATATTCTATTCTTAAAAATTGTTTACACAAAAATAAATGTAATTACTTTTATAGTTTCTATTCTATATTTTTATGCGCACTCGTTAACTACTACGAATAAAACCCTTACACATGTCAAATTAGGCACCTTATTCAAAAGAAAATCATACTTTTTAAAAAAAAATGCTGTGGAGGTGGATTTTTTACAAGAGTTTTTGGATAATTCGTGTCGTCCCAAAGAAAATATGAGATTTTACCACCCGACTTAGACATTCAGGAAAATCATACTTTTAGCTATATTTTCATGTGATGGCTGTCTATATAACATGCACGGTGCACCACCATATCCATTGCTTTATTGCGTTTTCATTTCATATTCTATCAAAGGGAAAAGAAGTAAGGAATCCATTTACAGAAATGACCAAAGCTATCACCTTTCTTGCTATCATCCTCCTAATTTTCCCGGCAGCGTTCGGTGCGAACATCAATGTAGGCGGAGGCAGCGGATGGAGCTCAGGCTTCGATTATGATACTTGGGCTAAAGGCCAGACTTTTACAACTACAGACGTGCTTGGTCAGTTCATTTATTCCACAAAATTGGTCTTACCTATCTCTTAACGAGAAATATCTCTTAAATTTGGATTTATTTCTGATTTAGTTTCTAAAGTTTCCAATCACCCGATTTAATCTTTACAGTTTAAAAAAAAAATTTGGTTCAGTTTTGACATTAAGTAGGTCGTGAAAACAGAGTGTGATGGGTTGATTTAGAAATATTTTTAAAAATTTAGAGACTAAATCAGATCTGATTTGATCTCAATTAAGTCCCTAAATTTTAAAAATATTCCTGATTCCATTTTGGTTTGCTTGTACAACTGGTATTGAGGACTGAATTGAATTACTAAATCGAGACTCTCAAACTACACGAACTTTTAATATGCAAAAAAAATACACGAACTTTGTAATATACAAAAAACTTAGTTTCTATAATTTGTGAAAGATTCTAATAATGTTTGTGTTAATATTCAGTATTCACCTATGCTCCCACCCATTCCGTGGACGAAGTAAGCCAAGCTGATTACCAAAACTGCAACTCCGACAATACCATTGCTTCAAACAGCTCAAGCCCAACTTCGATCCCCCTTACAGCCGCCGGCACAAGGTATTTTATCTGTCCCACGTCGGATCACTGCTCTCGGGGCATGAAATTAGCCGTCACAGTCACCGACGGAAGCGGCACCGGCACACCCTCACCGCCATCTCTTCCGCCGCCTCCACCGCCCTCTGGCGCGACGGTCGTGTTGGCTGGCTGGGATAGTCTGTTTCTCGGAGTGTTGGCTGCTGTGGCCACCTTGTTTGGAGTGATTGGCTAGGGAAGAGGCAGTGCTTTGTTTGTGGAATCATGAGTTATTATTATTGTTTTTGTATGATTGGACTTCGTACATATTTGAATTTCGATTCGACTCTTCTTGCCATATTTTTTTACACTTCTCTGCGATTTTACTAAAATTCCCTTTGTGCTAAATTGATGTAATAAATTACTATAATATATAAAAGTTTATAATATGTTTTAGTTTTATTCTACAAATAAAAATAGTGCGAACGAGGCAATAACACAATTGTAACTCAATACAGATTAAATTTGATCATTATCATAAAAAATAGTTTTGTTAAAATTTAAAAGTTATTTAGTAAACCATGTTGGATTTTTTAATGCTATACCCAAAGACGATGAATCCACCATTGATTCGAAACATTTAAAAAATGTCGTTACGACCAGCATCAAACTAACAAAATTCAAAGTAACAAGATTTGTTTCTTGGAATAAGATTTTTTTTATGTAAGATTTGATAACGACTAGTTCATGATTTACCAACTCAACTAATACCAAATACCACCCACAATAACAACTAAAAGTCGATTGGCACAATCATGCTGTAGGAAGAGTAAATGAATTATATGATTCTATTAGTTGTACCTCTCTTTGTATATGAAGAACGTCAAGAGATTATATAATCCATATTACTTTAGTAATGTTAGAATTTTGTCAACACATTCAATCAAATTAATAACAGCTGTTTTGTATGCTGCATGGAGTCAAGCTTCTAGAAGCCTAGAAGTTATTTTTTTCTTATTCTGAAAAAAATAAAGGTTACTGAAATCGTTTGGCTACTGGGTTCGAATGCTATATAAAGAGATAGGTCAAGAGGCTTCAAGTGAGAGGTTTTTCTTGACAAAAAGAATTCACCAGTAGAGGTTTTGGAGTGCAGCAAAACAGAGAGATACATGTGAGGCAATAACAAGGAAGGAAGACAGGAAAGAATTCAAAGGAGATTCATTGAAAGCCATAGAAGTGAATCTTGGATGAATTCTTGTCTGTGTAATTGTGTATTGCATTGTATCGTGAAACTTGATTGAAATCAATAATATCGTCCTCCCGTGGAAGTAGGCGTTTCTTGGGCCGAACCACGTAAATCTTGTTGTTTTGATTTCTATAGTTTGCTGTCATTAATTCTTTGAATTGCATGCCACTCATATAAGAACAGAAAAGTGTCTTGATTGATTGTGATCATAATTATCTGATTGTGTGTTACAAGAGAGATCAAGAAAGTTACTTTCATTATTGCGTTACAGTGCCTTCTGATAATCCGTTCGTATGTATAAGTCTGGGATGAAGCTATTGACTCAATTCAATTATATTTGCTGTGTATTCGAATCAAGATTCATAAGATCGAAGTAGTTCTTAATTGTGGATTCAGATTTCATTCATAACAAGTAATATTAAAAAATTCAATCAAATCTATTTTCATATTAATTTTCAGTTATTATTATTTTTTTTAGAAGAAAGCATCAATTTCATTGATCATCAAAAGGTTACAAGAATAACTAAAAGGGCAGATCAGAAAACCCATCATTATCAAATATGATATCCTTAGCAAGTCTATGGGTAATATCATTTCCACTTCTAGAGACAAAAAGACTAGAAAAGGTAGCAAAAGAAGGAATGAGAGGTCTAATATCATCATAAATATTGCCCGCTAAGCCCCTGTTGAAGCAAGAATTCTGAATTCCATTAACTACTGCAAAGCAAACTCGGGACGACTGCAATCTCCCTTATTTGTGCTAATAATGTCATCCAAGAAACTGATGTTGAAAGCCAAATTGCAGATTGTTCAAATGGTTCTTGAGTGAATTCATCACTCAATCCAGGAGCCTTTTGTTTGCTTATCAAGGTTCCAAAAGTTCCATCAAAATAACATGTATACTCTATCACCATATATTGTAGAATATGATAACCATTGGAGCTTAAGAAAATCCAGAGCATTTCTCGGACCAAGAACAGTTGGTGGCTTATACACACAGCAAGTGGATACCGGTGCATTGGGTTTGAGATCATTCCATGTCTCCTCTTCGCACGATTACAACCCCTTGCACATATTCATAGCCGAATCCGTATTTCGATTAAAAAAAATAGGCGAAGTTTAGTTCCGAAACAGCCGATGGATTAAGCATGAATACATGTATTATAGTACTTCCACATCGAAGCTTTTTAATCGACTTTGCTAAACCATTTGACATCCTCATCTAGAAATCCATTCACCATTTCAGTATCTAATCCATTCCATGAGGAAAATCATAATCTATTCTTTGTTCTTTGAATGCTCTTTTTTTAATATAATAAAATTGGGTTGTCTACATTTAATAAATTCCATCAAACATAAAATAAGAATTACACTTAAAGATTAGAATCATATCACCATGTTTTTCGGGGTGAAGAGGTCAACGGTGATGTGCGTCGCCATTCTATGGCTTCGCAATGTGATGACCAAGATGTTGATGCAGGGAGCAAAGGTGGTGCCTGAAACCTTTCAAATTCAATAATCCTTTCTATCATTGAGGCATCAAGTAGAACTTCATTTTGATAGTAAACAATATTTTCTGATTCGAAAGTCCCAGATGCTTTTGTACATTGGAGCATGATCTCCCCAGGATAGGCTTCAATTAATACCAATTTGATATGAAGGGGAATCATCTGTAGAATGGTTGAAGAAAGAAATTCATCCAACTAGCACACTGCAAAGTTTACTTCAAGGTAGAACCCTAGTGACAAGAATGATGAAATTTTGCAATGCGTAACAAAATATTCTCCTGCTTTCGACATCTACGCTTTAGGGGCAATGTTTTCACATTCGTGTTAATGATGTGTTTCCATATTTTTGCTAATCAGTAGAGTCCATGATTTTTAAGTTAAAACCACAAAAGGAAAAAACATGGACCTAATTCACTATAATTTTGTTTACTATAAACAAGAAGGATTTACAATGCTTTATACAAGAAATGAATAACCAAAAAATGAGAGGAAAAAGTCTCTCCCTCTTCAACCCATCGGCCATGCTTTTTTCTATCTTTTTCCTTCCTTTTGTGAAGAGTCGAGCCCCCCTCTCCATGAGGCAGTGTCCCTTTTTTTAAGCTCGTACCCCTTGTTGCCCAATATTCGAAGGAGATCCGGAAATCAAGGAGATAATGATAAAGTGGAGAAAATGTCTCCCTAGTCTTCTCCCCTAATTCTCTCCAATTATGAGTAATGGGCCAAGGAGTTTCCCCCCCTTTTGTTGCCTCGTTCTGAACCTGCTCCATTATACCATCTTCATGGAGTGTCGGTCAACCCCACAACATTTAGGGGGTGTATTGGTTATAGACTTTTATTTACTTTAATGGAGTTTAAAAGTCTAGAGGTATTCAATCCAGACTTTTATATACTCTACAAAAGTCTAATGGTATTCAAGATAGACTTTCGTAGACTTTTAAAAAGTCAGGTGGTATTGAAACTTGAAATTATATAACTCTATAAAAGTCTATATGTATCCAAAATCTCATAGACTTTTAATGACTTCTCTTGAAATCTTTAGGTACAAATTTTGATGCCCCATGTACATCCCAAAAAAGTTAAAAAATCTCCACCACTCCTAGTAAAGATTTGGAATGACTTTTAATTCCTAATTACTCCCATCTCTCTTTACTCTTTGCTATTTTCATTTCCGACACGGCCACCTCCACATTGGCTTTTCATCTCCTGTTTTCTACATGTACCCTTTCTTTAATTCATAATGTGCGGCTCTTTCTTCAATTATTGTTTTTTTTACATCTTATTTTTTATCCAATATAATACTAATATTTACACAATATTTTGATAAAATAGCAAGTTAATGTGCTCAATTTTATATTAGATGATAGATTTTTAAAACGATTGTATGGGTCTATATCTATAAGCAATTATCATGTTTAATTTAAAAAGTATGTTTTAAAAATTTTATAGTAGTTACCTTTCATCAAAATTTATTTTAAGTTTATAAAATGTTATTTAATAGAAAACTTTTGTTTTATTACACAAAATTATAGATTACAATTATATAGCAACATTAACTGAACCTTCAAGGTCGTCATCTCTTGAAGATGCAAAAAAGTTGTTCAATATTTGCCATGCAAAAGAATTGAATAGGTATTTTTCACATTTTTTACTGTTAAATAAGTAAAATGTATTTACATTAAAAGTAAAAAAAAAATTATATGTTGAAGAAGTTGTTTATGTTCAATTGTTAGTTCAAAGAAATCAATTATAAGTAAAATCTATAGAGTTTATAAAATTCTTTTGATAAATTATAGTTCATTATAAATCATGTTTATAAGTTAGTATTCGGATTGAATAACATATTGTGCCTATTAATTTGTACCGCCCTATTAAGACCATGACTATATTAAGGCCTTAGCTAGCACATTTCACTAAAATTCAGGACGAAGTTAGGTTTTTATTGAGGTTTGCTATATTAATTGATCGATCGCCACACTTGTTTTTCTTCCTAGTATCTATTTTTGCCTTGCTCACCAATTAATTAACTAATTTGACCAACGGACCACCCTTCCCGAAGATTCCATAATCACATCAAACAAGACACATGAATGCTTCATTAAATAAAAAATAAAAAATAAATTATTTGAATTTCTAATAATTCAAATTTCGGCCTCCCTTCTAAATTTTTTACTCAATACATGTATGATGTTATGGGAGAAACAGTCACCTCCAATAAATTTCAAGTTGTCCCAATTTTTACGGAATTCTCTTACACGTCAGAACCATGACATTATGGGAGAACATGTTATCTCCGATAAAATCCAAGTTGTCATAATTTTCGACGAATCATAATCGAATAAGGTGATCCGAGTTGAGTAGGTTCCTCCTCGGCACACGTGGTCAACAGTGGCACAAGACCTGGTGTAATGGCTGGTCAACACAAATGGTTGAACGTGCATTAATGGTGAGTTATGAGTGCAGATTTCTCGGGCATGTTACAGGCTTATCGTGCCAGGATCGTGGCAGATCCTGCTTCGAATTTGGTGGGCCATGAATGTCGAATGCACTACTTTAAATACAAGCATCAGACAACATAACCAGGACAATTCGAGTACTCTCTAAATATACACTATGTTCTTCGTATTTTTCTTTAGCATGTTGTGAATAATCCATATTTCATTGCTTGTTTGATTTTGTATCATTTGTTTTTCCAAGCATTAACTTGATCATCGGAGTGGCCACGCCGATGACATCCTTAGCGTCCATTTAACCTTTTTTGGCTTTCAGGCTTACTCTGTACGGGCACCATAAGCATAATCACTTCGATACTTGCTGTTCGGAGTCTATCTGCTCATGATCGGGAATCATCCAGCAACATCAATCCATATTCTCTTGCTTGTTTGAATTTGTATCCTTTGTTTTTCCGGCAATTACTTGACCGTCGGAGTAGCCACACTAGGGACATCCTCGACGTCCATCTAAACTATTTTGGCTTCAGGTTTACTTCGCTCGGCATACCCTATTAGGACACCATAAACATAACCGCTTCGATACTTATTGTTCGGAATCCACATGCTCATTGTAAGGACCCCAAGCCCTTAACCCTTAATTAGTGTATTAATCATTATGTGTGGCACATGCTTTCAATAAAATCAATCGGGAAACTCAGATGATACTTTACCATTGAATGGCAACTACAAAAAAATTTCTTTAATACTCAATGTTATAAGATCATCATCCTAACAACATATAGACTCATCAAGTTCGCCCATTACCATCCCCATTACACCACTTTTCACATGATAGACTTTTATAAAAATTTGGGCAGAGTCCCCCCATAGATAGAGCCATCCCGAAATAAAAGCGCATCACAATATATAGTTCCCGGCCAGGTAAAACACATACTCAACAGAACACAACAACACTAAGTAAATTCCCAGCCAGGGAAGACACCACACATAAGACGACATAAATGGGTCTCAACACCCACATAATACACCCATGACTCTCATATCATTAGCAATTCTACTCTAATTGCATGCAACCCAAAATGAAAGAGAGAAAGGCTCATGCCTTTATATACAATCCATATACAAGTATAATCGTGCTCACATGCGAGCATCATGAATATGTATATAATCCTCAGGTGTATATAAGTACTCTATACGATACCGTGCTCCATCAAGCCCTGGTACCACGATCCTGGGAGTACATCCAATCAACAGCTCGAGCTCAACTCCAAAGCCATCGATGTACCTGTTCACCTGTCCCAACAGAGACAGCCCCCAACGGGGTGAGCATACCAATACACAAAATCTCATAATCACAATAATGAAATTCATAATTTACAACGAAAGTAAATACTAATGAATTTTAAATGATACTCCCTGGATGGCAACGTCCTCATCCGGGATTCCGTGTACTGTCTCTGTTCTCACAATCATCAAACTCATCAAATCTCAAAAATCAGTAAATCAACACATTGATTTAACTCATAGCATGCCTGATTCTCAAGTATCAATAATTAATGATTCCAAATTCATTATACACACAAATATAGATATCTCGATATCTAATATTGATTTTCAACTTTGCTACCAATCACAGATAGCTCAAATGCCTAGCATTTATTTTACGAATTCTCATTTATACTTAGACATCTCACATGTCTTATGATGAATACATGATTCCACGATCATTCTCAGGCATCTCAAATGCCTAGCCTTTATTTTACAAATTCTCATTTATACTTAGACATCTCACATGTCTTATAATGAATACATGATTCCACGATCATTCTCAGGCATCTCAAATGCCCTACAATAGTCATATAAACCCAGTACCCCATATCTCTTATAAGGTCATAATACTCTAGTATCACGCACGCTTGTGGCGGCGATGTCAAGGTTGGGTCGTTCCATAACTATATCAACACATATATATAACCATACGCACAACCATCAATGCAATCAAAATACATTATGCATTTCACAAATGCTCTTATATAAAGTAATGCTCTTCGTCACACGTACCTTAAATTTCCGAAGTCCGAGCCAAACCTTGCTCGAGTTCCACGCCCCGAGGAACGATGTGCTAACACGATAAATAATTCACAATTATTTACGAACATGCAACCCATGCTCAAGCACACTCATAACCCTCAAAATATTGTCAACACACGACAATTAACCATTTAAAAGACCCGGGGCAGGGTACATGCAGGGAGGGAAAACGAATGAGACAATATCGAAAATTGTTCAAGAACACCCTACAATTTTCGAACCCTATTCTCACAAATCGAACCCAATTAAACACCATAATTCATCTAAACATGAATTAATCGATCAACAACAAGAATCATCATCCCCCGCCAAAAACCCCCAAATTTCGAACTCAAACCCCTCAAACAGCATGAAATTCGAACCAAAATCCACAAATTCGAACACAAATCCTTAAATCGAACACAATACCACCAAATTTAGCAGGGAATAACATGAGAGGGACGAAATTGGGGTAAGGAAGGTTACCCATACGAAGATCGGAAGGAAATCGGACGAAAATCGAAGAACCCTAGAAAATTGGGGATCGGCGCTTTCCTGTAAAATCCGAACTCAAATCGCGACGAACTTCGAATTGATGGTGTAGAAAGGAGCGCCTGGACGAGACGAAGCCGGCGGCGGGTCGGACGCGCCGAACGGCGGGCAAAGCACTTGAAGCTGCGTGGGTCTGGGGCGACGGGAAGGGCGACGCGGGAGGGAGAGAGAAAATAAGGTGCTGAAATGGTTCCGATAATTAAAATCTCGGGTTCAACTGGTATTTATAGCAAAAATACCCCGAAATACTAATAGCTCCACAAATACATCATGATTCATTAAAAATCATCTGTTTTCAAAAATTCTCTCTCTAACTCCAAAACCCCCTACCGGTGCCCACACCAAGCACCCGAGATTCCGAGTCACACTAAAAACCCAACTCTTAGATTTTTCACCGTAATGAGAATACAATCTCAACCTCGGGATCCAACAATCCCAACTACCCAAATTAATGAGCCCAGAAGGCCCAACACCGCGATTAAACTCCAAGTCGCCACGTAAAACAACTTTATGAGTTATTAACACTCCGGAATTAACATCCATAATCTCTGGTCATCACAATATCCCCCACTAAAAGAATTTCGTCCTCGAAATTAGCACCGGTGTATCACGTAACACCCGGGCTACACAACAACATGAAGCCATAACCTCGATCCTTGACCATATTAGGATCGTCTTAATAAACGCGAGGATACTTACCTCACATCAAACTCTGAAACAGAGCGACATACCAAAACCAACATATCGCCCAAGAGGCAAAACGTACCTCGATGCGGTTCATCCCAAAAGTCAGTCCCTCATGACTGCAAGACAACCAATACTTACGACCGTAGATCGGACAGTCATCCTTAGTTCTAATACAACTAGAAAGAACGCATCCTGAATGACACCTCAACCGTGAGAACGTTGACCCCGTGTCAAACTCTGGAGTGGAATAGACTCCCAAATCCATCATAACGTCAAAGAGCGTCAGCACAACTCAACGCTAACAACCCAAAAGCAGTTATTCAACTGAAACTGCAAGGATTCGAATCGCTCCCGATTCTATCGTAGATATCATTCAAAGACATCTCTATTATGACACACGATGTCTAATACACATCATTACGAGGAAGACACTAGTATACCACGATGTACACATACCAAACATGGTTTCCACTTTCAAACCTCCTCCATCGAATGAGCAGTCGCATCATTGCAACTCAATTTGGGCAACTCACGGCCACAGATTCACACAAAAGACATCTCACAAGATGTCCACCTCCGGATATTCCAAGGATCACATCCTGATCATACATAAACCATCGAGACTCCACAGAGTTTCAAATTCTGAAAGGACATGCAATAAACCCATGGCATCCTCAACGCTTGTGTCGACAGCTACACCCAACCAATCCGAATTCCTGCCATCCCTTGATAATCCTAGGATTTAACAATCCAAACTTGTGAAGGCTATCGCATAGCTTGAAGGAAAACACCAACAAGGGAACACCTCAACCCACACAAGATAATCCCTCCTCAAAGGGAGTCAATTAACTTCACGATTATTCCTCATAATCATCGTGCCATGGAGATTTCCAATCTCAAGGTGTTCCATATCTCTCATCAGAGATTTAACCATCCAAAAATAGCATAACTCTATGCTTGACAAAAAGGGAATCAATAACTGGCATCCGTACACTCACCGGTATACCTGCCTAAGCACTGACATCACATGCATACTCAATGCACTTGGCTCGGGTATCTACAACATACCCCTAAGCCCCCAAACACGACTGTCAATTCTGAGTCATTCCCATCCAGAGGAGGATGATAATTGACGATCAACAACACGGCGTGATTTCCAAAATCAACACCACACGTACCAATTTACCGAATCTTTTAAAGATTCCCAAATAGATATTATACTACCTCCTTCCCCACAAGGGAAGTGCTATCGAACTCGAGATCCACTAGTCTCTAACCACCGTTCGAAAAAAACTGGATACAATAACATCCATTGCATCCCAAATACACGGATTCCCCAGATCGAGTCAACAACGACTTGATGACTCTCTTGTTGGTACTTCAACATTATGAGCTGTCCCAGACAAGTCCCTCAAAACAAAAGACGTATAACGTTCTCATGGGGTGTCACATGCCTCAAACATCATGCTACAAATGGACAATCAAAAGCCTGCCAAAAGTCTTCAACGTATCATCATACGATTCACCAAACTCGGTTCCAACGTGCAGTATCATGGCTCCAACAAGCACACTATATCATCACTACGATATCTGGCTAGCAAAGTGCTGTCTCCATAGGTTCATATCAAGTCCACCAACAAACCATATGTTCCATCTCGGTATGCCATACCGTACAAACCGTTAGAGTAATGGGTCATCGCCCAACATATCTCTAAAATACCAAGCACAATGGACAACCCGGTGTCCTTGCTCACTTATGATGCAATCATAATCCGTTAAGACTTATCCCACACCCTCAGGGCGGGTGTAACCATGTCTATCCTACGTCACAACACAAGCGAGTAGCTTCCTCAATGACTACTCTTACCACCAATCACTTGGCCCTAGCCAAACCAACGAGCATACCCAAGGGTATCATTGCTCGACAAATATTTAACTCTATAACATGATGTGGTACATTTACCGGTACAATACATCCAATACTCCACCGAGCAAACCTGCTTGGCAAAAAGGTCTCGTCAACTAGTGACCCAGACTCTATCATGTGCTCACCATCGGCACTCAAACCATACAACTAAATACATAACATAAATGTATTAGCCATCAAAACGACGCTACACGTCTACATAGAACATCCACTATGTCATTGTCATCTCGTGACGGTACCTGTCAACATATGACTTTGAAATAATATTGTCGACTCGTGACAGTATATGTCGATACACGACGTCTATAATCTCATCGTCAAACACATGACAGCATAAGTAAATAAACACATGATATCCACAATAGTGCTAAATAAACAGTAATATGCCATACCTCATTGCTAAGAATATAGCGGCATACCTGTCTCCGTCATCCAACAGTGGTACGCAATCAGCACCCATCGCTCGTAGGTGGCGTAATCCAGCGTCATGTACATAGCGGCATAACCCGTCGCTATAGAATCAGTGGCATATCCCTCGTCATAGAGTCAGCGGCATAAAACATCGCTATAGACATCTGGCGGCATGAACCATCGCCATAGATGTAGCGGAATGTACCATCGCAATGAACACCCGACGGCATAAGTCATCGCCAATCGATATAGCGGAATGAGACATCGCTATCAATACCCGGCGGCATAAACCATCGCCAATAGAATAGTGGAATGAGACATCGCTATCAATATATCCGGCGGCAAGAACCATCGACAATCAATATAGCGGAATGAGACATCGCTATCAATATATCCGGCTGCAAGAACCATCGCAAATCAATATAGCGGAATGAGACATCGCTATCAATATCGATAATGTGGTTGTTCCGGTCTTGTTATAGCAGCGGAATTTTAGGACCCCTCGCTTCGACATATAGCGGCATCATATGATATCCCTCGCTTCGACAATGACAGCGGCATGTTACCTCGCTTAGACATGACAGCGGCAAATATCATATTACCATCGCTTCATATGACAGCGGCAAGTACCTCCCTCGCTCGAATATAACAACTACCGGAACTTCCACTAGCTCCATGTACCTGCATCCAGGTTAATACCACAGTTCACAATATAATGATCGATATCACGTTTCCAATTATATCCACAATATTCCACATTAATCACTAGAATTGTGACTGTTCCGGTCCCAATACAACAGCGGAATTTTAGGACCCCTCGCTTCGACAATGACAGCGGCATGTTACGTCGCTCAGTCATGACAGCGGCAAGTACCTCCCTCGCTCGGAGATAAAGGCTACCGGAACATTCATCAATTCTACCACAATAATCAAGCACAACAGTTGATTCCATTATCACAATATATCACTATCATTTCACATATACCATCACATGTAAGGGTTCACTACCCACGATATACATAATCAAAGGTGTAACACGTTTTACCGTCCGAAGCCCGTACGTCTCACCTTTCCCGATTTTCCCACAAAATCAGATCCCTCACCATTAATGCCATCCCATCTCATGCTACACGATTCCTGCAATCACAATGATTAGCAACACCACTTTTCATATCATAAAAGCACATAACAACTAGTTGTGTCATACAACATTAATGCCATCATGCATAAAATGTGCTATCAATAACTTCCTAGGCCCTTAACAGCCCCAAAGAGCAACCACTGCTCTGATACCACTAGTGTAAGGACCCCAAGCCCTTAACCCTTAATTAGTGTATTAATAATTATGTGTGGCACATGCTTTCAATAAAATCAATCGGGAAACTCAGATGATACTTTACCATTGAATGGCAACTACAAAAAAATTTCTTTAATACTCAATGTTATAAGATCATCATCCTAACAACATATAGACTCATCAAGTTCGCCCATTACCATCCCCATTACACCACTTTTCACATGATAGACTTTTATAAAAATTTGGGCAGAGTCTCCCCATAAATAGAGCCATCCCGAAATAAAAGCGCATCACAATATATAGTTCCCGGCCAGGGAAAACACATACTCAACAGAACACAACAACACTAAGTAAATTCCCAGCCAGGGAAGACACCACACATAAGACGACATAAATGGGTCTCAACACCCACATAATACACCCATGACTCTCATATCATTAGCAATTCTACTCTAATTGCATGCAACCCAAAATGAAATAGAGAAAGGCTCATGCATTTATATACAATCCATATACAAGTATAATCGTGCTCACATGCGAGCATCATGAATATGTATATAATCCTCAGGTGTATATAAGTACTCTATACGATACCGTGCTCCATCAAGCCCTGGTACCACGATCCTGGGAGTACATCCAATCAACAGCTCGAGCTCAACTCCAAAGCCATCGATGTACATGTTCACCTGTCCCAACAGAGACAGCCCCCAACGGGGTGAGCATACCAATACACAAAATCTCATAATCACAATAATGAAATTCATAATTTGCAACGAAAGTAAATACTAATGAATTTTAAATGATACTCCCTGGATGTCAACGTCCTCATCCGGGATTCCGTGTACTGTCCCTGTTCTCACAATCATCAAACTCATCAAATCTCAAAAATCAGTAAATCAACACATTGATTTAACTCATAGCATGCCTGATTCTCAAGTATCAATAATTAATGATTCCAAATTCATTATACACACAAATATAGATATCTCGATATCTAATATTGATTTTCAACTTTGCTACCAATCACAGATAGCTCAAATGCCTAGCATTTATTTTACGAATTCTCATTTATACTTAGACATCTCACATGTCTTATGATGAATACATGATTCCACGATCATTCTCAGGCATCTCAAATGCCTAGCCTTCATTTTACAAATTCTCATTTATACTTAGACATCTCACATGTCTTATAATGAATACATGATTCCACGATCATTCTCAGGCATCTCAAATGCCCTACAATAGTCATATAAACCCAGTACCCCATATCTCTTATAAGGTCATAATACTCTAGTATCACGCACGCTTGTGGCGGCGATGTCAAGGTTGGGTCGTTCCATAACTATATCAACACATATATATAACCATACGCACAACCATCAATGCAATCAAAATACATTATGCATTTCACAAATGCTCTTATATAAAGTAATGCTCTTCGTCACACGTACCTTAAATTTCCGAAGTCCGAGCCAAACCTTGCTCGAGTTCCACGCCCCGAGGAACGATGTGCTAACACGATAAATAATTCACAATTATTTACGAACATGCAACCCATGCTCAAGCACACTCATAACCCTCAAAATATTGTCAACACACGACAATTAACCATTTAAAAGACCCGGGGCAGGGTACATGCAGGGAGGGAAAACGAATGAGACAATATCGAAAATTGTTCAAGAACACCCTACAATTTTCGAACCATATTCTCACAAATCGAACCCAATTAAACACCATAATTCATCTAAACATGAATTAATCGATCAACAACAAGAATCATCATCCCCCGCCAAAAACCCCCAAATTTCGAACTCAAACCCCTCAAACAGCATGAAATTCGAACCAAAATCCACAAATTCGAACACAAATCCTTAAATTCGAACACAATACCACCAAATTTAGCAGAGAATAACATGAGAGGGACGAAAAAGGGGTAAGGAAGGTTACCCATACGAAGATCGGAAGGAAATCGGACGAAAATCGAAGAACCCTAGAAAATTGGGGATCGGCGCTTTCCTGTAAAATCCGAACTCAAATCGCGACCGAACTTCGAATTGATGGTGTAGAAAGGAGCGCCTGGACGAGACGAAGCCGGCGGCGGGTCGGACGCGCCGAACGGCGGGCGAAGCACTTGAAGCTGCGTGGGTCTGGGGCGACGGGAAGGGCGACGTGGGAGGGAGAGAGAAAATAAGGTGCTGAAATGGTTCCGATAATTAAAATCTCGGGTTCAACTGATATTTATAGCAAAAATACCCCGAAATACTAATAGCCCCACAAATACATCATGGTTCATTAAAAATCATCTGTTTTCAAAAATTCTCTCTCTAACTCCAAAACCCCCTACCGGTGCCCACACCAAGCACCCGAGATTCCGAGTCACATTAAAAACCCAACTCTTAGATTTTTCACCGTAATGAGAATACAATCTCAACCTCGGGATCCAACAATCCCAACTACCCAAATTAATGAGCCCAGAAGGCCCAACACCGCGATTAAACTCCAAGTCGCCACGTAAAACAACTTTAGGGGTTATTAATACTCCGGAATTAAAATCCATAATCTCTGGTCATCACACTCATGATCGGGAATTCAGCAACATCAATATACATTTTCTTGTTATAGATTATTTTAAGTATTAAAAAAGTGATTTCTTCTATAAAAAAAAAAGTAGAGTTGACTCTTCCTAAATCTTTAAATCCTTCGAAAAAATATTTTCAAACCAAACGGTTCCCGATGGTACTTAATTGTTTTTTTTTAAGAACGATAGTACTTAATTGATAGAAAACACTTCAAGCCATGTATTCTATGTATTGTAAGTTGACCAAGAAAATAGTACAACATATATCAAGCCCACCCACTCTCTATCACAACCTTTGTTCGATTATATGTTGTAGTTGGCAATAGGAATCAGTCAAAATAATATTAATTTAACTACGTGCGGTTTACATAATACCCTCCAACAATCCCTTCTCAATAATTAAACTTTCTTATAACTTATGATAATTTACCGTTTTACTAAAAGTAATAGCTCGTGGTAACGATGCAATTCTAATCTTTAAACGCTTCGATCGCTGTTTATGCGAGGACCATTATTGCACTCCAATAATATGTTTAGTCTGTTAACTTAATTAAATTTTATTAAAGAAAATCTTACTCTTTCCTATGCTTTCACTTCATCGCACTCTATATAACATGCACGGTGCACCACTATATCGGTATATCCACGGTCCACTGCTTGTTTGCATTTTCATTTCATATTCTTACATATAAAGCATGGCCAAAGCTATCACATTTCTTGCTCTCCTCCTCCTCCTCATATTTCCGGCAGTGTACGGTGTCAACATCTACGTAGGCGGCGACAGTATTGCTGGATGGAACGACAATACCGATTACGAGGCTTGGGTTCAAGATCAGACATTTACAACCAAAGACCTGCTTGGTTTGTTCATTATTTAAGCAAAATTTTTCTGACTTTTTCTTTCACGTTGACAGATTTTAATAATTCGTTGCAATATTTGTGTTAATATACAGTGTTCGACTATACCATCCGCCATTCCGTGGCCGAAGTAAACGAAACTGGCTACAATTACTGCGACTCCACTGACCCCATTTCTTCAAACGACACAAGCCCAACCGCGTACCCTTTAACCACCGCCGGTACAAGATATTTTATCTGTCCCACATTAGGTCACTGCGCTGAAGGCATGAAATTGGCTATCACTGTCACCGATGGAAGCAGTACAGGCACAGCACCACCTTCCGGAACCACCCCAGCACCACCTTCCGAAACCACCCCAGCACCGCCCTCCAGCATCACAAGAACGCCTCCGGCTTCCGATGACACTCCATCGCCACCGGTCTCCGAGACCACACGATCGCCTCCGCTTCCATCTGGTGCGGCGGTCGTTTTGGCTGGCTGCAATAGTCTGTTTGTCGGAGTGTTGGTTGTTGTGGCAGCCTTTTTTGGTTGTTCTTTTGAATTCTGAGTTATAGTTAGCAAGTTTGAAGGTTGGAGTTGCTGTCTTGGAAGAGACGTTCGATCCGGGCTTCATATTCATTTGCCAAATTCATGTAATTCAACACATTTTTAAGTTTATACTATTTTCATTTAATTATTCAAAGTTAAAAAGTTTCATTGGCGGGTTATTACGGATAATCATTTGTCGTTTTATCAAAAGTTATAACTAGTCGTAACGGTGTAATACTAATATTTAAATAGTACAACATCCTAAGCATCACGCTTCGATCGCTTCCAAGCAGAAATAATTATTACGCTATAACTATCTCTCTGTCAATAATTGCATTATCTTGCAACTCATGATAATATATACATGACATTGGATCTGATACCAATTATAGGAACAAGGGCAGCCCAAATACCACACTCTGATCGCTCTCCAAGTAGAGACAATTATTACACTCCAACACATTACCAACAATTTGTAACTTCGAATTAGATTAAAGTGCAACATAATTTACGAAAATAATAATGTTCATTTACATGAAGATTTAAAAATAAGTTTATATAAGGAAAATTTCGGGCGGGTATCAAAACATAAAAGATTTTTGGCCCAGTCCACCAAATTATTTACCTTTCATTTAGGTCGGATTTAGCGTAAATCACTAAACTACCCTCATCTTCTTCCTTTTCCCAACGTCAAAAACTTTCTGCTCATTTTCATCGCTTATGTTGATTCTTGTTCAAATCATAGAACTTCTTCTTCTTCAACGCTAAAAAACTTTTCGGTCATTCCTTCACCATTTCATCGAAATCGCTCAAAGATTCCTATAAGTTTTCAAAAATTTCATCGAAATCGTACAAGTATTTTACTATAATTTTGTCAATCCATATACTCACCTTCTGAGGCGAAAAGCTAATAATATGACTCCAAAATCAAATAAGATTCCTCAAACCAAACAACGAACAAACTACAAGGGAAAGAAAAAATGTGCTCCAAAATCTGGTAATCATTAATCTAGGGTTTTCACATATTAAACTATTTGTGTGTTACTGTAAGTGCTTGTGTCTATAATGCATGAGTATTGTTGAATACCTTATTAACACCACATGAACAAACATTTTTAGTTTTTTATTCTAAAGTAGCCTGAGTCTATCGGTGCATGTAAGTAATATGCACCAATAGACTCAAATGGTGCATGTGTATTAAATGCACCAACTTTTTAAAAATCTTAGTATCTTGTATTAACATCTCATGAACAAATTGAGATCATTGGAGCATGTTTTTAGTTTTTTTTTTATTCTAAAGTAACATGAGTCTATCGGTGCATGTAATTAACATGCACCGATAGACTCAGATGGTGCATGTATATTACATGCACCAACTTTTTAAAATCTTAGTCTGTTGTATTAACACCGTATGAACAAATTGAGATCAATGGAGCATGTTTTTAGTTTTTTATTCTAAACTAACATGAGTCCATCGGTGCATGTAATTAACATGCACTGATAGACTCAGATGGTGCATGTATATTACATGCACCAACTTTTTAAAATCTTAGTCTGCTGTATTAACATCGCATGAACAAATTGAGACCAATGGAGCATGTTTTTAGTTTTTTTAAAGTGGTACCTATGTGTACATACTTGATATGTACTAACGATGCATGTAAATACAAAAGCATTAATTCACAGTTGGTTTCTATTTGATATGTACTAACAATACATGTAAATACACAAGCATTAATTCACTTTTTGTTTTTATACATGCACCGATAGAAAACACAGTTGCAATTATCCAACATGTACAACTTGAATCTATCGGTGCATGAACAAATTGAGACAATTTGTATTTGTCTTCGATGTACTCACTCCTTATGCTAAAGTATCCCCCACTCAGATGGTGCATGTTAATTACATGTATTAACACCGCATGAAAAAATTGAGACGATTGGAGAATATTTTTAGTTTTTATGCTAAAGTAGCCTGAATCTATCAGTGCATGTAATTAACATGCACCGATAGACTCAATTAATTAAAATCTTTGTTTTAGTGTTTTACTAATATAAAATTTTCTCTCAGTTACACTCCATCATCACCAAGCTCAGAAGAAATTACAAAGAAATGGAATAAACAAACCACATATCGAGACAACCTACAAGCAGTTATAACAGAGATAAAGACACTTGAACTCAGTCAAGTTCACATTAAAGTGCTCATGAAGACACCTTTCTGGCCTTTACTGAACTCAATTTTTTCCAACATAATTATCCTCGATCATTGCAAAAAGCGTGACATATTAGTAAAAGACATCATTGACTGTTTCAACAGAAAATCTCAAGATTTCGCATTCGGAGTATATACCATGAAAATCAGGACAAGTGGCGTGCGTATACTCTTTGGAAAAAGAGATGGTAAACAAGACATTGATATGCAACTTCAGGATTACAAACGTACGAAATTCTTACAAATGTGCTTTCTAGAAAAGAAAGGAGATAAAAAGGACATAAGAATGAGCAAGAGTTTAATCTACAAAAAATTGAAAATAAAGGCACAAAGCAACATTGATATTGATGTCAATGATGTTGCTCGTTTGGTGACTCTATACATTCTTGCAGCCTTTTTCATATCAACAAAATCACCGAACATTCCATAGACGTACAAATCGCTTGTTGAGGACCTGGACATGATTTGCAGCTACGATTGGTCCAAACACATATTGAATACATTGCTCAACAACCTGACTCTGAAAAACACTCCGACTGTGTTCTATTACTTCCTGTAAGACGCCTTTATAATCAATCTTTAAACAACAATTATTTCTTATAATAATTGTATTATTATAAGAAAGAATAACATCGATGTTATTTTTATAATAACATCGATTCTATATACTTTGCAGTATTGGTTATGTGAGAGGACATAGCTCATAAATCCAGTCCAGCCTAACCTTATCCCAAGGTTCCTTAAGTGGAATCTTGAGGATTTTTACAAAAGGATTCAAAACATTGACATCAAAGAGCTAGCCCGTGATTATGTAAGTTTCTTGTGCATTCAATTTAACTATGCTGGTGCATGCAATGAAACTAGGCTGGTGTATGCAATTTAACTATGCTGGTGCATGCAATGAAACTATTCTTGTGCATTCAATTTAACTGTACTGGTGCATGCATTTTAAGTAGACTTGTGCATTCAATTCAACTATGTTGGTGCATGCAATGAAACTAGACTGGTGCATGTAATTTAACTATGCTGGTGCATCCAATTCAAGTAAACTTGTGCATGCAATTCTAACTATGATAGTGCATGCAATTTAAGTAGATTGGTGCATGCAATTTAACTTATGATGGTGCATGCAATTTAACTACGCTGGTGCATGCAATTTAACTTATGATGATGCATGCAATTTAACTATACTAGTGCATGTTATTTAACTAGGCTTGCAACAATTCCACTGCAGATAGTAAAAAAACCTCTGCAAGTTTCAGTTGAAGAAGATGAAATGTTGAACAAAGCCATTGCTTGTGCTACAGAATCTCCAATGGCATATCAACTTCCATATTTGAATGCAAACATAATATTCTCACTTGAAACACAAAAAACAGCTGAATATTTGACAACAGCGGACTCCACCATTGCCGGAGTCCTCATGAAACTGAAGGAACAAAGTACATAGGAAAATATATTCAATGATGAATACATTGAATTGGAGGGAAACATGGTGGATGTCGCTATTGATGAGGACCTAACCCAGAATGAAGAAAATGTCGCCAATCAGTCTGAAGACAGGAATGAACTTGATGCCACACAAGCCCAAGAAAGTCTTCAAGCTGCAATACTTGTAACAGAGATTGAAGAAATGAAGGTGACGCTCATGACAAAGGATAATGAAATAACAGAACTGAAGAACATTGTTGATTCCTTTTATCATGAGCAAGATAGTATCCCAACACCGTGATTTTTTGAATATGCGGAACTAATAGCCCAGCTGGAAGAAACAAAAACAAATCTATTTCTGAGAGACGAGCAAATGAAAGAAATGAAAGACAAATACGAAAAAATGAAAATAAAGAAAGTTGAGCTCGAAACTATAGTAACACGGCTCTATGCCGACCTTGAAAGGGTAAATGAAGAGAATAATTCACTGAAAATGAGATTCTCAATGTCAAAGCTGCCTCTTTCATCATCAATGAAGAAAAAGAACAGCTCTTTAAAGAAAAGCAATAACAAACATCTCTTGTCAAGAGGATCAAGAAAAGGGTGGAGATGTAGCAAAAGATGGAGATGTATCACACATACCCTGATAAGATGAAGGCAACGAGGACCAAGAAAAACGAGGAAGAGGGAGAAAAAAAGGTGGCAGAAGTGGAATCAATACAGAGTCTGAAAGATAAAGGTACAACTGATGATCCCATAGATCAAGAGCTGAGAGATGATGATTTCGTCAGTGACAATAAACAAAAAGGGAAGGCGAAAAAAGACAATGGACCGCTCAAGTTCAAAACCACAATGCCTGCCATGAAGCTCTTAACAGGAGATGAAAAGTCTCACATACACGTGGAAAATGGTACGTCTAATTTAATTAAACAACACTTCCGTGACACCGACTCTTCGACTGTGTGCAGGGACTCATCTGGAAAGACGAAGTCACCAACATAAAGTTATTTATATCGGATATTGCTGAAATCCTTCACGATATACCTTGTTGGGTTTTGGAAACCCGAATAATCTTGGTTTTGATGTTAACAAAACTTGTTATTGTGTTGCTAACATATTTCATCAAGTATGTAGTTCATAGATCATAATTAAGAGCTTGATGAATTACAAAGAAATAGCTTGAAAATATCAAGCTGGACCTAGTCTGGAATTCTGGCAGACCGGATTGTTTCGATCATATCTCATAGCTCGGATATCGAAATAGCGTGCTTCCAAAGAGATTGAACAGCCAACTCAAAATACTAAAAGTCATATTTCACAACAGATCGGATAGTTCAAATGTTATCAAGGAGAAAAGACGCCTGCAAGATCGAGCTGAACCGCGAAGAAACAGCAAGCTGTTTCAGCAAGCAACTGTCAGTCTGGTGGCCATAACTCTCAGATCGCTTATCGGAACGGAACGATTCAGTATGGGTTGGAAAGCTAAGACAAAGATCTACAAGTCATCTTTGGAAGTGAAAGACTGAATCGGACGTTAAGATGGCCAAAACGCTTCTGCAAATAATGCCATGTGCTGCTGCATCCAGCAAACAGACAGCAGGAGCATCGCCTTGTATTTCGAGCATAACTCTCTCATACGAACTTGAAATCGAGTGATTCTTGATTCCGTGGAAAGCTAAGAAAAAGGGCTACAACTTTCATGTGGATCACTTTGCCCAGAAATCAAAGAATGAAGAGTTACAAGCAACAGATCTAAGAGCAAGTTTATCAATCTGTTTTTGTATCAAGCTGATTGTCACTGATCCGGGCCAGACTGATCTGCCCAAGCTGATCCGGCCAATCCGGTCCGAAATACAAAGAGTCCAGAAACCAGAATATGACCGTTGCAAGCTCGGGAATGGTGCAGAACCTTTTCCAACGGTCATATTCTTGTGTCTAACGTATATATCATTACTTGGGGCTATATATACATGATTTGGAAGCTCAATAACAGCTGATTGAAGATCAATCCAAGCCTTCCAAAGCAAACCCACTTGGGATTCAATTGAGGAACTTAAAAGACAAAAGTTGCTAAATGAAGAGCACTCCTCAAACCTTTGGCACCTCTTACCTTGCTGTATCAGATTCATTATGGAATCATTGTGCCTTTGTATTCACTCTATTCATTGTATATGAGAGCTTAATAGAAGAGTGAATACCATTGTAACGGTTGATGATTTATCACAACCGATGAGAGGTCTTTGTATGTGAGACATTAAAGAACATACATAGTTGAGTTGCTAGGAGTTCTAGTTGGATGGGGCATTCCCAACTGGATCGGGTTTGTACAACGGGATTGTATAAATCAAAGTCTTCTAGTGGAATCCTTCCATGAGGTGGAAGAAGGGGAGACGTAGAAGGATTACACCACCTTCGAACTTCCATAAACAAATGCTTGTTTATTTATTTTAATTGCATATCTTTAAAATACCTTTCAAATGTTTAATCGGTTATAGAGCGGGTTATGTCGAGTGTCTTCCGCTCGGTTTTGTAACCGAACTCGATATAATCTCTCGGTGCAATTATTTCAAGAACACGAGCTATTGAAGCTCAAGTTGGTTGAACTCGGGTGTGGACTGGCAACCCACCCCCGAAATCGATCCTGACAAGTGGTATCAGAGCCAGGTTGTTCTTGGAAAGCATTTGAACCGACTTTTGTAGCGGATTTCTTTTAAAATCATTTTCAAAACTTTCACACGAGCATGAAATTATTTTCATAGCATAATTTTTTAAAACTTGGTGTATGAAAATTTTTAGCATAAAAATCAATTTCATTGCATTCATTTTGCACGAAAATAATTTTAAAATCTATTTTAAAGTTTTAATTTCGTTCAATATGCTTTAAACTCTTTTTAATTTTAAAATTTTCATTTTGAGATTTTATCTAACAATTTTCGAAGCATTTTAGTTTTCTGGCAGCTTGCAGCGACTTTGGGAAAATTGGCATAACTTCTTGCTCGGATGTCCAAATGATTAACCGTTTTTTGCGTTGCAAACTAGACTCATAGAGGATTGCAACGGTATAGGTCTTGAAGCCTAATTATTCATGAAGAGATACAGTTTATTCTGCAAAGTTGACTCATGTGCTGCCACCGCTGAAAGATGAAATGGACATTGTTGAGTTTTGTCAAGAAATTCAAATTTGTTGCCAAGTATGCTTCATGCATCATCAAAAGAGGTTATTTTTGTTCAAAAATTAATGTGCATTGCATTTTTTAAATTTGTTTTAGCCTACCCCATTTGCCCATCACTTGCTCAAATTTTCAAACATTTTAAAATTAAGGGGGAGAGTTTAATCTCAATCCTTGAGGGGAGTAAATTTTATTTGTCTTCCTTTTTGATTCACACAAGAAGGGGGAGAAATATGTTGTTTAAAAATATGATTTTTCTTGTTATGCAACATTGTGCTTTAATGTTCATATTTTTATTCAAGTTTTGTGATCATCAAAAATGGGGAGATTGTTGGGTTTTGGAAACCCGAATAATCTTGGTTTTGATGTTAACAAAACTTGTTATTGTGTTGCTAACATATTTCATCAAGTATGTAGTTCATAGATCATAATTAAGAGCTTGATGAATTACAAAGAAATAGCTTGAAAATATCAAGCTGGACCTAGTCTGGAATTCTGGCAGAGCGGATTGTTTTGATCATATCTCATAGCTCGGATATCGAAATGGCGTGCTTCCAAAGAGATTGAACAGCCAACTCAAAATACTAAAAGTCATATTTCACAACAGATTGGCTAGTGCAAATGTTATCAAGGAGAAAAGATGCCTGCAAGATCGAGCTGAACCGCGAAGAAACAGCAAGCTGTTTCAGCAAGCAACTGTCAGTCTGGTGGCCATAACTCTCAGCTCGCTTATCGGAACGGAACGATTCAGTATGGGTTGGAAAGCTAAGACAAAGATCTACAAGTCATCTTTGGAAGTGAAAGACTGAATCGGACGTTAAGATGGCCAAAAAGCTTCTGCAAATAACGTCATGTGCTGCTGCATCCAGCAAACAGACAGCAGGAGCATCGCCTTGTATTTCGAGCATAACTCTCTCATAAGAACTTGAAATCGAGTGATTCTTGATTCCGTGGAAAGCTAAGATAAAGGGCTACAACTTTCATGTGGATCACTTTGCCCAGAAATCAAAGAATAAAGAGTTACAAGCAACAGATCGAAGAGCAAGTTTATCAATCTGTTTTTGTATCAAGCTGATTGTCACTGATCCGGGCCAGACTGATCTGCCCAAGCTGATCCGGCCAATCCTCTGAAATACAAAGAGTCCAGAAACCAGAATATGACCGTTGCAAGCTCGGGAATGGTGCAGAACCTTTTCCAACGGTCATATTCTTGTGTCTAACGTATATATCATTACTTGGGGCTATATATACATGATTTGGAAGCTCAATAACAGCTGATTGAAGATCAATCCAAGCCTTCCAAAGCAAACCCACTTGGGATTCAATTGAGGAACTTAAAAGACAAAAGTTGCTAAATGAAGAGCACTCCTCAAACCTTTGGCACCTCTTACCTTGCTGTATCAGATTCATTATGGAATCATTGTGCCTTTGTATTCACTCTATTCATTGTATATGAGAGCTTAATAGAAGAGTGAATACCATTGTAACGGTTGATGATTTATCACAACCGATGAGAGGTCTTTGTATGTGAGACATTAAAGAACATACATAGTTGAGTTGCTAGGAGTTCTAGTTGGATGGGGCATTCCCAACTGGATCGGGTTTGTACAACGGGATTGTATAAATCAAAGTCTTCTAGTGGAATCCTTCCATGAGGTGGAAGAAGGGGAGACGTAGAAGGATTACACCACCTTCGAACTTCCATAAACAAATGCTTGTTTATTTATTTTAATTGCATATCTTTAAAATACCTTTCAAATGTTTAATCGGTTATAGAGCGGGTTATGTCGAGTGTCTTCCGCTCGGTTTTGTAACCGAACTCGATATAATCTCTCGGTGCAATTATTTCAAGAACACGAGCTATTGAAGCTCAAGTTGGTTGAACTCGGGTGTGGACTGGCAACCCACCCCCGAAATCGATCCTGACATACCTCTTGCCAACGATGTAAGTCAACTGCATTATACTTTTCTAATGATTTTACTTGATACACAAGCATTAATTCACATTTGATTTCTATCGTTGCATGTATAATACATGCGCCGATAGAAAACACAGATGCAATTATCCAACATGTACAACTTTAATATATCGGTGCATGTGAATACACTTGCACCAATTTACATTTTGTTTCTATCGGTGCATGTGATACTATCGGTGCATGTATATCACATGCACTGATAGAAAACACCTTGCATTTATCCATGTACAACTATAGACTGAAGCGGTGCATGTATTGTATTTGTATCCTTTTGTTATGCAAATTACCAATAACAAATCAAACAAATATTTTCTGCATTTAAAATTTGTTCAACATAAACTTACAAAAAACATCAAATAGGTTCCTTACAAGTCTTCCTACTACGTAACTGTCGAATGTTTTCACCTTTGGATCTAATTCTCCTCTTCTTTGGACGACCCAGCTGCCTTTTCGTTTGTGGAGGTAAAATATTCATTTTCTTGTCAATCTGAGCAAAATGATCACTTGAACGTCCTGGAATCGGAATTATAACTCCTTCATAGCAACTCTTACAGGTACGAACATGGAAATATACATCAACAATTTCATCTATGGCCATCTTGTTCCTCATAAATACAACAATCACATGAGGACATGTGAATCCATTACCACTGATAGCAAATACACGTACGAATATCAAGGCGCACAGTAACTGAAGGATATGGAAACACCTAAAAACAACAGTCAGAAGACATCTTCACAACGCACGCCCTTGATTTTCGTAAAAAGACCATTTCTTTTCCATCTTCGCACACAGAACCCACCCCACTCCATCTTGCAACCATTGATCTCCTATCATAAAACCAGATCATCAGCTTAACCCGGATACAATCCACCACGTGTGTAATAGGCAGACCCCTTGCCTCTAATATCCAAAAATTGAAAGACTCCGCTGCATTTGAATACATCTCTCCATATGCATGCCACATGAGTAAGCATTTGTCCATTTCTCCAAAGATAGACCATGTAAAAACCCTTCTACAATTGAACCACCTTATTGTTTCAAAATAACAAGATTCTCTGTGAAAATAGCCACCGTCGGCGAAGATGCACACTCATCCAACAAGTAACACATCCTTTTCGGGAACTGGTTCGAAAAATGTTTGCCAGCATCTCTGTCCCGGAGGTTGCATTTCAAATGATAAAGACAAAAAAAGTGTTTTGGAGAAGGTCCAAACACAGCAGGTAAAGCCTCCATCAAACCAACATTCCGATCAGATATATAAACAATATATCCACCATTAGAAACCAACACCAATTATCAAAGTTCTCCAAGTCCACAACAGCAAAAGCCAAGGGGAACAACCCTACAATAGAATAATCAAAAAATATAAAGCAACAAATACAATTTATGTTATATGATGCACTTATATAACCTGTAGTGGTACATGTTAGAGACACCAAGTTCTATCGGTGCATGTAATATACATGCACCATACACTTGCGGTGCATGTATTATACATGCACCGATTCTCAGTTACATGCATAATTTATATAACATGTAGTAGAACATGTTAGAGACGCCAAGTTCTATCGGTGCATATATCTTATATGCACTGCATCTCAACCGATCAGTTTATATCTCCTGCAACATGTTATATACGCACAAGTCTATCAGTGCATGTAATATACATGCACCGACAGACATCCGTGCATGTATTATCTTAGTTACATACAATATTGTTGCATCTTACCTTGATTCCCATCCTTCGCAGTAGTTGATAGAAGTATGCCCTTGAAACGGGATTTCAAAAAAGTTCCATCAAGAAATAACATAGGGCGACAAAATTTAAAACCATCCATACAAGCACGAAATGACACAAACAAACGGATGAATCGGTTACAGTCATCAACTTCAAGCTCCACAAAACTCCCAACATTAGTCATCTTTACCGCATCGATGTACCACTTCAACTCCTTGAAAGACTCATCATAATTACCAAAAGCAGTAGACCTAGCATTCTCCACACTTCTCCATGCCTTAATGTACGTTATATCCAACCCATAATCTTTTTTCATTAACTCAATTACAGACCTAGCAGAAAAGTTTGGATTGGAACTGACACGTTCTCACATAATTTCTGATATTAAATGTGAAACAATAATTTTTTATTTGCCTTTCATGACTCGTAGACCACAAGTGTGAATGTTGTTCAATTTGTTTATGTAGAAAGAACCATTTACACATGAAATGTTGGCACTCACAAACCAACCATACCCATCAACATGCTTCCTAGCACATTCAACAACTACTCTATCTTTATTATTTTTCACATAGTTGTAATCAAACCAACCTCCATAGAATATTTACTCATCTGACTTCGAAACTCTTCAACACCACCTCTAAATACTTGACCCACCCTACTAATAATTGATGACCATCCAGAACATAACAACAACGTCTCATTGCCTTTAATGTTGCATCTTCGATATTATGAATCAAATACTAAACCTGATGGTGAACTGCAAATAGTTCTATCGATATATTTGCACCACTTGAGTCTATTGATGCATGTAAATCACGTGCAGATAGACTCTAGAGGTGTATGTATATTGCATATACCGCTTGACTCTGAGAAAAAAATTATATCACATGCAATTGTGTCTAGCGGTGCATGTATGTCACATGCATCTCTAGACACAATCGGTAAATTACCGCCACCTTCACCTACAGACCTCAACAATGAAGCATTACAATCAACAACATGCACTGTTAACAAACAAAGATTGATCATCTTACACAACAAAAACATATTTCTCATATCAATCGTATTACTCAAACAATAATTAGAGTGTCCATAAATTGAGTACTTGAAACAAAATTCATCATCATTGAAATCGCACCACTTAGCAAATGCAGAACCTATTAAACAACTGAAACTGAAATTAACATTCAAAACCAAATGTTTCCTCTCTAAATTTCAAAAGAATCATGATTTCGGTAACCATCAGAGGTAACGATAAAAATTTCAGGAAAATTTGATCAGATTATATAAAAGATCGAACAATCTAAAATCTGTAAACGAATACAAACACGATCAAAATCAGCTGCTCAATGAATTAGATGAAAAGAATTTTGGGAAAACGATAACCGTTATGTGAGAAAAAGAAATTACGTCAATTGTTATGATGGTCTTTTTTTCTTGCAACATGGGTAATTTAGTCATGAATATTGACCAATTAGATTAGCGTTTAATAACTTGGACTTATGTGAAATAAGTTTTTTAAAAGCTATATTTAGTTTAAAAGTAAATATTTTGCTAGATTTAGTTGAAACATATTTTGAAAAGTGATACATGTGTAATTTTCTCTTTATATAAACTAAAACATAATTTTCTTGCTAATTTAATCGAATTGTTTTAATAATATATTAGTAGATATATACTTATTTTCTTAATCTGATCAACAATTTTTAAATATTGTTGGATACTTATTTTGCTGAATAGTAATCTTTGCCAAATTGATCTATAATATGATGAATTAATTCATTTACTATGACATTTATACTTTTGAAATTGGATGTATATATTGTATAAAATAAAAGAGTTCCATATCTTAATTGAAACTTTAAAATTGCTCCGTTCATAAATATTTAAGTTTTATGTCTCAAATTTTAGTTATTTACTTCAAGATTATTCATGCCTATAATGTTAATTATCGCATAAAGTTACAAAGTAAAAAAAATACTGTCCTTTGTTTACTCGATTTTGAGGTGGATGTTGTAAAAAAGATTTTATCGATTTCACTTCTATGCATAAGGTGCATTGCATGATCAACACACATCACAATCTATACATACATAAATCTATAAATCTATATTATGATGTGTGGTGGTCCTGTCATGCACTGAGTGCATAGAAGTGAAATCCAGATTTTATACAATAAAGACGATTCTTACTAATGATCATGGTTAGATATGCTTTTCACATGCTATACAAGAAGACGATCATTTTCACTTCAAACTTTTACTTCTATTTTATTTTTTGGTTATTAAACACAAGTAAAATAAATAAATTGCATAAATACAAGGAAAAAATTGCCAAAAATATGTGGGCTTTATGTCAATTTTATGCAGTAGTCTCACAGGCAATCTTGCTATTGCTGCTTATCACGACCTTGAGTATTCACTTCTATTTGCTGCTATTCTTCATGGTCGCAGAATGGTTAAGAAGTCAGGCCCAGCCTACAGCGTTACTGCACTTGCTATGTGAAACAACAGATCAAGCCAATCTTGAAGCCCACTTTGCCTTTTGTGTCATATTTGACGAATGTGTGATTGAATATTGCAGATACTGGATTCAGCGTATATGGATCAAGTATGATTCCCCGATCAAATCACCAATAATCATTACATGAGCATGTCCCGTTTTTAAAATGGTGGAACCTGTGCATATCACGAACAACTATCTCTCGTTTGGTCACGAGAGAGATATATTTAGTGGCATTGTGGCAATCTCCACAGACCCGAAGGTTTTTCCTGATATGAATAGTCATCCCGGCACTTGCATTCAGAAGTCCAAATGCAATGGCAAGCTTCTCACTATGAGTATTCAGCAACTGCTCCTGAACATCATCTTCAACATCATGAATAGAACTGGTATCAGGGATATACCCAGCTATTTTAATCCTATCGATCAACGTCTCAAGATAGGCATATATCTTCTTGGATTGAGGATGACTCGTGTTCCCAGAATAGAAAGTGTGAACCTCATTTTTCAAGTCCACCGAACTGCAACCAGGTGTTTTCTGAATCCCTTTTTTCTCCATCATTGTTCTTACTTTAGCAACTTTATCCCACATTGATGCTAAGGCATAAATATTGGCAAGTAAAACGTGATACCCACCGTCGTCTGGTTCTAAATTGAATAGCTTGTCAGCAGCTTTCTCTCCTAAATCCACATTTTTGTGAATCTTGCAGGCTCCCAGCATAGCACCAAAGACGTTGATCCCTGGTTCGACTGGAATTCTCTGGACAAAATCCCAAGCCTCTTCAAGTCGACCAGCTCGACCAAGCAAGTCAACCATGGCTCCATAATGATCCATCGAGGGCTCTACACCATATACCTCTTTCATAATGGTATAGTAGCGTTGCCCGGCGCTTACGAGGCCTGAGTGGCTGCAAGCCGAGATTATGCACAAGAATGTAACATCATTTGGATTTATACTACCTTTACTGCACATTTCATCAAATAATTCCATAGCTTCCATCCCAAAACCATGAGTTCCATACCCGTCTATCATAGCATTCCATGTTGTGACATGCCTCTCATCCATCATGTCAAATAGCTTTCTTGCTTTATACACAGCTCCACACTTTGCATACATGTCAACAATGGCCGTCATCACAAATACATTCTTGTCCAAATACATTCGCACAGCCAATCCATGTATCCAATTCGCTTGGCGTAACACTGATAACTCAGCAACAGCAGTGATGACACTCACTAATGTGAAAGAATCAGGTACCATATTATGCTCTTGCATTTTGCAGAAAAGATTGATAGCTTCAATCACACGACCATTTTGCGCACAGCCTAATATTATAGCATTCCAAGAAACGAGAGTCTTTCCTTCTAGTTTATGAAACAATTTATATGCCATATCAACCCGTCTGCACTTACAATACATTGAAATCAACGAGTTCATCACAGAGACATCCGAACAAAGGTCTAGCTGATCAACTAATTCGTGAAGAAGCTGACCATTCCGAGTATCACCCAAATCACCACATGCGTGCAGAGCTCCCATAACCGTAACATTACTAGGCTTCAGTCCTTCATCCAACATCTTTTGAAATACATTCATTGCTTCTTCCGAATCCCCACTTTGAGCATAACCATCAATCAAGGAATTCCATGATACAACAGTTCTTGACTCCATCCCATCAAAAACCCGTCGTGCCTTTCCTACGAACCCACATTTCGCATACATGTCCAATAAGGCAGTTGCAACATTCACATATGACTCCAACCTGCGTCTCAAAATGTACCCGTGAATCGATTTCCCTATCTTTAAATTCCTAATATCAGCAGCGGCAGGCAATATAGAAACCACAGTAACCATATCAGGGCTATGGCCTTCTTCTTGCATTGAAATAACCAACTCCAACGCCCTCTTTGGCATCCTGTTCTGTGAAAACCCCCCAAGCACCGTATTCCAACAAACCAAATCTCTTTCAGGCATTCTTTCAAACATCTTATACGCCTCATGAATTAAGCGGCATTTAGCATACAGATTCATCACACTGGTCATGGAAAACAAATTAGAGGAGAACCCATTAACTATCAACTGCGCATGAATCTCCTTCCCTCTCCCAGCATCAAAACTATCAGCGCACGCTTTCAACAAATTAGCAAAATTATACACAACCGGTGCCACGTTCTCATACTTCATCCGGCAAAAGAACCTCAAAGCAGCATCTAGAGACGATTTCTGAACATACCCTTTGAGGAGGGTATGATATAGGGGGTCAATCTTGGATTCAATTGGCTCAAACACTTTGACAGCATCATTTAAGCTCCCGTATTTGCAGAACAAGCTGACGAGCTTGGTTTGGAACAAATGCTCGGTGTAGAGGCCGTTCTTAATTACGAGTGGGACAAATTGTTGGAGTTCTTTCATGGAAGTACACAGCTCGAGGAGAATTGCTGCGGGGTGGGTGTATATGTGTGGAGGAATGTGGGTTCTTGGTGAAAGAAAAGGTGGAGCGGCGGAGAGTGGTGGCGGCACTGAGCGAGGAAGTAGGAGCAAGGTCATCGTGTTTTGGCCACCACTACGCCTTGGCGCGAAAGAATGGGCTGCGTTCAAAGTTCCTTCGTGAGACTCTTTAATGGTGAAGTAAGTTTCAGTTTTTTCCGTTTCTGTTCATTCAAATTTAATCCCTAATGTATATGATTTTTTATTTAAATAATATATAACTAATTATATATATATATTTCATAATATAGAAAAAATAAAATAAAATTTTAGATAATAAGTAAAAAGGGCCGGGGTATTATATACTACTCAAAATTCTTTTTAATATAAATTCATAGATAAATGAAAATTTTAAAATAAAACACGATTATAGAAAAAGGAAATCTGAACGTATAAATCCACTTTTTTTTAAAACTCGCATCCGTTATCTTTGAGGTATGAAGTAGATAAACACTGAACTGACGCAATAGACTCAAACCGAAAAAATATTGGCAAGATGAATCGATCTCATGACCTTACGATCACAATCTCGCCCTATTACACGATTCGAACACCCTATTATAGGCATAAATCCATACTTGACGAGTTTATGTCAATATAAAGGTCATCGACTCATTGGGACATGAAATGTTTACTCGGTTTTCATTTATATATTACCTTTTTATTTAAAATCATCTTTAAATGTATAAAAACAAATGGCCAAACAAAAATTAAAATTTATATTTTCAAATCAAGGTCAAACAAGTGTCATTTCTTTAATAATCCCACTATTTTAGTCGATTGACAAATTTTTATTTAAATAAAAATAATTTCAAATTTAATATTTATTGCGTGTATTTTTTTTTCTATTCAATAAAGGTAATTAAAAAAATTCCAATTAAAACTTTTTTATATGAACGGGGTCTAAAAATTACAGGAACGAAGAAAGTGAACGAAACCCCTTATCTCGGGACAAAAATACCACGAAAACCCAAATTTCACAGTAAAGAAACAGCTTCGCCTCCACAGTCCACACACACCAAAATCCGACACCAAAATCCAGTAGTCATGCTTCTTCAGTCTACTATCCCGATACCATCACCAAAGTTTCATCTCCAAAACCACAGCTCGCCCATGTTCAATTCAGTCTCATTTTCATCTGGGATCCTGCAAAGTCGAACATTTTCTATCAAACAGCCCGTTATAATTGTAATTGCCAGTGAAACCCATAAAAATTCAAGCTTTATAACATGTTCGTCACTATCACAGGTTCATAGTTATGGAACAGTCGATTTTGAGAAGAGGCCTCCGCTGAATTGGAATGCTTTATACAAGAAAATATCTATGATGGAGAATCCCGAACTGGGCTCTGCTTCTGTGTTGAATCAGTTGGAAAATGAGGGAAAAAAGATTTCGAAGTGGGAGCTTTGCAGGATTGTGAAAGAGCTCAGGAAGTTTCGGCGTTTTAAATACGCTCTTCAGGTAGAGAAAAGAATTGAAAATGTCATTATTCTTGGAGGTTTATGATATATTCGATGGGTCTTTGAGTAGCAAAATGAACTTGTGTTATGCTTAAAGGCTTCAAATTCTTATAAATTATCTGAATGTTGGTTGTTCTATGGTTCATGGCTGTGGGAATTAAGAGCCCATCATTGTAGTATTTAACGTGGTTTGATATTTTACCTTTTCTTTTATTTGTTCTTTAGAGTTATAATTTTTTTCTTGACTTTTATGAAGTGCTTTGTTTTTCTTGTGCGATTGATGCATTGTTGGTATTTGAGCAATTCTAATGATTTTAAAATTATGTCGAAACTCTACTGTAACAGTAGGATATAGTTATTTGATTGGATTACGAACCAATTATATGGGAAGGGTTGTCTTATGACACTTTGTGCTTACTATGATTTCTTGCCTTCCTGACATTGAATGGCATCGTAAATGAAACTAGAAGGAAAAATGGCCCATTTTGCCACCTCCAGTGCTTATATTGCTTATTTTGAAGTGAGAACAAATTTAAGAGTATCCGCGACTTCTCTGGTTAGAAATCCTTATGTTCCCAGGTGGAGAAGTCACCTTGCAGCTTTATGTTTCTAGTAGGCGAGGACAATTTGGAGGTCTCGCTGATGACCAATACAATGGAGCTCCAAATTATGCATGGACCATTGACTCGGTTGCGTATGAATGTAGTCTTTTAAAATTGATAACTATATTTGCGTGTATCTAATCCTCTGCTACTGAGTGAGTATAAATCTTATTTACCTTATCAGTAGTGGAGTATGGCCGTATGGGTGATTGTAGAATTTTTTGTGTCCCCTCTCTGTTTTCCACACAGAGCTACACTTGTGATTGCACACTTGAAATGAGTTGTATCTGTTTTTTAAGTAACGTGAAATTATCTAAAATGCTAAAGGAACCTTGAAAATATTCTGATTTTATCTTAGTTTTTATTTCCAGCCTTTCTATCTTTCATGAATGATTATTCTTTTCCCTTTTTGTTCATTTTTCTTTTCCCCCTTTTTAGGGGGCAAGGGGTGAATTACGGTTTGTTCTTGTATCTTACAGACACAATCGGTATGGTTTTATTGATGTACTGAAAAGTATTGTTTTGGAGAAACTTAAGACAAAAAAACTAAACAGGGCGAAAGAAAGGAACCGAGCTTGGGAGAAGCCATGTTAAAGGGGTGTAAGAAAGAAGTAGAAGAATATATAGAAACCTCTCCCAGTCCCTCACTGTCACAATAAATATATATCATCTCCACTTTGTCAAACTTTCACTTCTCTCTATTACATCAGGAATTGGAAATGATCCAGGCACTATGAACCATTTATTCAATCTGCGAGGTTTTGGTACCTCTGCGATGCGGGATTCAATAACTTTGGTCCATCGGCTCTCTCCATATGAGGCATTGATTGGTCTGATCTAAATATCTTGTTGTGGGGAGCTTACACATCAGAAGAATTATTAACTATGGTTTCCCATTTCGCATGCACCATGAGACGTGATAGTCTGATCTAAATATCATGCGCAGACAAGTCTCAAATCTGGGAACATTTTTTGTAGTTGTCTTTTGGTTTGTGCTTTATTTTCTGGTTCTGTTTGATGTGGTCAGTGTATTGAATTTTGCACACTTGTTGTTGGGGATGGAATATCAGCATGGTCCTCGTCCATCATTTCTTACAATTTCAAATATCAAGAATGGATGTCGTATTGAAAACTAGTCTAGCCGCTTATTGCATCATATTTCAAAACTTGCTATTCTAGTATGCATAATATTCTTACATGCAGTTTAAAAAAAATTTCTTATATGCACTACAGGTGTACGAGTGGATGAATAATCGAGCAGAGTACTATAGAATAACCACAAGTGACACTGCTATTCAGTTGGACTTGATTGCTAAAGTGCACGGAATTTCAAGTGCTGAACTTTATTTTGTGAAGTTGCCCGAAGCCTTGAAAGACAAAAGAATATATGGATCTCTTTTGAACGCATATGCACGTGCTAGGATGAAAGAAAAAGCTGAAGGGCAGATGGATAAAATGAGAAAACGAGGTTATGCCAGTCATGCACTTCCATTCAATGTGATGATGACTCTCTATATGAACCTAAAAGATCACGAAAAGATCAAGTCACTTCTATCGGAAATGATTGAGAAGAAAGTAGCATTTGATATTTATTCCTATAATATATGGTTGACGACATGTGGGTCTCAAGGATCTCTTGCGGAAATGGAACAAGCGTTTGAACAGATGCAACTTGACCCGACCATCAATCCCAATTGGACAACCTTCAGCACGATGGCTACAGCGTACATCAAGTTGAACCAATCTGAAAAGGCCGACGATTGTTTGAAGAAAGTCGAGAGCAGAATCACTGGTCGGGATCGAATTCCCTATCATTATCTCATTAGTTTATATGGCAGTGCTGGCAAGAAAGATGAGGTATATCGAATGTGGCACGTTTACAAGGCTACCTTCGTCAATATTCCAAATTTGGGCTACCACACTTTGATATCCGCTCTGGTCAGATTAGAGGACATTGATGATGCTGAGAAGATGTATGATGAGTGGCTTTCTGTGAAATCAGCCTATGACCCTCGAATAGCAAATCTTCTATTGAGTTCCTATGTGAAGAAAGGGCTTTCTGACAAGGCGAGGACGTTTTTCGATCAAATGATTGAGGTGGGAGGAAAGCCAAATTCGATGAGTTGGGAGATTCTTGCAGAAGATCATATCAGAAATACAAGGATTCCGGAGGCCTTATCTTGCTTACAGAACGCCGCAGCAGCAGCTGAAGGCTCAAAGAGCTGGAGGCCAAGACCGGAAAATGCAGCTTCAATTCTCAAGATCTCGGAGCAAGAATCTGATAAGTCAAGTAAGGACGCCTTATTTGAGATCCTTAGGCAAGCAGGCTGTCTCGACGATGTAAATTATATGTCCTACATTCCAATTTCTGGCAGTCCAACGTTCATTGGCAACATCCCGGAGGTGGAGGACGGTGTGGTTAGCGATGATGACCAAGTTGCTTTTGGCCTTAGCCAACTCCAGGAGAGCTTGTGATGAAAAATTCCTATCTTGACATGCTTAATAGTTTTCCCAGAGGAAATGGTAACTCTTTGTGATAATCTTTACCGGGCTTATTTGCCACCGTGCTGTGTATAACCTTGTTATGAATTTTTGGTTTCCTTAAATTTCAAGATCAACTTATGGAGCCTTTCTTTGCTTTCTTGGTTAAACGATGACTGCTTGCTTGGTTAAAAGATGAACTAAACGCTATGCCACGAATTACAGGTAAACGGATTAATTTCTTCAAAAAAATTATATGTAATTTTTTAAGAGCTTTCTAACATGAAATTAGTAGCAAGGGCGAGTCTAGGGTGTAAAATTATAGGATTTTTATTGGGTGACAAAAATGTTGGTTTTTTAAATGTGGAGTGGGATGATAGGTCCACCCAGTTATCATAAAATGTTTTTGAGATTTCTGTGTAGGGATTTAGAAATATATAATTGGAAAATGAACGACGAAACCCTAACTAGAGAGTTTACACTGACCACTAAAAGAAGCACAAATGGATGATAGGTCCACCCAATTATCATACATGTACCATGTTTCATAACATGTAATGTGAGAAAGTCCCTATTGTGCCTAAATAATTTGTGAAATACCTAGCCATATCTTGTTGGACTGTAATATTTATCTATGTTTAGAGAGCGATCGAAGCATGTCGCTTGAGCTGGTTTAAAGACTAGAGTTGCACCGTGATCATCATCTATAACTTTTGGTAAATAGTAAGCATTTGATCCTATAATTGGTATCAAATTCAAGATCACGTACTCGATTCCTATGAGTTGCAAGATAGTGCAATTATTGGGAGAGTGATTGTTGTAGTGCAATAATTTTAAGCACTTAGAGAGTGATCGGAGTGTGGCGCTTAAGCTGCTATACAGTTTAAAGATTAGACTTGCATCGTTATCACCAGCTATATCTTTTGGTAAAGCTCCAATAGTATTATTTAGCAATTGTGTGTAGCTCAATTAACATCCTGATTCCCGATTTAGAAATTGGTCTCGGGTTCGAGATTTATAGGTATCATTTCATCTCCCCATAATCAAAAAATAATAATAATAATAAGTGCAATGTAATGGAAAGGTAATGGGATGGGGATGATCACATGGACTAACACATGGTATTCGGTGTGCTTAATGCATACACACACAAATATGTGTTTTTCTCTCATATAAAGTCAATGCACGTTCGGTATGCGCGATATAAGGGGTGAATACGACAATCAACTATCTTTCTTTTTTCTTTTTTTTTTTTCTTTTAAAGAAATCAATTTTTAGGTGTTTAATAATTATTTATATATATTAAATATAGATTTTAAGCTACTTATATTTATTAATTAATTAAAATTATGAAACGGCACTTTAATGAAAAAATAGTACAATATGAATACTCAGACAGGGCAGAAAGGTACCACTGTGCTTTGCCAGCATGGTATTACTCAGAAAAAGACAAGCAAATTTGCATCTGGTTGTAAAGTCAGTTCCTTTGATCCACATATCTACTTTTCTGAACTACCCATTATGCCCTTTTTTATGAAAAATAGATGATTTACTAATAATTAACGATTGGGAAATTTTCATAATATCAAAAGATTTTAAGTAGTAGAATAAAAAAAATGATTCGAAAGGTTGCAAAATTAGCATAATTAAGAAAGTTAATTAATTACTATGGGTTTAATTTATCAAAGCTATATATTCCCCCCAAAAAGAAGGCATATGATCAAGATCCAATATTGCATTTCCCTTTACTTTTATAAAAGTCTTGATAATTAAACCCATATTGATGATTAATTAATCTTTCCCTCTTTTACAAGTTAAGTTCAAATTAAAGAATTATTATCTTATATAGAGCTTAAAACATATAGTCACCTCATTTCAATATGTATAATCAAATTATTGAATCTTTCTATAAACTCGGGTTTTTATATGAGACGATAATTAAACATGATATCTGAGCATTTGGCTAACGCCGAAGTCCTGAGTTTAAAACTCATAAACAACAACTCCACTACACTCATATTAAATATTCACTTGATAGACTCCCAAAAAAGATGAATAAACAGGCTAGCTAACAAGAGGGAAAATGTTAGATAATAATAGGGTTGCTTAACGGGTCGTATCAGCTCGGAACGATCCGGAACCGAACCGATTCCGAACCGGACTAACCTGTCCAGAAACAGTAAGCTACCGGTCCGGATCGGTTCTACGGTTTTGGAACCTGTAACTTACCGCTTCAGGCCACCCGATTTCGATTCCGGATGGAAACAGAACCTAGTGATTTTTAAATATATATATAAAAACGAAAGATTTAGTGTTTAACGGCTGATGAAAGAATTTTTTAATTTTTATTTTCCGGTTCCGGGTTGGAATATAAGATATATTATCATTCTTAATACCGACAAAAGCATTGAAGCATAGGCAAATTAATCATCAACTCGTATGCCTCAAATAATTTTTGGAGCTACCACAAAACCATTTTTGCGAAACTTCGATTTGGAAGGACGGTTTGGTCATTTCATATTATTACCTGCCAAATTAACGACCACCCTACAGTAATGCTTGTTGGTAGATATTATCGTGTATATATAGATAAAGGGAAAAAGTGAAGAAAATAAATATATTTCAATATCACAATCCAAGATTCAAACTACACACAACAATGGCGGAACTAGAGATCCCAAATGTGATGCCTAAACTCATCACCTTCCTCTCTTCTCTCCTGCAACAAGTGGCGGAGTCGAACGATCTCAACCATTCATTCCAACCCCAGAAAATCTCGGTCTTCCATGGCCTCACAATGCCTAACATCTCAATTCAAAGCTATCTTGAAAGAATTTTCAAGTATGCCAATTGTAGTCCTTCTTGCTACATTGTTGCCTATGTTTATCTTGATCGGTTCACTCAACGACAACCGACATTGCAGATCAATTCTTTTAATATTCACAGGCTGCTTATCGCTAGTGTCATGGTGTCCGCAAAGTTCATGGATGACATGTGAGTTTACATTTTACCTGTTCGAAGTTATTCGTTTATTCTAATTTTTTAAGATTTATTTTCAAGAATCTAATTGCTTCATTTGTGAAGTTTTGGTTTGTTTCTTGAGTTGTTAATTTTTTTTAAAAAAATGAACATGGATTGGTTTCTTATTACTTTTTTAGATTTGTTTTCAAGAACCTTGCTGGATTTACGAAGTTGTGCAAGAAATACTGGGTTGGGATTTGTTTTGTGTTGTTGATTTTAAGGTGTGATTCAAAACTTTTAGATGTATTAATTAGTTTCTTGAATAATTACCCTATTTTTTTTCTAATTATTATCAGGGGACCAAGAAAAAAATTTTGTGGGCAGAATGTTCTAGCCCATGTTTTAGCTGTTAGAGCCGTCTCGCATGGGCCTAGTCCTGCTATGAGTGTGGATAGTTGCCACTTATTCTTATCTTACGTTGTATTCTTGGATTTGGCTAATCTAATCCATTTTTCGAAAAAAAAAAAAATATATAAGGCGAAGTATAAGTTCTTGAATATGACAGTGCACATTAAATTTAACTAAATTTTTTATTCATGGGATTGACACATCCATAACAAAATCCAGCTTTCATCATTTTTCAAAAATTAAAATTAGTCTCGAAATAAATATACCCACTCATGTAGTGTGGGGAAGGGTATTATGTCTCGATCTAACAGTCGTATCTGAAAGCAACAATCCAACAAAAGGTTCGGCTTTACCATCACTCATATCACATGATCATGCCGCATTATAGTGTAAAAGCATATATTCAAAATTCAAATATAACCGACACTTTCAGCCTAGCCAGATTGATTGTCACGTTGTCCCATTAATGGGACGGCTCGAGTTCGAGCCTTGTAAACCACAATTCACCTCCCCTTTGATCAAATATAATGTAACCTTTTGGAACAATAGACGTTATGCGATGTGATATGTGAGGGATGGGCATTTAAAAATTATGTTCATCTCACTCTTGTGCTCGATGGCTCAAGACGATCACATTTTATTAAATATGCGCTATTAATGTGACTTACACATGATTGAGAGTATATATATATATCCTAACAGTGATAATTAGTTTTTTGCTACGATTTTATCTTTGAAGATTAGGAGATAGAGATATTGTATGCACGTATAGGTCTAATATTATTATGATCCAGGTATTACAACAATGCATACTATGCTAAAGTTGGAGGAATCAGCACAAGAGAAATGAACTTTCTTGAGGTGGATTTCTTATTTGGATTAGGGTTCCATTTGAATGTGACTCCCTCCACTTTTCACACGTATTCTTCTTACCTCCAAAAAGAAATGATGCTTCATCCGCATATAAATCCTAAATCTTCGAAAATATATCTGAGCTTCAATTACGAAGATGAATCATCCCAGCAACAACAACATCAGCAGCTCGCTGTTTAAACTCAGTGTAATGTTTTTTTTTTCAATTTTTTTTATAGCTAGGATATAATTAGGATTATCTTAATTTATTTTTAAAGATATTTTTCGTGGAATGGCAAATTATTTGGTTGTGCTGTAATTTTATTGGTTTTTTTTTTAATGTATGAATGTTGTGGGGAGTAATGTGGAAGTAGTGTGTTGGAATGTACATAGTTGGTTAATTCTTGTTTACAGTCGGACTGAATATGTTATTTTAATTTAAATTCTTGCAAGATGATAAATGGAAATATTATTTCCATATTTGTCCACAAGATCTTTAATATCGAATCAAGTGGATGAATCTAGAACTTTTGTTTTATGGAACAAAAAATAATAACATAAAAATTTGAGGACAGCTGCCCTCTCTTAACATGTGCATTTGCCCAATCAACAACCGTCTCCAAATATATATCTACGGAGATTGATGGAGTCATCGTTATCTCCAATTATAATTTTTTTATAATGGAGCTTAAATTTATTTTGAGATCCAGATAATTTTAATATATATCGTATTATATGTCAAGATTTTACTATAATTTAAATTAATTGTCACCATTACTGATTTCTTTTTTTAGGTTACTGCTCGAACTCGAACTCAAATCGTCACAAAAAAAGACATAAATCTTTATCACCCGACTAAGGATCGGAGGCTCATCAGTCATCACCATTACTATTTTTATTGCACTACTTAATTATCTTATTTAATATGATCAATTTAATATTTTATACATGTAAAATAAGAAATGGGTGAGGTGACAATAACAATGATTTGCACAGTGGCGTGGTCATTACAATTCAGGCAAGTTCACAGAAGGGAACATTATATACATGTGCCATCATGGGACTATATTATTTTTTATTTATTTATTACATGTGCATATGCAACTTGAGACAGGGATTGACAAAATAGAGGACATGGATTTATTTGATGCGGGATTGTTCTTCATGGCATCATAGTCATTGTATTGGCACGCTCAACAAGTCTACCAATTCAATGATTGGGTATGCCCAAAAAGTAATGCCCAACATAAGTGAGGACATGGGGATAAGAACGATTTATTTATTTTTTATCAATGATATTAATTATTATCGATTTTTACAATATTTTATCAGTATTAATTTTATAAAAATTTTGTATAAACATTCAAGTTAGTATACAATTCATAGTTTTGATTTAAAAAATTACACAAATATATATATATATATATATATGAAAAAAATAGATCAATAATATAATATATTTAAATTTATTATTTTATCTTGTATTTTTTTTTTAAAGTTGGAGATAACTATTTATTTACTAATAATAAAATCATACAAACTCTTATCTTTTGTATGCTTTTCCATGAAATATTGGGAGATTTTTGGACATTCTCGAAATTTTAGAAAACGTAGAATCCAAATCAACTATCTAAGTAAAAAGAAAAAAAAATAAAACAATAATTATCAATCTTTTTGCCTGGTGAGTGGGAATATTTGATGCCATCCTCCTGGGTAATGTCCTGATACATCCACTATATATTGAAAATATTCAATTTGAATATGCACAATGTATGGTAAAATTTATCCACAAAAACATTATTAATAGGATAGCATCAAAATAATTTAGTGGCTACAAGTATTTTTATTTAATTTATAATTATCATAATTCTATAGTGGGCCTGGACAACTTACATTGTAAAGTATTTGTTTTCAAAATAATTTTGAAAATTTTATTTTTTTTGAAAATTCATCTCATCGTATTTTAATATCTTCATATTCTTACTTCGGAAAAAAAAAATAAACTATCTTTCTAATCGATTAATATTTTCATTCATATTTTTCACATTCCTGAAAAATAATAAATTAAAACTTACAATTTAAATTTCTCATAGTTATTAAGGATAAAGACATTTGATGTGAAATGTCTGCATTGAAATAAAACTATAGAAGTATCCTATCTTTTAACTCAATTTTTTTCAAAAAAAAACCTTCACAATAATACCAACACCAAATAGTATTACCTAAATTTTATGAAGATATCATTGTCAACGTTTATTGTTAAATCAAGCAAAATCAATTTTATAACTAATTATTTTGTTGCATAGTATGCATATAAAATGAATTGATGCATGCATCATATATGCATATATTATCTACAAAAGTACACACCATGTGTACGGATCGACGACATGAGAAACTTCTTGCATGCATCGAGTGTGAGCCCATGTGCATCTACCCATATATATAGAAATTTTATATGAGAATTTAGACAAATATTCAAACCTTCTTCAAAAATTTTAAAATTTTCACACAACCCTCATTACCAACCCAGAAAACATTTAATATGAGATAGGTGTAACAAAGTCGAAATTAGATCACCCAAAAATTTCAAACAAACCATGAAGAACATGCTGGGATTTACCCTGAAAATGATATTTTCAGATTGTGGTTCAATGCCTTCATTTCTTATACTTACACACTGATTTTGGTCGTGTGTATAAAATGAAAGTTGTTCAAAATGTTTTATAGTTTCTGGGTATGTGTAATACCCTTGTCCCACATTGGTTGTGGATGAAATTTAAAGTGGTTTATAAAGGCTTACAATGGACTATTATAGAAACTTGGGTTAACCATTTTCGTAGAACGAGGACGGATAAGAAGTAGTTGTTATAGGAGCCCATTGTGCAACCGCACTTGCGCGGGCCTGGGCCCGGGGCATGACAGAATGATATCAGAGCCGGTCACCGGCAGAAAACACCGAAGATAAGTGCTATGCGGGGCAAAGTGCTGCGTGCGTGGGAGCCACCTCTTGAGCCTAAAGGGGCAAAGTGCTACACGACAAGGGCCACCTCTTGAACCCATGGGGCAAAGTGTCACGTGCGTGGGAGCCACCTCTTGAACCTGCGGGGCAAAGTGCTACATGACGGGAGCCACCTCTTGAACCTGTAGGAGCCACCTCTAGATTCTCGGTGCCGGTGGATCGATGAGTTAGATCGCGACGAGGACGTCGCGTTCTAAAGGAGGGATAATTGTAATACCCTTATCCCAAATTGGTTGTGGATGAAAATTTAAAGTGGTTTATAAAGGCTTACAATGGACTATTATAGCAACTTGGGTTAACCATTTTCGTAAAGCGTGGATGGATACGAAGTAGTTGCTATAGGAGCCCATTGTGCAATCGCGCTTGAACGGGCCAGGGCCCGGGGCATGACAGTATGTCGATCGATTGCTCAAAACGTCATCTTAGTTCTGATTTTCAGCGACCGAAACACCCGAGTTAATCATTTCGAAAAATCAAATCTTGGCAAAATCAGTTAAGAATTTCAAAATGGTTTCTGAACAAACGTTGTAGATGACGACGAGTCGAACATTTTATGAAAATCTCAGCAATGCGTGGCAGTCAGAGCTCCGCCGAAGCCCCGGCAAGGCGGCGCTTGAGACGCACGCGCCTCCACGAGTTTACATTTTTCGGCGGCCGAACATTGCACTTATTTTACGCATTTCTGGAAAGTTTCATGATTTTATGATTGGATTATCATGATTTTTTAAAGTCTTATTCAAAATTACTCGGACAAGTTTTGTACAAAAATGATTTCAAGAATGTTCAACTATATATTTGGGTTCCTAATCCGTAATCACTATAAATTACCTTATAGTTGTGAGGTGAGGTTACTACCGATTTATTGTTATACAACCTTTTTGGCATTTGGCCTGGAATTTACAGTAAACTGTTATTCATTATCCCACTGTCATATATATCATCATATTGTACATCACATCATTCCATTGGTCATCTTGATCTGCATGTTCAATTATCTTAAATGTTATCAATTATTAATTGATTCCTTTGATTGAACAACTCCTTTGACTGAATGAATAAATGAATGACTGACTGGAGCCCTTGATATTTATCCAGTGGACAACGCGGCTTCGGCCTGGGAAGTGAGTCCAATGAACAATGTATGACAGTCGGGGTACATGGTTCACATTGGCTCGTTAATGAATGAATGTACAGATCATATCTGAATATGCGAAAAAAGTGCTACACCTAACTGTTTGGTGTGAGCCATCTCTTGAACCCACAATATTCACTCTGAAATCCTAAAGCATCACTGTTCATTATTGATAATTACTTGATTACAAGATCTTTTTTACATGACATATCATATTGAGACATTTGCAGTGTTTGATAATTACAAATAGGAAAGCCACTATTATTCTCTCACTATGTCCTCAATGACTTAACATCTGTTTTCATTGTTATTTATTGTGAGTTTTCAGATACAGGAGTACTGGAGCCAGAACCGGAGGGAAATTAGGAAAAATGAAAATTCTGGCTTACCGGGACTGTAATCGTATTTTATCTTTAATTAAGTATTGGACCATTATAAGGAGTTTGTATTGGGATGTATGTTGTTATTAACAAGTTTGTAAAAATGCTTCCGCTGCCATTTACGATGCACGGACACTGACACGTCGACACGGATTTTCAAAATTTTCAGGATACGATAAGGCTGGGACACGCATATATATTTTTATATTATATATATATATGTATATATATATATATATATATATATATATATATATATATATATATATGTGTGTGTGTGTGTGTGTATGTGTGTGTGTTATACATGATATATTACAAATACTAGAAATTGACATTTTTTAAATTCTAAAACCACGTAAAATTAACAAAAATTTTCTTACCAAATTCAAGAAGCATATAAATAAATGCATGTCACTGGAATCATCGTAATATTACTCATATTAACACCAAATACATATTACTTTAATTAATATAAAATTTAACAAACATGTCCAAATAAAATATAACACCAAAAATGTTCTTACCAAATTCAAATTTGATTTTGATTTCAAATTTGACAAAATTTATTTCTCGAATATTCCCAAGTTTGAGGTTTGGCTTGGCTTCGTATTTAGGAAAATAGTAAAAAATAATTTGTCATAAATTATAAAATTAGATAATTTATCGGAATATAATTAAAAAGTATCATTCAAGTTATAATAATATTTCAGGAGCAAATTTTTTTAAAATTTTATTTAGGGGAGTGTAGATGACTCGAATTCGAGATATCTTATGTTGAGAATATATGATATTCACTATGTCAATGCCTTGTTTGATTTTATTTCCTACGGTGATTTCATGTCGTCAGCATATAGAGATGTACCACAATTCATTATTTCATTTTTGCATTATCAAATATTAAAAAAATAACAATTTGTATAAAACAAAATTTAAAAAATAAAAAATAATAACCATTGAACCCGCCACTGACAAAAAAAGTTGAACCCTCCACTTCAAGTGGCGAGTTCACTAAAATCGTCAGTACAAGAGACGATTTACTATATTTTCGTAAACGTTTTTCAAGTTACGGTATTTGTTTTTTTTTTTAATAATATTGTGATAAATAATCCGTGAATAACCGGTCAAGATTATTAATTTTAGACCAAAAGAGGAAGGATCAAAATGGTGATTAAGAGAATTTGAACCCGACGTGAATCGAACACGCAACCTTCTGATCTGGAGTCAGACGCGCTACCATTGCGCCACGGATCCTGTTTATTAAAGAAGCTTTGTAAAATTATATATATACCTTAATATCTTTGACGGAATTTAAGCAAATTCAGATTAGCTTATTAGTACATATATAATCGTTTGATGAAAGTATTGAAAGAAAGTATTTGATTTAAATGTCTATAAGGAAAAATATATGTTCATTGAATGTTGCTTTACATAAACTTCAAGAAATCTTTATACGGTTTTTTTTTATCTAATAGTCTAAAAATTGGGGATTTTTTCTTATTCTTGATAAATTCCCTCTCTATTTCTTTCGATCTATACAAATAGATAAGGCTATCTATTAGTCGATTTGAAAATGACATGTTCAATTAGGTTTCTTAGTAAGAAAATGGCTTCTTTGAAAATAGATATAAACGAAGGTAAGGGTATATAACATTGAAATTTGAGGTTCTATTATTGATGAGGTATTTAAAAGTCCAAATTATTATATGTTGTAGATTGCACTGACTATCCTCCCAATTAATAGTTTCTTTATAGTGAAAGCTCGTTTGTTTACTATGTTTGTGACGAGTGTATATCCATAAGTAGGAGTGAACAAAAATCTGATTTAACCAAATTAACCCATCGAACCGAATTAATTCGAAAATTCTGCTCGGCTAATTCGGAAGTTCGAAAATTTGGCTCGGGTAATTTGGAAGTTCGATTTTCATTTTTTTAAAATATCAGTTTAATTAGTTCGGTTTCAATTTTCATTTCAAAAATATCGATTAATCCGATATTTTATTTTATTTTTTTATTTTATTAATTTTTTATTTTATTTGTTTTTAAAAAATATCGATTACTTCATTAACCAACCGAAATAACCCATGTTTTATCGGTTCAATTTATTCAGTTTTAATAATAAAAATCGGCCGGTTCGGTTTTTATAAGTTGAGTTTTGACCTAATGCTCAACCTATCCATAACCTAATACAATTTATGTTGTCCCGTGTGCAAGATAAACTTAATTATTATGGAGATGGTTATCACTAAATGTCATAGAAATAACAATAATTAATTCCAATATACAACTTAAATTATTCTTCAAATTACTTATCGGCTATCGAAACTCAGACATGAAATTTATCTTAGAACAAAACTGGAGAAACAAAGAAGACTCCATCCTCCTCAAATAGCGAATTATATCAGCATAAATCTGAAACGCCACACCAACAAATTCAAGTAGGACAAGCAGGTCGTTTGTCCAACCCCAAAACAATTAAGACAGACCTTCAACCTCCATGTCCAATTTCTCCAAAAGCAATCATGTAATCTACTAAAACTTAATAAATTTGTTTGGTAAAAAATTTCAAGTTACCCCTCGTCAAAATTGTTGAATCAACCAGAATCACGGTAAAATTTGAGCCCAGTATTTACAGGAAAAGACAGAAAGAATTACCACCTTATTTTATTGTATAAAATTTCCACCCGAGCCATCACCACCACTCGGTCACTCATTTGGAATGTTCGGGTTCCAACGTTCACGTACCAGATATCCAATTAGTGTAGATATAGGTGTAACATAAGTCACATGATGAACGTGCGTGGACGCGGATGCACGAATTCGTCAATTTTTAAAATATTTGAGTGTGAATATACCTTAATACACGTATATATATATATATTGATGAAATAAAGTTAAACATACTTAATATGCATCATATTTGACCAATTTACATCATTTTTATATTATTTACAGTGCAATTCAAATCTTTTATTCAATCGCTCTCCTAATATGGATAATTATTGTTCTCCTAAAAATATATTTTAGATAATGAAAAATGAAAATGAATTATTAATATTTGGTCATAAGATAATTAATATAAAAAATGAAATCAAATATTATCTCTGTGTTTCAACATGTTTTATAATAGTATGAATTTATAAAAAAATGACTATTTTCGAAGAATTAATAATGTCTAACATTTAAATTTACGACTTAGTAAAACATAGTACGTGACTAAATAAGACTTGGTCGTAAAGTTCTACACGCGCACTCAATGCGTCAGATCACGACTGGAGCGTCGGCGAGCGATTTAGTAAAACTTAGTGCGTCTTAAAGCACCGCACAAGCATTCAATGCGTCAGTTCAGGACCGGAGCGCTAGTGCGCGAAAGAGGGGTAGAAGGATTACGTGACTTATGATGTAACACCAAGTGTAATAGCATATTTCTACCGACAAAGTCATTATTAAGTAACAAGACATGGCACCAGTAAACAATAGGAGCTAGTTCAACAATCAAGCTACAGCTTTTTAGATCCCCAGTAATTCACCATAATAACAGTGCATAACGTATAGATTTCATAAGATGATTAACTTCTCTCGCAATCCAGAAAGACCAATCTCAATAACACCAGTCCAATCAAATGTTAACCTATTCAAGTGCCATTTTGTTTTAACTAAGAAGATAATGCCTACTTATGTCTCGTGACTCTCGTTTCAAAATATTGCGAAACAATGCTGTTCCAAAATTTTATCACGGGATCATGACACAAAACCAGTAATGTTTCGATAAACATAATAAATACTTCGCCAATGGCTCGTTATATCACACACGCCTTTAAGTTTTTTCCATGTTCACCATATCAGCTATTGCTTTACTTGTCATTTCTTTCTCCTGTAATTTCACCAGGAGAAGTCACTAAAACGCATTATTTCTACATCACCCTGACAAAGTCTCCAATATAGTTCTGAAAACCTCAAGAGTGCCCTTGCTGCAGAGTATAATATAGGATAACAAGAAACTCCAAACCACAGATCTTTAAATAGTCTGATACAGTACATCCCTTGTAATTGATTCTCAAATCCGCCCTCCCACTTCTCTATCTCATATGAATAGGCTGTATACGTTCATGCAATGCTTCAGCTGGACATGGGAGAATTAAATCCGAACTTCAACAGTCCAAATCCTACAGCAGCTCTTCACAATTCCACTTTCTGCCATAGACAAAGTCGAGAATAATCACAATGCTCTAATTCCATCCCACACAGAACTTATCAAAGCGTATGCAAACTCCGGGTCAAATAGGGTTTGGACCCAAAGAATCGCTATCTAAAACACAAAACAGTGTCTAAATGCATTATGGAAGCAAGCTGATGCCCCAAGATGGCATGTGACAAAAGGCATACCTCAATAGTAAGTTCTAGAACCACCACTTCCCATGTAGCTATTACCACTTAAACCTCGTCCAGGATAGAGTGATGAGTAAGAGCTACCACCAACCTACATGTGGCATAGACAAGACAGGTTATTTCATGTAAGCCATACAGTCATATAGAAAAACATAGAAGTACAAGCATACGTCACTCCCACGAGACATGTAATCACCACCAAAGCTTGACGAGTAAGTACCACCATCACCACCTCCATGAGAGCCTGGAAGGACAGAAGTTAATTGTATTAGAGTAGTAAAAACTTCGCTTTATCACCAATAAATACCAAATCAATCACATTAAAAAAACTTTGAACTCATATAACTCGGATTTCGGGCCAGGTGGCCTTCTCTCAACCCACAATCACACAACCTGAAGTGGCACCACTGTAACCCATGCCTGGATGCTCACTGTAAAGCCTGTGAGAATCTGGATTAGACAGGGAGGTCCGATTTCCACCATATACTGGATTTGGCCTACCGAGCCTGTCATTTATAGAAGCAAATGAACGTAAGATAGTGTGGTTGTTGTATTTTGGGAAAAAATATATATAAAACAACAAAAAATAGCGCACAAATTTAGAATGATCGGACCTTTCACCATAAGCATCACCATAGTGTGCAGCATTGCTACCAAAATCATAATCCATACGAACACGAGTGTGGCGTACTCCTGTCTCAGCATAGCGTGGAGGAACATCATCCTTACATGCATACTCAAAAGTCAAATTTTGGTTTTGCAGATTTGACAAAATACAAGAACAGCTATTCGAATATAACATGTAACGACGATATTCAGGAAATTACCAAGGTAATATATGGACGTTTGGACCCAGACATCGAATCATATTCACGCCCCCGATGCTCACGATAAGTTGGTGGTGGCTTCTCATATCTTGGACTGTAACCATCATCAACATAAGCTCTTCGTGCTGCAGCTCGTGATGAACCATCTCTAGGCAAATCAGGGTAACCAGATCCATGAGGAAAAGAATCATCTCTATATAATGCACGCCTTTCAGAAGGAACTCTTGACCCATAGTCGAGATCAGCCACTCGGCTTCTAGGATTAGGGCCCTCAGGACGACTGTAACCCCTCTTTAAACCACTATCAGGATATGGAACTGCAGAGACAATATCAAAAAGTTAAACAAAAATAACGAGCTTAATGTAACAGAAACGTGATGCATACCAGGTGGTCTCCGATCATAGGACCTTGGCAAGGGAACAACAGGTCTGCTCCTTGGAGGACCATTCACAAGTAGTCTTCTGTCTCGAATGTTTGCAGGCCTTTTGAACCCACGCTCGACTACAGCTGGAAGACGTGGTCCTATTCTTCTTGGACCACGAGGAGGGATACTGCGTGGAACAGGCCGGCTCCATGTGCTCCGATTACCGAGAATTGAACCACGTCTATGCCAGAATTCTCCATAAGCAGCATGTTTTCCTTTGTCCCTCTGAAGTGGTCTTGACAATCTTGCCCTAACTCTAGCCTGAAACCAACAGCTAATTATTGCAGACTAACAGCTTGAATGAACCAAAAAATCCAGTTACAATATGAATGTATGATCAGAAACCTTTTTATCTCCTTCACCCAATTCCTCGTTATTGATACTTCTAGCGCAATTTACAGCTGCATCATGGGTCTCAAATGTCACAAATCCATAATCCTTCCTCCTGGCAGATGGCATATGACGAGCAAGCTCAACATTCTCAATCTTCCCATATATTTTAAGAAGTTCCTTGACATAATCTTCATCCCAAGAAGTAGAGAGACCGTCCACAAATACCGTCTTAACCTGAACTCAAGTTAACAATGTCAATAAAGCTTAACAAAATTAGTATACAGCAGTCAAAAGGAGTACTAAAAATTTATGCAGCTAAACCCCACTCATTAACCGAATGAAGAGGGATAGGACAGAATCACATGATACCAAAAGCACACTCAAGAGCTACAATAAAAAGCAAAGTATGTAGGGACCTATGATAACATGACAGTCGAAATGAACTTTCAATATGTAACAAAGTCTGGAATAAACCTCAAACTCTCATCATTAGCTTGACTTTTTACTCCTTAAAAAAAACCCAAACTATTCACATCAAGACAGTCCTCGATATGTCAGCTAAAAAATGGCTAATGAACTTGTAGTGACCAATGAAAATCATTAAATCTTATCTGGGTAAAGGTAACTCGAGAGAAAAGAATAGCATTACTCCAAGCATACAGAGACATTTCTGGAACCAACTGTTCAACCATACATCTAATGGCAATAATATGGAAAATAAACTACGCTAAGGAGGGCTCGTAATCCTTTTAACCAAGCGGCAAACTTAGCCAAAGTATGTACCTGGGCCATGATTTCATCACCAGGGTCGAAGAAAGAATCTGCAAAGGAAACCTTAGCAGGCCTATCAACTCCAAAAACTACACCTCTCCTCTGTAGACGCTTAAAAGCATCCATAGCATCAGATCGCGAGTAGAACTCTAAGAAGGCAAAGCCTCTATTCATCCCCACATTATTACTGTCTTCAACCAATGCCAAACCCTCGATATTCTCAACACCATAGTGCTTTAACTTCTCCTTCAACTGGAAGCACATTAAGTAGCAGTGAGCAGTAAGCAATCAACTATCTAAATCTATAGAACATTGATGATTGACCACAATCAATCTACTTACAGCTTCTTTTGTCCATTTCCTGCATATGTTACCTAAAAATAACGTATCACTGTCTTGACTTGGAGCAACACCACACTGCTTGCCATGAACCTGGAAATTGGGTTGTCAAGAATATATGATTGAACATATTGTTAAAATTCAGTAGTTGTGACAACTACGAAATTGAGAAAGTACCACAGGGTTTTTCAGCTGAGTACAAGCTCGTTTAGCTTGTTCCACAGTCGCAAAACACAAGAATGCAAAACCCTTGTTCTTTTTAGTTTGAGGATTCATCATAAGTCTTACTTCAACAACTTCGCCAACTTCACTGAAAACTTTCCTAAGATCATTCTCAGTAGCATCCTTATCCAACCCCCCAACAAAAATTTCAAACCCCTTGCGCTTTCGTCTTTCTTTGAAAACTTCATGATGTTCTCTTTCCTCAGCAGAAACTACCATTTCAGCATGCACCTGCCTTGCTAGTTCGTCATCTTCCTCAGGTTCAAGTTCTTCTGGAATATCTTCCACGTCCTCATTCAAATCACCATTATCCTCTTCACCAATATCCGCCTCCTCAATCTCTTCCTCTACTTCATCTCCCTCTTCATGAGGATCTTGATTTTCGTCATCCCACTCTTCTGGAGGATCTTGTTCAAGATCCTTCTCATCGTAATCTCCACCAGCATACTCTTCAGTTTCATATTCTTGGTCATTATCGTCCAAGTCTAATCTTTCACTTATTTCGATGTCAACAGGATCATCTGAATTGTCATCCTCTGTCAAGCAAAAACAGGGAGATACAGGGCAAGGACAACGAACAGATTGAAACTACTAGATGTTGACGACCTCCAATCACCAACTTGTAATAATGCATAAACCGATACTTAAACCACAAAGACATTTACAAAATCATGCTACCAAAAAACAGTCCTGAATGAAGGAGCTAACATTCGGAGACATAAAAGAAAAGAATGTCAAGTGCTCCAAGAATAAATCTTCTGTAAGAAGGCCTTCAGGGACTAACGATTCCATACCTAGAACATTTATCTTCACACTTTGCCCACGACAAAAGTTGTCTCTAAACCAATGACTTAAAAATGTTTCACCACATCCAACTTCAAGGAAGTATATGACATATGAGAGTCCTAAAACCAACTGAATTTTTCAGACTATCAAAATATCCATAGCCAACAAGTGGAGGAGGTTATACACTAAAACACATTTCTTTGAAGCCTTGAATTATCAATTACATTTGCTGGAATGATTGATTCGTTAATCAAAAGCACATTGTTCTCAACAAACCTTGTCCAAAGTCATGGAAAGATCAAAACAGCTTATCAAAATTTGACAGCAGCTCATTACTTGATTGTTCAGTATCCCAAATAATGCAGACAATTCTTATTGTATAAGAAAGTACGTTATAGCGCCGATAATAAAATAGATTCTGACATTGCAATCATAATAAGAAAATATCCAACAGGGAACAGTCAATTTATACCCAAACTAGATAATAAATAAGATTCTGACATTGCAATCATGATAAAGAGAATATCCAACAGGGAACGGTCAATTTATTTACCCAAACTAGTTCTCTTTATTTCTTAAAACACTTCAGAACCATGACAAAGTGAGTTTTCAGTGGAGGTAAAAGGTATTGAGTTACCCAAATAGTCCTCTGTCAATTATCAAAAAATACATCATACTCGAGAGTAACAGGCAGTCAGGAGGGGAAGAGAAATTTAATTTCCCTAACTAATACTACTGTTTGGGAAAAGACATTGCAAATGTGAAGAAAATGTATCTGGTGGAGAAAAAGAAGATAAATTCACTGAACTTTTAGGGCTCAAGCAAAAAAATAGCAGTAACGCCAAGGCAATTTCTTGTGAACGAATAGCAATACAACATATAGCCTGAGTCCAGTTTAATCCTTCGGCCTCACAAGTATTCTAACAAGAACCATCAAGACAATATCTTCTTTTTTAGGATGACAATCGTCTCAGCATCTCAACTTATCATCCCCCCGTCACCAAACACACACAAACAAAAAAATAAAGGAAAAAAGAAAGAAAGAAATCTGTTAAAGTTGCTATGTATTTTTTGTAATAGTGTAAACGTGTTTTTGCTTTCTTAGTTGTAGTCAGTTGTTAGCATAAATACTGCTAGTTGTACTTTGACTGATTAACGAAAATGAAGAATTGTTCTTCAAATGCATTTTTTCTCCGCTGCATGCTAAGTTCCAACATGGTATCAGAGAGCTAGGTCTCTCTCGATCCTTTTCATTTTTTTTTGATTGATCAATTTTGTTTGATACAATCTCGATTTCTCTACGGTCACAGTTGATTGTAATTTCTTATCTCAATCTATCAATTTTTTTTGGTTACGGATGGCTACTGTGCCTTCTTCAACAACTACCGCAATTGATGCGTCAGATCCTCTCTTCATCTCTTCAAACGATACACCAGGTTTGAGCTTAATTTCTGAGCAATTAGTTGGCACTGATAATTACAGTATTTGGAGTCGCGTAATGTTAATCGCATTGCGCGCCAAAAATAAACTTGCGTTTATCAACGGAAGCTGTGACCGACCTGACTCTAAATCAGGATTGTTGTTGCAATGGGAGAGATGCAACACTATAGTATTGTCGTGGATTATGAATGCAGTTTCTAAAGAAATATTTGTAGGCATTGCATATGCTACTGATGATGCGACTGTGTGGAAGGATCTGAAAGAAAGGTTCGATAAAATCAATGGATCACGAATTTTCTCTATACATTGAGAAATTGGTGAATTGAGGCAAGGTAGTAACACTATTTCAGTGTACTATTCGGAATTAAGACAGCAATGGGATGAATATTCCTCACTTGTGGTATTACCGTCGTGCTCATGCGAATCGGTGAAGACATATGTTGTGCTGAGCACGATCAACAACATAAACTACTTCAATTTCTAATGGGGCTTACAGATAGTTACGTACAAATTCGGAGTCAAATATTGATGATGACTCCTCTTCCAACTGTTAGTCAAGCTTTTGCTATTATTTCACAAGCTCACAGAGAATTGATTAGTCACGTTCCACATCAAGTTGATGCTTCATCATCTGTTTTTTACTCTGCACAGGATAAGAAGAGATCTTTACAGCGTTGTGAGCACTATAATTGGCAAGGACATAGCAAATCTAATTGCTATAAGTTGATTGGTTATCCCCCATGTCATCGTTTATATAAGGGACGGAATAAAGTATTCACTCAGAAACCTTACAAGGATTCACAAGAGAGAAGCCAGATGGAAATGCAAACATGACAATGCATAATGTTTCCACAGATTCAGAAACACGAGGACAAAGTTCAAATTCCATGCTGGGGAGTATGTTTACATCTGAACAATATGCTGCCATTCTGAAACTGCTTGAGAAGGATACTTAATCTGCTGAGCCCGTGGTTCCTTATGCAGCAATGGCAGGTAACAAAAATAATTCTCATAAGCATGTTTGTTCTGATTGGATTATAGATACTCGTGCAAATGATCATATGGTGGGAGATTGTGTTGTTTTATATAATGCCTTACCTTGTGATGATTCTAATGGGGTGGTATTATTGCCAAATGGTTCTAAAACAAATGTCACCAAATTAGGTTCAGTCCATATTACCGATACCATTAGTCTCCATAACGTACTCTGTATTCCAGACTTTCGTTTTAATCTCCTATCAATTTCCAGATTCACAAAGTCACCAATGTTCAGTCACTTTTCTTCCCCATTTTTGCTTGTTTCAGGATTTACAAAATGGGAAGATAATGGGGATTGGTAAAGAAAGGAATGGCTTATATCACCTAGACATTTCAAGCTTTCGATTCCAACATGTAAATCCTACTGTTCCGGAAAGGGATTCTTCTGTTTTTCAACATGTAATACTTTAGTTTCTGTTGGCAATAATGTACCTGATAAGATTTCCAAGTCTTTTCTTTGGCATCAACGATTGGGACATCGGTCTTTAACTCGATTGCAAATGCTATCTTTTCTTGATCATGTGCATAATTTTCAGCATTTAATGTTTGCCCACAATCTAAGCAAACTCAAACAACCTTTCCCAAAACCAGATCATCCATGTCCACGATTCCATTTCATTTAATACACGTGGATGTTTGGGGTCCATTCAATACACCAACCTATAATGGAGAGAAGTATTTTTTAACTATCGTGGATGACTTTACACGTGCTACTTGGGTATATTAGTTGCAATCTAAGCAGGATATTTTTTCAAAGATTAGAAACTTCGTTCAGCTCATACAAAATCAGTTCTCATTTGTTGTCAAGATTATTCGAACAGATAATGCCTTAGAATTTTTCAATAAGTGCACTTCTTATTTTGACTCCTTAGGCATAATACACCAAAGCTCATGTCCATATACACAACAACAAAATAGAACTGTAGAAATGAAACATCGCCACATCTTAGAAATAGCCCGTTCTTTGAAGTTCCAAGTTTCTCTTCCACATATATTTTGGGGTGACTACGTTTTAACTGCTGTCTATTTGATAAATAGAATTCTTTCACCTCTTCTATCCAACAGGTCACCTTTTGAGATGCTCTTTCATAAACCTCCTTCCTAGTCACATCTTCGGGTTCTTGGATGCTTATGCTATGCATCTGTTCTTCCACGGGGTGATAAGTTCTCACCTCGAAGTCATGCTTGTGTCTTTCTGGGCTATTCCAACACCCAAAAGGGTTACAAGCCCTTCATTTTCCTTTCTGGAATCTGTTTTTCCATTTTCCCAACTACCCAAACAACGCCACCCATTTCCTTCTCCATCACACACCTATACAGAACCATCCACTCCAGCACTTATCATTCCTAACAATAATCCTCCTGATTGTTCATCAAGTTCTGATCCTGATGTTTCCATTCCAATGTATGACTTTGTTGTGCCTTCATCCATTTTTTTTAGAAAAGAGAAACCTGTATAAATTAAAAATAGTACCAGAGGTACTAAACGTGTTACAAAATAGCAAAAGCCAAAAAGCACTACAATCCATCCTACGAATAGACAAAACTACAAAAGACCTAGCAAACAAATAATTGGCTGAAGTCGCCAATCCAAAAACGAGGTCCCCAATCTATCACGGCCTCTATTACTAATCCAAAACCACGAACGGAACATGATCAATTCTAGTGAATCTCCCTTGAACTCCCCCGGACCCAAGAAAATGAGATTGTTGCGCAGTAGCCAAATAGTCCAGATAACCGCCTCCCAAATGGTCATCCATGCCTTCTTCCCCTTTGAATGATACCATAGACCCATGTGTTGCCATAAACGGTCGACAGGGATAAGACTGTTGAAACTCCTAACCACTTGTAGCATTGCATCCACAACTTATAAGATTCCGAACACATGAATAGCACGTGTTGAGTTGTCTCTTGATATTGTTTGCAAAACACACATTCGGCCGCCTCCGATCCCGCGTATACATTTCTTCTACGCAGATTTGTCACTGTCGGAATTCTGTCTCTAAGGACTCTCCACATGAAAGCCGCCACTTTAAGCGGTGCATGTGTCCTCCAAATGCCTTCATCCATTAGGCGTTCTACTCGTGCTAGACCTCCTATTTGGACTTCAGACTACAGATGTCCCACACTCCAGGACAAATCCCCTTCACCATATCCAATCACAAATTACATCTCTTATTCTCTTTTATCCCCTTCCTATAAAGCATTCATATCTTCCATGTCTGTCCTTAAAGAGCCAACCACTTACCATGAGGCAATTGTTGATCCTCGTTGGCAAGAAGCCATGGCTAAGGAATTAGCTGCACTCGATGCTAATAACACATGGGAACTTGTTTCTTTGCCTTCGGGCAAGATTCCCATTGGTAACAAATGGGTATATAAAATAAAGTATCACCCCGATGGAAGTGTGGATCGATTTAAGGCTCGCTTGGTGGCAAAGGGGTACACCCAACTCCCTGGTATTGATTACCACGATACTTTTTCTCCCGTGGCCAAGATTGCTACGGTTCGTTGTTTGATGAGTATTGCGGCTATGTCTAATTGGCTTTGTATCAAATGGATGTTACCAATGCGTTTCTTAATGGTAATCTCGATGAATAAATATACATGACATTGCCTCGAGGATTTGGTACTCAGGGGGGAAAAAAAAGGTATGTAGACTACTCAAATCCTTGTACGGCCTCAAGCAAGCATCGAGGCAATGGAATATGAAGTTTGCAAGCATCATACAACAAGCTGGTTTTCTTCAATCTCAACATGATCACTCTCTTTTTATTAAAAGGGAAAAGGATTTTATTACATTGTTGTTGGTGTATGTGGATGATATTGTCATCACGGGAAATCATAATGGTTCAATTCTGGAGCTTAAAACTCATTGGCAAATTGCAAATCAGATTAAACATGGGAGAGCTTAGATTTTTTCTAGGAATTGAAGTAGCTCTTTCCAAAAGAGGGATTTGCTTGATTTCAAAGAAAATATGCATTAGAATCGATAGATGATATGAGACAGTCAGGAGCAAAGCCATGTAATTCTCCTATGGAACAGAACTTGACACTAACCACAAAGGAATATGATGATAGCTCGAAACAATAAAATTCTTGTGATCCAGTTATGAATGATTCAACATAATATAGAAGACTGATTGGGTGATTGTTGTATCTCACAATCACAAGGCCAGACATAAGACATATGCTTTGCTGTGCAAGCGTTGAGTCAATTCATGAGTGAGCCAAAAGTATCACATATGGAGGCGGCCATTCGGATTTTAAGATATGTGAATACAACACCAGGTTTTTGGAATTATTTTATCATCACAAAATTCTCTTAAGTTGACTGTTTTTCGTGATTCAGATTGGGGAACATGCCATATGAGCAGAAAGTCGGTCACTGGATATTGCATCAAGTTGGGAGAGTCATTACTTTCGTGGAGGACAAAGAAGCAATCCACAGTTTCACGATCATCAGCGGAAGCTGAATATAGATCCATGGCAACAGCCACATGTGAAGTAGTTTGGATTGTTGGAGTATTGAAGGACATGGGGCTCGAAGTAACACTTCCAATTGCATTACATTGTGATAATAAAGCTGCAATGCAAATCGCAGCAAACCCACTTTATCATTAAAGAACAAAACATATAGAAATAGATTGTCATTTGGTTCGACAGAAAATGCGAGACAAGCTCATTGAGACAGCCTACGTACCATCATGTGAGCAACATGCATATATCTTCACAAAGGCGTTGGGAATGGGCCAACACAACTATTTATTGTCCAAGCTTGGCATGGTGAACATATATCAAGCTTGAGGGGAGTGTTAAAGTTGCTAAGTATTTTTTGTAATAGTGTAAACGTGTTTTGCTTTCTTAGTTGTAGTTAGTTGTTAGTATAAATACTGTTAGTTGTACTTTGACTGATTAACGAAAGTGAAGAATTGTTCTTCAAATGCATTTTTTCTCAGCTGCATGCTAAGTTCCAACAAAATCCATTCACAGCTGAAAAAGCATATCCTCAAAAGTTCCTCACCACGTCGTGTAGCAGAGACCCATAGCTAAAGGTAACAACTACTTCCAGATAAGAAACGCAGCTTATCCACGAATTCAAAAAAATATTTGTACAGACGTGTCAATATTGATCTGATATAGCAGCAAGAAACCAAATTCCAGACGAAATCAAATGTTAATATACCCAAGAAAATATTGACTTACTCTGTATAGAGGCTTCTCTATTCTCTTCCACCTGGATCTCCTCCACGAGGTCCGATTCTTGCTCCCTTTCCTTCTTCAAGGCCGCCAGTGGCTTCTCTTCCTCAATCGCCACCTCGACCTCCTCCTCCTCCTCCGCTTTCACGTTCGATTCCTCTGGATTGATCTGCACATCTGCAGTTGCCACTGCGCGTCCTCGCATATCTCGCTTGCTGCCTGGACCTGCAGCAGTTTTCCTCGCACCTTTCGGCGGCATTTTTCCCCCAAAAAAATCGACCTTTCAATACGATTCGGGGTAAAATAATAGAAAATCAGGAATTCCAGAAAACTGAGAAGTACTGTTATTAAATAGTTTCGATTAGGATGCTTTTAGTGCATGCCTTCATATAGAAAACCTAGAAGTTGGGATGTATATATATATAAAATAGGAAATATTTTATGCTACCGACCCTGAATATGGTTTTGTAATATTATACACACTTAAAATCGAGTCAACCGAATCGAACTTATAAAAACCAAATCCATCAATTTTTACTATAAAGAATGAAAAAACCGAATCGATAAAACATCAGTTATTACTATCCGTTACCGAATTAATCAATATATTTAAAAATTTTAAAAATGTAAAAAATTATTTAAAAAAATAAAACAAATTATAAAATATCGATTTAATCGGTCTACCCGGTTACCCGATATTTTTGAAATGAAAACCGAAACAAAAACAATTACGCCAATATTTATTTAAAAATGATTCCAAATTAACCGAACCGATTTTTCAAATTAGTTCGGTTTGATTTGTTAATTTGATTATAAATGAATTTTGCTCACCCCTACCCACGACAATACACTTGTAATTATTGCATTTATAAAAAATCAGGACTTGGTATTTGGTATTTACAGATCCACTGAAATAGTTTTTTTATGTTAATATATCATATGGAAAAAAGATATTTTTGACTTAAAATGATTGAAATAACTATTTATAAATTTTGATATATGTTAATATATAATAAAATTGTAGATGGTATAGCCTATGATCCCACATATATATATTTTTAATAAGTATTGATGATCACAAGATGCATATGTTTTTAACATTTTAGTATATATTTTCTTTGGTTGGACCTAAGTCTAATAAACCTATTACAATCTTCTTGCACTGGCGTTCCGATTGTGTAATGGCATATTGACCTCTATGTTTATAAGCTAATCTCAATTGTATTTGTATAAACAAAAATTAATTTGTTTTGTTTTTTTTAAATAACGGAACCGATTTTGGTTCAGTCCGGAACCGGATCCGTTTAGTCTGAATCCGGTAAGATTCCCATTTCGGAACCTTAGAACCGATTCGCACTAGTATCTTACCGATTTCGGTTCCCGACCGGGCTAACCATTCCGGATTTGGGCCAGGTCAGGATTGACCCGGCCCGTTAAGCAGACCTACTTGCGGTGTTTTACGGCTAAGTTTTATTAGATCACGTACTAAGTTTTACTAAATCGTGAACTTAAATGTTAGATATTTTTAATTCTTCTTAAATAAGTCATTTTTCATAAATTCATATTATTACAACACATGTTGAAACACATAGATAATATTTGGTTTTATTTTTCGAATTCATTATCTTATGACGAAATATTAATAATTTTTTTTTAATTTTCATTCTCTAAAATATATTTTTCGGAGAACAATAATTAAATCTTTTAGGAGAACAATGCGATACAAGATTTGAATTGCACTGTAAATAATATAAAAATTATGTAAGTTTGTCAAATATAATGTGTATTAAGTATATTTAACTTTATCTCATCAGCATGTGAGTGCGTGTTTGTGTGTATTTATAGGCGTATTAAAGCATACATGCACCCAATTTTTTGAAAATTAACGTATAAATACATCTGTATCCACATCCACACCTGCCTTCTCACCAGTATAATGTGACTTATGGTTGGAGCATGGATGTGACCAACCAAGCCAAATTTGAATAACTGAAAAACATATATATAGTTCTAATAAGCAATGATTAAGATGATGAGGTACTATTTGGTTATTTCAAAAATTTTAGGGCTCAATTGTAATTAATGAAAACATTTAGGGGCAGTGAGAAGGAAAATAGGGGAAAATAGGAACCCAGAAAAATGACCAACGGCTCCACTCTAGCCCGAGCCATCGTGGCTCCCACCGCGCGCGTCCATCTCTGTTGAAAAGCAGAAACCCTAGTTCAAGCATACTGTAAGTCTAGGATTTCTGCTTTTTCCGACCTTTTATTGGAATATTCAATAATTCTCACAGATACAGCATACATGTATACGTACACAGAGATTCAGGTGGGCTAATAGTAGGTTTTGATTTCCTTTTTCTGGTATAGATGAACATGTATCGAGATCGAGGTGCAGGATGCTCATCTAAGGGTGGCGATAAGTTGGATCGAAAGCGAATGAACGATGCTTTGGATAAGCATCCGGAGAAGTCTTCTCCTTCCACCTCTAGAAGCAAGGGTAGTTCTGTTACCATACCTTCTACCACCGCCGTCACCGCCGGGAAGAATGCTGATCTCCGGGACAGTCGCTCCTCCGCCAACATCAACACCAGCAAAAACAAATGCTCCGATGGTAACTTTTGTCTTTGCGGGTACTGATTTTTTGTGAATAATTTTGGTGAGGTGGATTTTTTTTCTAAATTTATAAATTTCACTGAAAGTTAGTGCAATGAGTTACATTTTGGAATTTTATTGAGCCCGTGATCACAATTATTTATTCTATCACTTTAATTTATAACCTATTTAAAGTTCGTCAAAAGTTTTCAGATGGAAGCATTAAAGTTGTAGGAAATAGCGATTTAAGAAGATCCGGGATTGTAAGATTCTCAGGCAGTTCATTACGCTGTATTTTGAGGATGTTTTGACAATGTAATGATGTAGAAGAACGGCATGTGATGCCTTTAACATCATAATTGTACATAAGTGAGGTCTGCTATATGTATCTTTAGATTCATATATAAAATTTGCTAATATTTTACCCTGGCTGGCTACCTAACCCAACCGTCATCCTTCACCCGTGCTTGAGACCTGCCATGGAGGAGTTAATTGTACTTAATATTGTTAATGGCTATAAAATTAATTAATTCTTGTAATCTTGAGTTATGAATTATGTTGTATTCAAACGTGCACTTAGTGGTGTCCCAAATTTGTCCAGTGACGTGTAAGGTCTGTGCAAATATATGTGTATTTTGTATTAGATGTTAAAGGTGCAAAAATTATTTTAACTTTTGGGTCTATATCAAAATGCATGGAGTGTGATAATACATTGATTCCCTAGTAAGGTACTATTGGTAGCCGTGTTATGTAACAACTGTTTTAAGGAGTCATATAATCAGATAAATAGAAAGATGGCAATGAAGAATATTGATGAGTCATCATAAAATTTTTTGTTTTATGTTACTGCTTTGATTTGTGAATTTAAAAGATGGTATGTACCGAGATTGGTTTATTTTTATCAGGCTTAGTCTATGCTGTGATTGGTAGAAAATTAAATTTATGGATCTTACATGTTATAAAGCACAACTCACGTATATTTTGATGTATTTGATTGTGCATGCAACAGAAAGAGTGTTCTTGTATAATGTACAATTGGCACGTTACATCCGATGGTATATATTCCATATATGGAGTGCTTTCCCCATGTACTATGAAATAGACCTATTTATTATATTCGTTATATTACGCCTTCAAATTTAACCTAATTGTTGGTATGCTGAACCTCTTCAAGGAGATATGTCTTTGCTTCATTTTACAGTGTGCATACATCACCCACTTGCCCTGTGCATGAATCCAAGTTACGGAATGACTATGCTAGTGTATCTGCTATGGTTATTCTTTTTGTATGATATTGAATACGCAGGTGTATGCACAGATATGTTTGTGATTTTTTTTTGTGCATAGTGTATGCAGCTTTGTGATTATTATTAGACAAACCTAAGATTGTGATTCTACACGACTGTTGCAGAGGAATCTGAAACAGACAGTGAAGAGTCTGATGTAAGCGGCTCTGAAGGGGATGATACATCTTGGATTTCCTGGTTTTGCAACTTGAGAGGAAACGAGTTCTTTTGTGAAGTTGATGATGAGTATATACAAGATGATTTTAATCTCTGTGGATTGAGCAGTCAGGTCCCTCATTACGATTACGCCCTCGACCTAATCCTGGATGTTGAATCTTCTCATGGTAATTGCTATGGTGTTTTTGCCTGCTTAAGATAATATCGCTGGAGTTGGTAGTTATTTGAAGTTGTTTTATGATAACCTTAAATGTGTGTTATTTATGGGTATAAGTGATTGAGTTGTCTGATGCTTTTTGAATGAAAAAACAAAACAAAACAGTGGTGTCCTTTTATGATGAACCTATAAACCGAGTCTCTTTTTATTAAGGATCTGTATTTGGTGACTTTGTAATTGATTTGCGATGTTTGAGTCTTTGATTGTCTTATTTCAAGATGATAAATCATCGGGATTGACTATTTTTCACAATCAATGACAGTTTTTTGCCACCTACTTTTTTATGTTAGACGTGAACAAGTATTCATTTTTCAGCTTATGCTATAGAAGTCCTTGAAGGATTGAAAGAAACAATTAGATTTTGTGGACAGAGGTAATGGTGATGTAATAATGCCTCTGGGCTAGGATTCCCTGTCATATTATTATTAGTTATCATCTGGTGTGAGAGATGAGTGAAGATAATGCTACCAAAACCATCTTGTTTTCTGTTGAGATATATCTTGTAATGATTTTAAATTTTCGTTTCTTTTTTGCTACTTATTTTTTTCTCAAAAAGCGAGTCTCAGTGTGGGTGGTTTGGCTTTTGCGGCGTAGGCTTGGGTAGAGAGAACGAAAAGTATAAAGCTTATAGAGACTTTGGATCCTTGCTCTCAGCTTTAGGGGAGTGATGGAGTAAGCGCCTGACAACAAAAACTATGAGGTTTATAGATGCTTTTGGGTGCGATGAAAGATGATTTGTGCCATCAGCAGCTCTAGATGCTTTATGCCATGTTTTTTTAATCAATTGAGTAGTATATCATATGTATGATCATACCAATTATCTGAAACCTTGATCAGATAGTATGGTCCTCATTTATATCATGTAGTTAATTTTTCCGGTTACATTCACCTTTCTCCCGTGAATATTGAGCTGAGTAGATTTTTGTTGCTAATATATTATTTGCGATGATTGTTTGTAGACGATATGGTTACCGAGGATCAGAATGAACTGGTTGAATCAGCTGCAGAAATGCTCTATGGACTTATTCATGTCAGATACGTCTTGACAAGCAAGGGAATGGCTGCGATGGTAATATCATCTGTCAGATTGTGTTTTTTTTCTTTTGTTGGCTACTCCTTTCTTTACTTTAATTATTCTCATTATATATAACTTGAACTGAAACTTGAAACTTGAAACTTGAAACTTGAAACAGTTAGAGAAGTACAAGAACTATGACTTTGGAAGATGTCCAAGAGTTTACTGCTCTGGACAGCCTTGCCTTCCAGTTGGACAGTCGGACATCCCGCGCTCAGGTACTGTGAAGATATACTGTCCCAAATGTGAAGATATTTACTATCCTCAATCCAAGTACCAAGGCAGTATCCTTCCATTTCGCTGTTTCCTTGAGGCCTCGACCCTCTGGTTGATTTGTAGCTGACACTCCTCTCCCCTCCCACACACACACACGCACACACACAAAATACTTCATATTCATCCAATTGCCCACGTGTTGCATTAATTTTAAATACATCAGTGGTCAATCTCACAATCTAAACTTATTTCACACACAAAAGACTTGTGAAAACGAATGAACACAGGTATTGCATGATCTAAACAGATGAGTTTCCTGTATGGAAGTGTGTCTACAATAGCCTTAAATAGTTCATTGAGGCACTCGACTAGGTAATTATTTTATTACCATTCCTTGATTTATGATATATTAATGGACATTGGATTTGCTAAAATAGATGTGAGAATCGATGGAATAGAATCATTTTCCAGTACATGTTTCACACTTTCTTGAGGGATGATTTCCTTTACCGCCAAAGATATTGATGGAGCATATTTTGGAACCACATTTCCTCATCTCTTCTTGATGACTTATGGACACCTCAGGCCACAAAAGCCAACACAGAGCTATGTACCTAGAGTTTTTGGCTACAAGATTCACAAGCCTTGATGCCTAGCTTCCGATCAATTTGATGCTATTAAGCTCTAAATTCTTCTTCGGACAAATGTGTCATATTGGGCTTTGTGGTGTACAAGTTGATTTCAGCAGGTTGGCTTAGAAACACGCAGCTGCTACCGATATGCCAATTTGCTAATTAATGGATGATGTGGTTACTTTTCCACCAAGCGAATTCGCCGTTTTAATTTCTGTTCTCGTGTAAGTTATCCTTTTTTCTCTCAATTTAACGCTGTGGATTTTTTTTAATTCCTTCCATTTTTCTGTCGTGTGCGTATAATCAGTATTAATTTCTTAGGAAGTAGCCAATAGCTAAGTTGAAAAAGAATTTTTTTGCCTTACAAATCCTCTGCACGTGCAAAAATATGTGACTGGTATAGGAAGTGTTAATTCACTTTTTATCTCCTTTGTTTAGGTGAAGAGAGAGTCATACAGTTTACTCTCCCTATAAACAAAATTTGCATTACTGAAAAATCACAGATAAAATTTTCAAGATTTTTCAATTTGGCATAAAGAATTGATTGTCTTGCCTCCAGGTGTGGATTGAGCTAGCCAGTCTCTATGCCACTGATGTCATCGAGAAGAGTTGAAGATAGGGTTAACAAATCTGTTTAATTTTGTCAGTTACTTCAATTGACATGAACAGAACTACTGCCATCTCATGCGAAATTTGCAACAAGCAAACGATTTTCAAAATTATTTTCCTGAACTTATTAATCGTAATAATTCTTAAAGTTGGGTATTAGCAAAACTTTCCTTAAAAAATATACATTGCTCTATCCTCGGAACTCCTAAATCCACTCCATGGGAGCAGCGGTCCACATCACAATTTTCTAACCAGTCAGGAATTGATCAGTAAATTAAATCACAGGAATGCGATTAAAAGTTGTTTTAATGTTCGCATCTGATCTGTATGCAGAAGGCAGGGAAAACACTAGAACGACCTAAACAATAATAAACAAAAAACTAGGGCAATAAGACAACTCCCTATAATTGTATTTGCATCTCCTAAAATTATATGTTGACCTCTGCAAAAAAATCGAGCCCTCTATTATTATGTTAATATTTTTTTTCACCTGAATAAAAGTTTTAGATTCGTCTCGTAAATTTCCATTATGGCACTATGACCGAAAATTTCCAAGCCAAAGACAATTCAATTTAACATAAACTAAAACGTTTGTGTCTGAGAGTGTGATAACAAGTATAGTTCCCAGAAAAATTTGCATCTTTTTACTTCTAGTAGTAAGCCAATAGATTATAATTTTTAACTCATATATTGTTCCAAACTTAATAAACGAACACAAATATATATTACTTTCATGTACTATTTTAATTAACATATTTGGTTTTTAATTTCACCATCTCTTTATATATTATTTTTGGCTCCTTTACTATTTCTTGGAGGGGAGTAGACTAGAAAAATATGTTCAACAAATGAAATTAGCCAGCCGTGTACGCCTTTCTTCGGTGGGCTAACCAACATATGGAGTTTACACATTGAGAAGTCAAATTTTAGTGTCTTATGTTGACTTTTAAGTAGCTGCTTCATTGTCAAAATAATTAAATAAAAACAAACCACAAAAAGTTGAGATTAATTCACAAATGGGACCTTCACCTTTGAGAATGACTGTCAACTTTTTTTATGAAGGATAAGCATTATTTCCAACGCCAAGAACAACCAGTTCACACCCACATGTAAAATAAATAAATGAATAAATGAAAATCAATAAGGAAAGAACGTGTATATATATATATAGATTATTAATGAATTCGGTGACAGTTGAAATTATACCACAGAAAATAAAAAATTCAAGAAACATGGCGTATCAACTTCCCAGATTCACCAACTCTTTATTATTCCTTTTGCAGAAACTATACAACCAAGACCACCGCCATCCTGCTTCCTCCGTTTTCCACCAGAATTCTCAGGCCTATTGTTCTATATGCCTCAATAATATCTGTGGCGGTGATACTCACCGGAAACTGCCGCAGTGCATGCATTCTTTCCATTCAGATTGCATCGATGCATGGCTTAAGTCTCGTTCTACGTGCCCTTTATGCAGAATCGAAGTCCCTCAATCTATGTCCTTGAATGAAAATGATTACGATTTGTTGGGTGATTTCCTATCCAATATTATTTCGTTGGTTCAGAATTTTGCTCAGAAAATAGTGGATCCAGATACTAATGAAGCCATATCTATACTGATGTATGGAAACATACGCTCCGGATTTTAGTGCCAAGTTATAACTTTCTCGGTGGTGGAGATACGCACTATTCTCTCTAAAATAGTATGTGCAAGTATATGGTTGAGAGTAGGGGTAGTTACCGGATCAAACCGGTCCGGTCCGGACCGGAACCGGACGGTTCCGGGCCCGTTATGGGCGGAACCGGTCCGATCCGGTAAGGAACCGGATCGGATCCGGTTCCGGTTCCACCGGTTCCGGGTTGGACCGGTTCCAACCCGGAACCGGACTTTTCTTTTTTTTTTTTAAAAAAAAAAATGGATCCGGTTCGGTTCAATCCGGAACCGGATCCGTTTGGTCCGGAACCGGTAAGATACCGGATCCGGAACGGTAGAACCGATCCGGACCGGTTAGTCCGGTTCCGATTTCGGACCGGACTAACCGGTCCGGTTTCGGACCGGGTCCGGATCGACCCGGTCCGATAAGCACCCCTAGTTGAGAGTGTTTAGACTTGCTTCTTTATAAAATCTTCCTCTTATTTCGTTAATTCTTTTGGTGAAAATTATAGTAGAATTGTATTTGTGTGGATAATCTAGTTTATGATTTCATTAGTTCTTTTGGTCATGAAAGTTATAGTATAATTGTTTTTGTTGGATAACCTAGTTTATGATTTCATTAATTTTTTTGATGAAACTTGTTAAGAATACATGGCACATATATATTATAAAGAAGCTCTCAACTGACCCGTTCATGTATGACATTATATAAATCAAATCAATGTTAAGAACATATGGGTTCCAACTCAAAATAAATTGACAATGAGTGGAATAACACATGTATCTTATAAAATGTTAACACAGCTTCTAGTTTTCTAATGTAAGACAACTTTCAACAAATTATAGTTTTTTTTATTACCAAGTTTCCAGGCTTACGCCTGACTATGTCTGGAGATAGCAACACCGGTCTCTCAGTGATGCTACCAGGTAAACTGCGGGATATGCGAAACTGACCAAGATTTGAAACCTTAATTGCTGACATCCTCCAAGGTTCTAACCTAGAAGAAGGCAATGTGCCCTCCCCAGGATTTGAACCCACGCTGGTGTTGAAAGTATGCCTTTGGTCTCCTCCATTTGCCAACTCCACTGTGCCCCGGGGATCAAACAAAACTTATAGTTGAATTGCCTTTGTGTGGATATTGAAATATGTAACCTAGACAATTTAATTTGGTATGAAATTCAAATCCAGGCATATGCATTTATTTCACCAAACGTTCTTTGTCTGGGACTTGAAAAATGGAAATTTTGGTTGGTAGAGAAACACCAAGAAGTTTAGTAAGTGTGTTCTCGTTCGACTTAGATTTGAATGTAGAATAAGTTGTTAACTAATAGTGAAAGTACTATTAATACTGATACACCACAAAACTTATCATTTGTAATCCATTACATGATAATATAGGAAATTTATCAATACACTAGCATGACCAATATAATAGATAGAATTGAAGTTCTAAAATCTTGTAATAACAAGCATTGCTTACAAGCTATTCTTCCAGTTATGGGGATAAAAATTTTATAATCACCACTGAGCAAATTTTTTTATAAAAAATAAATATACATGTCAAATTTTCTTTGAGTGACGACCCCAGACCTTTCAGCCTGGTCTACAATCAACACTTTTTGCTTCTGGTCTGATCTTCATCAGCAGCGCAACCAATCTCCTTCTGGATGAAGGGCTGTCATCTGTCTGATGATCTCAACCTTGCCCTCAAAAAGATCTTCGGCTTCGATTCTGGGGTTTCTTAAGCTAAGGCAAGCATGCGCAGGTTTTTATTCCTAGCCGCAGGAAAAACCTGTCCTACCATATTTATAATGGAGTTCGTCATTTATTTATTGACGGATTTGGACGAAATCCAGGTTCAGATCCAGAGAGAGACTGGTTCCGGTATCAGAGCATTCAAGGGGAAGTGGCTTGTTTGGTGGTTCGAATCCACCAAGGGCTATGGCATAAGTTCGAGGACCATCACCAGGTAAATCGAGGAATGTGCACGGATGATAGGTTTCTGAAGGAGCGGATCAACAAGAATCGAACCCCCAAACAAACCTCCACAATATTTCAATGGAGAATTTGTCACATACGATATTCTTGTGAATCTGTCCACATCACCTCAAACCCTTACGAATCCATCTATGCCTTAGTTATAATTGATGAAAAATATGATTATCCATTATTTATTGAGCGACCGAATCGAATACATTTACTGTTGGGCTATCGTTCCCGAATCAGCCGCGTAAGCAAAGTGGAGGAACATTTACGGAAGCCGGACGGCGATTGAAGCTACTTTGCTTTCGAATTCGGGATTTTGATCCGGCCTCCACCACCCGCCACGACTCAAGTGTCGGGCAGTGATAATTTTCTGCTACGATCCTCTGGTTTCGGTGATTGGGATCATTTAACAGTACGCTTGTAATCTTGCTAATTTTATGATTTAACAACTCGTTTAGCTTGAATTGCATTATGATTTTTGTAGGAATAGGCAATGCAAGTTAAAATGTCAAATTAATTCAGCAAAATTAGCTTGTCTTCGGATTCAATCGTCGGATACACATTAATGAAGTTAGAATTATATAATTAAAAAAATGAATTCAGTATATTGAGTTAATCTTTATTTTTTAATATTTTTCATTAGAAATATTTTGATTGAGAAATGAATGTTGATTGCTGTGAACCTGATAATATTGTACCAAAATTTAAAATGGTTTTAGTTATACAATAATTTTTTTGGTCTAAACCCTGGCATGCCACATGGGCTCAGAGTGCCTGTGTTCCCTTCTAATTAACATAAATAAGGTCATGTGGATAGATATAATCGAACTTTAAACGCACATCTCTTAATAAACAATGTTCAGGTGAGGAATCTAGTCAAAATCGCTTTAGTAATTGAACGTGAGATTAATGTTCATACTACAGCAAAACTTAAGTAGCACCATTTGTATGCAAGAAGTAAATCCGTTTTGGAGTCAGGATTATATATATCAGGTTTATAATTGATTATAAGAATAAGAAATGATACGTTATGCTTTTCATCAGAGAACCCTTAAGTACTTGTAAAAAACATGATTCTAAAACTGTAATGCACCAAACCACTGTTTGCTGACACTTTTGTAGACTCGGGGTTTATCAGATTTGTGTTGCTATTGTAGTCTAATTGGGCTTTGAATCCACGGACATAGTTAAGGGACGAAACCCATGCTCCAGACTTGCTTTCCAGATTTTTTCAATACTGAACATCATGTTTCCACACTCATGCACATTCCATTCCTCCGTTGCATGCAGTATTCCTGCAATGCGCGATGCACTCATCACTCTTCTTGGTAACCAATTCTGTCATATCACAAAAGAAGTTTTATGAGTGAGGAACTTACCAATGGAAACTAGAGAGAGAAGAAAAGAACAGAGCAAAGAATCTGGTTATTGGCTAATAAGAATTTTACAGTTCTTGATGTTCGTTGTTTTTTTTATCAACTTTGAAGTGTTCAAGTTGAAAACCGAGAGCAAGTTTTTGAAGCAATTAGGAGCTATGTATTTAAAGTTTTAGTGAAGTAAAATCAGATGTATTGTTGTTTAGTTGAGATCTAAACTTCTTCGTCTTCCATGGAGGAAGCCTAATTGAATCCGATAGAGCTTACACCCTAACCTCACAAGAGTCGACATTTTGAAGATGCACAGGAGCCAACATTGCTGGTGTGGAGTTGTATAAGCAATCTTTGCGCTCTTTCTTTGGAGGGAACTTTGAGAACGGAATGAATAGAGTTCCTTTTGAGGCCTTCTTTTGTTCAGCTTCACTTAGTCCATCTCCAACTAACCATATCTGCACAAACTATCCATTACTTCCACTCTATATAAATTTGTGTCAGCAATTGTTTGGAAGTTTAATGAAGTTGTTTGAATTGTCCCAGTAATTTTATATTGTATTTAGTTATGAAAAAACTTTCACGGTTTTGATGAAATAAGTAAGAATGACTCGTGCAGCCACCTGTTGCTATCTTATGAAAGGAATTTTAGAAGACGAGAAACTGAAGTGAAAAAGAGGTAGAAAGCTAACCTTTGGAGTGCTGTATTGTGAGAGGATCAAATTATTTCCATCCTCATTGCTAAGCACTGCTTTCAGCTTCTTATGTTCATCCTCTCGCACTGTGTATACCTAATACAATTTACAAGCATGAAAACCAGAAAAAGCCAAAGCAACTGAGACAGTGCTATCGATCCTGGCGACTTTTTCTGTTGTTGTCCATGCTTTTACAGGCAATCAGATTGTCCACTCATAGTTTACTCTTCCATAACTCTTATTGGGTACAACAATTTACTCTAGAATCAAATTCTGATACTTTTCTACCCCTGAACATCGATTTTATATTTCTGTAAAACCTTCAATTAAGTACTAATGTTTGTCAAATGAAAGTTAGTTAGGAAGGCGAGATTATGATATGCAAGTAGAGCAAGTAAAATGCATTTTTGGTCATTTAACTTTCATTATTCGGCATTATATGTCCTTGTGGTTTCAAATCCGCGATTTTGGTCCTCTATGTTTAACGTGTTAGTGATTTTGGTAATTTATCTTTATTACCTGCAATTTTAGTCATTTATTTGTTTAAGCATGGAAATTTCCCGAACTTCAAAGTAGAACTTTGGCTCAAACCAAATTTTTTTTAAAAACAGAAAACCAAACATTTTTTTAGTAACTGAGTTTCGGAACCAATACAAATATCAGCTAAGTCGATCGATAACCGAATTAAACGATATTTAAAAGAATTTAGAAAATAAAAAACAGATTTATATAATTTAAAAAATTTAAAAAGATAGGTTAAATTCGGATAGCAGAACTTCTTAGCTGAATTTCTAAAGTTCAGGACTAAATTGGAGGTGATAAAAGATAAGTGACAAAAATCACCGACACATGGACAGAGGACCAAAATCGCAATTTGAATCCATAAGGATGTAATGAAAGACCAAATACATTTTCCCCCAAGTAGAGCTGGGATGTAGCAACTTTTGTCACATTTTCTTCAAAAGTCGCATTAAAGTGTCAGAGATTTTATAAACTAGTGTCTTCGACATAGCTGTTGTCAAACATACCTGTATCCCCCCTTGGCACAAGGCAAGGGAAATGGAATATGCTATCTTTGATAGCTTGCCTCGAAGGACCACCTGAGATGTTCCTTTTGGAATACTATTCAACACAATAGCAACTGCCAAACTACTTCCATCTACCAACTTCACTTTTAGCCGAGGGTGCTTTCTTAAGAAAAGCTCACCACTGCTATTTAAACCCTCCTCCTGCATTTTTTATGTATAAATTAAACAGACCACTCATTCAATGTCAACATAAAAATATTCTTTTAGCTGAAAATGAAAAAAACTAGAATGTAAAATGTTACTTGCCTGATTTAACAAGCCCAGGCTCAAAACTTTAGCACCCTTATCCGAAGCTTCAAGTATCGCTCCCTCGATCATACTATTAATTGATTCTCTTTGCCATTGCATGTAGTACTACAAGGAGGTGAAGCTAATGAGCCTATTATAAGAAAATTTTAATTTATGTGTCAAAACTTGCTATACTATAAAAACCAGTCAATATACTTTACTTGAATGTTATATTTGGGAATAGTCCATGTTTGCAATTTTAGGTGTTTGAAGACATTTCTCTCGGCAGTAAATGTACGTCCGTAAATCCAAGTGACCATCATTGACCAAAGTGTGATAGGCCACATTAGCCATAAGTACCATTTAGATTTGTGAGGTTCAGAAGCTAAGTGTGCAAAACATAAACGGAGATGATATATAGAGTCTGGAGTTGTTAGATGAGTCAGATGAACCACATCAGGTGCTTCCTCCTCCCGAGTAAGTGAATTTTCGTACAATGAATCGGAAGACTCGTCCATGGTGCCATAGATGTAGTCATAAAATGGCATGAAAAGTGAGTAATTTGTCCGAAATTGGGTGTGATGCAGCGAATGGTACCTGTATCACCAAATATGATGTTAGACACTCTTATATAAAGTTCCATACATATATTGAAAATGATCGATTGTAGGTTACATTTGGACGTCCAAATTTTTCTTGTTTTTATTTGTTCAGTCAGCCACACAAAATCAGACCTTCTACTTGTTGTGCATAAAGAAAGAGTTTGTTTAGTGTGGCTGCTGTAAGTATTGTTTGTTATTTCTGTTGGCTAGGTCTGAAAGATGGAGTCACTTCCAGATTGATGGGACTTGGCATAATTGCCCTTTTCCATAAGTGTTTCCCTTACCTACTAGCAGGAAGAGTGTGCCATTAATCCTGTTCTGTTGGTATCCTTTCTTACTCCCTAAGTGCTGGTTGAAACTTCATATTTCAGTCATAAATGGTCATGAGTTACTATCTATCATCTTCAATGAACAGTTGAGTTTCTCTTCTAGAATTTGAAAACCAATATAACGTTCTGCAGGATTCTGTATAAAAGAATCCTGATGATGAGTGAGAGTAGTTCATATTTCATAAAATGAAATATGAAATACATTTGAATTTGATCTTCATCAGACCTTCATAACTTCATAATTTGAACTGTTTTTTTATATTGCTCAGTAATTACATGAGATTATTATAGTGGTGAATCAAGAAGGAATAGAGAACATGAAATAATATATCTTTTTTTTTCAAAAACTTGTAACTACAATTAATTATAGTTGAGAATGGAAAGATTTCGCTTAGGTCTAATTTGAATTGTGAAAAATACAGGTTTCTCTATCAGTGTCAACACACCTAATTGATGAGCAATAAGTGCCAGAAGAACTAGGTTTTTGTTCTCTTAGCGGTCTTGGGTTTGGGCACTGCTGGCAGAAGATGGTGAACTCAAGAATGGGGTACTTCAACATCACCAGTACAATAAATAAAAGATTTTTTTATTTAAGCCAAGTCTTGGGTTAATAATTATCTCAAATTACTATTTAGAGTTCTTGATGAGTAACACATATAGACTTGGAACTACAGCTGTTTTAGGTCAAAACGGACCAATCAATAACCATGTCGAGGAAGTATTAAAAAATGTGGAGTAAAAAGAATATTTACATTGGTTCAGATACTTACGAGGGTGTGTACATGAGATACTTGAGAGGGGGAAATATGTAGAAAAGCCATTTTGGAATGAGTTCAAAGTTACAGTGACCCATGTTGTTCATGAGATCAATGTAAGTGAGATAACCAGTAATTGAACTGATGGAAGCGGTCTTCATGAAGATTGTTGAAAGCATGGGTGTTGAAAATAGCACAGAATATGCTACATGCTCTGCGAATGGATGAATTACAGCTGCCACAACAGAAAAGAAGTATACGTTAGTTCACAAATATCAGTAGTCAAATCATTCTTGGTTTAATTTTTTATACTTTTGTTAAAGCTTCAAGAATTTTGGGATTTTATTTGAGACATCTCGGCAAAATTTTATTCGAGCTTTAGAGGACATGGACCCTGCTAGAGGTACTTTGGATACGTTCACAAGGTTCAGACTTTAACTTCTGCTTTTATTTTGGAACAATGAGCTGCAGCAACAGCAAAATATAGGTGAAAAAGGTGAAATATCTATGGGCAAATACTACAAGTTTAAACTAAAACGTGTTCTGGTTATTATGCTTCGTACAAATTAAATAGACAAGTTCCCAAGTTATGCGCTATATCTTAATCTGTATGATGTTCTAAGCTTGCTTAGGTTCCAATCATAATTGACCGAACCTACCTTGTTATTCTAAATCATGTCACTAGGATTTGGATTCACAAAAGAAACCTTGGTAAGAAAAACTAGATAGAGATAAACCCAGTGAGCAACCGTGTCTCTTGATATTAGACTCTATTTAGTGCTCCATTATTGCTCGGTAATAAATTTATTTCACGTGCTTTACTTATCAAGCAGATGTACACATTTCCTTAGAAAAGATTTAGAATTTATTGAAAGGAATGCATTGTTCTCATTTTCTTGATGTTGGGTATCAAATGATCGAATTATAAGTTCTTACACGTAATGGGTTCGGTGACAATAGAGGAGTGGTGGTGGGAATGGTAGCGTGAGTACAGAAAATGGTGGTGTAACGCCCTGTGCAGCCAATAGTAGAGGAACTCCACTGGACCCGCATGAAGTAGAATGGTCCATATAACCCCATCTGTCCTCCACAAGGGCAGATGCCCTCCATTCTCAAGATAGTTAGATGCTAAGTAAAATAAAAGGCCATTGAGTATAATTTGATCATCCCTGCAAGCAAGTGATTCTCGCACCTGGTTAGATTATATCTCATCTCAATAAGTGAACAGATAACTAGAATGAGAATGAAGACTTTAATTTTTGTCTAAATCATACCAGTTTGTTTCTCTATCTACTTGCTCGAATTCAATGCTCTTATCCACTATTCTGTTACTCCCTTTGGCGGTTCGGTAGCGAGACACTGAAATCCATATTTGGTTGTGTAGGACTCTTGATAGTACTAGTGGGAATATGAGAAAATTTGATAGATCCCTCTGAGTTTCATCCTTCGCTAGGTACGAGTATGTTGAATGTATTACCCAAGGAGCCAATACCACATACTACATCAGAAATGAATAAGAATTATGTTAACATAATTGAAATCTTGAATAAGATGTTGAAAAGCAAGACGAGTTTTAATTTGTTTTTGTTCATCTTCCTCTGAGGGGTTTTCTCTTTCATCTGTGACACACCGCAAGAAAATGCACTCACACTCACATATGCGTACTAGATGTTAAGTATTGCAATTAATAGTTAAGGACCATATTTTCAGTTCAAATATAAAATAAGAATACTATAAAAGAAATGATATTGTTTCGTGCTGGAGGTGTTGCTAAGTTTAATCACTTCCACTGTTGTACACACAACATTTTGAGATTTATTCAACTTTGGAACTTTTTTAGCCATTTGCACAAAATACTTGATGGGATGATCCAAATTTGAGGCATTTTTAGAATTTAACTTGTCTGGATGTTGATAGCTCAACAAAATTCTTAATACGGTTTCACTTCTTTGTAATATTATTTCTTTAAATATGCAGATATGGGAGCAGAAGAAGATAAGCAAAGGAGGAAAATACAAAACCTTGAAGTTGCCAAGCCATGCCCATGGCCATTCTGTGAGAATTCCTGGTTTGGAAGCCATTTCTCTTCCCTGAAGACAATTTCTACAGGAAGAGCATTGCACGCATTCATATATATAAGGTGCATAATATCTACTCTCAGTAACTAATAGCTACCGGACACGTGGGTTCTTCTTCTTTTCTTTTTTTTTTTGTGAAAAAAAGTTGATAAATGAACAGCTAGCACGATACTGGACCTATGAATTTACCCCGCTATTTTTCTACCAGCAAACCATCCAGATTTATTGGGTGAAACACTTGCATTGGATTATCCAATAATTACATGGGTACCAATAAAAATTTATGTGAGATACATGTATATTTCATAATCAAATGGCTTGTTCAACTTGGAAGGAGGCGGCAGGCTTGTAGAGAGAGGGGGTCACTTGGTCCCTCAATCTGAGGAAATATTACTTTTTAATCTAATTTTTTTTATATGACTGAATATAAGGAATTAGTTCCCAAGTTATGGCTGTTTTTCCCTTTGTTTGATGAAGACTTTAATTGACTGCATTTATTAATCTCACTATATCATTTTTTTTATTTCTTTAATCAAAATATTTTGCTATGATCATTATATCTATTTAAATTTTTTCACCACTTTTAGGCCATTTCCAACCCGAAATTTCGTTTTAGTGTAAATTTTGTACCAAGATAGTGCAATTTCTGCACCAAACACAAAACTCATCTACAACACATCTACTACAAACTTTACTTAAAAGGAATATTCATTACAATATTCCTTTTAATTTCATTTATAATATTATTTTATTCAAACAATAATATATTTACAAATATATTTATATTTTTATTCACATAATTAAATTTTAAATTTAATAATTAAATTATTTATCAAGATTTTCTGTATATAAAATTTATTGCAATTATTTATAATATTATCAAGATTTAGTTAATTAATTTGGTCAAAAATAAAATGAAACTAACACATAATGATATAATCCCATTATTAATACTATTAAACTTTAAAAAATAAAACAAGAAAATATATAAAAAAAAAGTAAATTGTTGCACCAGAAATGACACAGTTACGGTGCTGACGTAGCTTGAAATCCCATGCTAATCTGGTGCACCAGATAGTGTGGGATTGAGGCATGGAAGGGACGCCAAAATGAAGTCCCTTTGAAGATGCCCTTATATATTGGTTTTTGGATCTCTTTGCACGCGGAGGGAGGGGCTAGAGTTCACCCAATTTAGTGGGATTAACCCTAAATTTTACATTATATGTGTAAGGAAATGTGGCCTCCATATTTTTTATATATTTTCATATGTTTGTTCAATAAGAATTCAAAATTTAGGGTTGACTCTTATGGGGTTGACTAAATTTAGGATTATATGTGGAAATATAGCCCCATATTTCTATATATTTGTTTAATTAATAGAAATGCAAGATTAAGGTTTGATCCACATGGAGTTTACCTAGCCCCTCACTCCCCTCTTTGCACATAGGATCATGTTTGTTATGCACGCATATCTATGGTAGTATGAAGTCTCCACATAAAGTAAGAATAAAGAACTCAATTTAATGACTCCACCTACTCCCGTATATCCCAGGTGGATTATCCTCGATAGGAAAACAAAATTAAGAAATTATGGAGATGGCGACTTCATTTGAAGTCGCCATCTCACATGGCGTCTTCTATTAAAATTATTAAAAAAAACTATTATTTTTAATCGAAAAAAACAATTTATTTAACAAAATAATCGTTTTTTTTTTTCTATTATTAAAGTAACCTAAGTCGCCATGTGAGATGGCGACTTCATTTGAAGTCGCCATCTCACATGGCGTCTTCTATTAAAATTATTAAAAAAAACTATTATTTTACAATGTCGCCATGTCAGATGGCGACTTCCATTGAAGTCGCCATCTGACATGGCGACTTCTACAAATATTATTAAAAAAAACTATTATTTTTACAATGTCGCCATGTCAGATGGCGACTTCACGGAAGTCGCCATCTGACATGGCGACTTCCATAAATATTATATAAAAACTATTATTTTTTGATGTCGCCATCTGACATGGCGACATCCTTTAATTTTTTAAAGGATGTCGCCATGTCAGATGGCGACATTATATTAAAAAAGATTTTTTTTTTCCGGTGTCGGTATATAAAGACACGGTGTCGGTATATAAAGACAGAATTTTTTTTGTTTTTAAATATTGTCGCCATCTGAGATGGCGACAATAAAAAAAAATTATTTTTTTATTTAATGTCGCCATTTCAGATGGCGACAATAATCAATTATTTTGTCTATAAAACTGAACAAAATGTTACTCCTTTTGAAATATAGCAAATTATCTTCGGCTTTCGAACAAATTCTCTTCAGAATTCGTGAAAATTCAAATTTTCTTCAGAATTCGTGAATATTTCTCTGCAGGTATGTTGTTATAGAAATAATTAAATTTCATAATATTATATATACTGTACTAATTTATAAAATTTGTGTTTATTTTAAGGTATGTCAATTAAAGTTTTGTTGTATTGGGGAGGCAATATATTACAAGATTCAGAATCTGTTAGATATGATCGTGGTCCGTCGAAAGGCATGACAATATCTCGCACTATTAATTATTTGCAGTTAGTGAACGACATATATGATATTACTACTGGCATCGACCGTAACCAGTTCATTATGAAAATATATTGTAAATATATATTTACTGATTTTTCTGGGATAAAACAAACAATTTTTCCCGTTGACAGTGATTACAATTTAGCATGGGTATTGGATTCTGAACAAAATTATAGTTGTTTGGAGATGTATATACAAACAGAACGGAGAGATTATGATTTTATTACAGAAATGCCAACAAGTGGTAGTGGTCCATTTGTAGTAGATACAGAAATGGCAACTACCTCTAGGATTCAAGATGATGCTCCTATAGTTGCTGACAATATTGTTCCCGAGCCATTAGCAGACAGTTTTGTGGATTTTGGAGATGATTTTCAGACTGAACCGGAGGGAATTCCATCTGAGGATGAGTCTGATGACGATGAGGTTGATATTGAAGAAGTGCCAGATAATGTACCAGACACAACCACAACAAATACTCATGCCCTTTATCCAACAATTCCATTCTTCTCAATGACACATCCCGAAGTATTTGGAGACTCATTAGACATTCCAACAGGTAGATGGGGGAGTTACTACGACTACTCGAAAGGGGATATCCATCTAGATATGGTTTTCAAAGATAAAGCTCATTTGCAGGCAGCTGTAAAGGATTACTCTGTACGTGTTGCGAAACGGGAGTACCGCGTTGTCAAGAGTACAAAAACATTGTGGAAAGTGGTGTGCAAACACAGTACAGAAGATATGTTTTGTAGATGGTACCTGCGGGCCTCGTTGAAGAAAAAAGTTGGTTTATTCAAAATAAACAAGTATGGAGGTTCTCACACTTGCCTTTTGAGTGAACTGTCGGTCGATCATGCAAATTTGGACAAAAACATGATTGCTAGCTTGTTAGTGGGAATTGTTCGGCGTGATCCAGCTTACGAAATAAAGTATGTAATTCAAACAGTGAAAGATAAATATGGATTTGAGATCTCCTATGCCAAAGGATGGTTTAGTTTACGACGTGCTGTTCAGAATGTGTACGGAACATGGGAGAGCTCCGTGAGGAAATTGCCTTACTATATGGGAGCTTTGCAAAAATGGAATCCCGGCACAGTCGTTGAGTGGGTTCACCTTGAAAATGCCAGACCAATAGAAAAGACTTTGAATTACGTGTTCTGGGCCTTCCATCCATGTGTACAAGGATTTCAGCATTGCCGCCGGGTAATAAGCGTGGATGGAACACATCTGTATACGAAATATCAACATAAGATGTTGATTGCCGTGGCAATGGATGCGAATAATCAAATCTTACCTTTGGCATTTGCAATTGTTGATGAAGAAAACTTTGTGTCATGGAGATGGTTTTTGGAGATGATTAGCAAGCATATTGTGAGAAGATCTGAGGGTGGTGTATGTTTGATTTCTGACCGTCATCCAGGCCTCATTGCTGCAGCCGATTGTATTCCTGACTTCAAATCACCCCTTGGAGTACATCGATTTTGTTTGAGACATGTTTGTTCAAACTTTAATAGTCGCTTCAAATCCGTTCATTTGAAAGACTTGTGTTGGAGAGCGGGATCAGAAAATCAGGTCAGAAAATTTGATCGCACAATGGAAGAGATTAAACTTATAGAACCAAGGGCTTTTGATTACTTGAGTCGTATTGATAAGTGTCAATGGTCGCTTGCTCATGACGGAGGCTGGCGTTGTGGTATCATGACCACAAATATGTCAGAATGCATAAATGGAGTTATGAAAGGTGCACGTCGACTTCCAATCACCGCCATTGTGCAATTAACTTTTGATCGTTGTGTGCTCTATTTTTCGAACGGCTTAAGAAGACGGAGCGAATGATTCAAAATAATCAAGAATGGCCAGATTATGTGTTCGAAAGATATGGTCGTGCTGACTATCATTCCATCCATCATGATGTGCAGATGTTCGATCGTAGACGTCTAACCGCTTCTGTTATCACAAGAGTACAAGCAGGACGTGGGGGTAATACGCATGTTGTGTATTTAAAATCCGGGGAATGCTCTTGTGGAAAATGGAAAGAGTTCGGAATACCTTGCTCGCATGTGATCCAAGTGTGTCGAAAGTATGGCTTAAACGCTAAAACTTTTGTGAAGCCATATTACAATATGAATGAATATTGGAGCACATATCAAGGAGAATTCGAACCAATGTGGGGGGAGGAGCATTGGGACACCCCATGTTTTGAGTTATACCACAACTCCACTCTGCGAAAAAATAGAAGAGTAGGTCGAGATCGAACAACGCGCATTCCGAATGAGATGGACTGGCCAGAAGCCCGTGCAAGACGACAAAGTGCTTCAACTTCTCGAAATCAATAAATTTTTGAACGTGTAATTGATTGTATGTTTATTGTGTAAATGATTTTACGTTATTGTGACATTATTGTACGTTTAATTACGAAATTATTGTATGTCGAATGTATGCTCAAAGAAACAAACATTTTGTCAAATTTAATCTATAAAAATCGGTTACTATTTACAACATAATGATGACTTCACCGACGACGACGAGGAGCTAGATTTCCTCCCGTACCACAAGGAGGAGGATTTGTCTGTCTTCTAACTCTTCGTTGTTGAACGACTTCTTCGCCCCTTTCCCTTGCCACAGGTGTGTTGGCAGGCTCCTGTATTGGCGTCAACTGAGGGAATAGAACGGGCGAGACATCGAAAGGTGAAGTCCTAGCTGCATATGTCGCAAACCCAAGACTGACATCTGTACCCATGCTGCTGAACTGGGGTTGAGTGGACATGGGGGGATATGGCGTGAAGGGAGATAAATCATATGATTGTACAGGAACAGGAATATAATAGTCCGTAGTCATATCTGGCTCTGTCCACGTGGATGGACCTGCAATATCTGTCTGCATATGTGCAGATGGACCTGCAATATCTGTCCACGTAGATGGACCTGCAATATCTGTCCACGTAGATGGAGTGCCTGCATGGAACTGTCGTGTATCAACAGGCTGGACTTCATTGTATGGCGGGAAGTTTCTGTCTCGTCGGTCACGAGCCACTCGCACCACATTGTCGAACATAGTCCTGTGTTGCCTCATCGACTCTGTCGTAATAGGCACTCCATCAGCCAGATGTCGGTCATAGCTTGTAGATAACTGTTCCATCTGCTCAATCTGCAAAGTACAAATGTCCATATAAAATTTATACATCGAAACACAAATATAAAATTAAAATTTCACGTAATTAACGTACCACATGCTGCCATGCCGGGCCATCACCATGTTGATATCCTGTCTGTACAAAGTATTCTTGACGCCCAATGTATCTACGTGTCACTTGTTCATACCACTCACTGTATCCGCCAACAACGTAGTAACCACCGTCAGTAAATCGTGGTCTGTCGACACGTAGATCATTTGCCCTCTCCCAGCAAAGTATGTGAGCTATATGCCTAGTGCTCCAGTTTTTGTTGACATTTCCCCTTCTACCAACATTATGCAACGCCTCATCCCCCGCTGGTGGATCTTCTGGGATATCTTGTAGCATCCCAAATTGTCGCAGTACTCGATCAGACCGTTGCATTTCAACTATGTCGAAGAAAATCAACGGTCCCTTATATGTCCCCAACTCAGTGATTCCTTCAGTGTACTCATCAGGGTACGGCTGCCAATTAAACTGCAAAACAACATTGCTTTTACATACTATGAAAAGAGTATATTTTTGTACAAATTAATTTAACAACATGCTTACTTGAGTTACTGGCTGGTCATCGAGGATGTCCCTTATGATGCGTATGGAATGACTCCCAGTTTCTGTAAAGATTAAATGACACGACCACCTGTATATATTCAAATAAATTATTAAATGCATTCACACATAAGATCAATTATAAAACAATGCATATTTGTACTACCTCACCACATATGGAGCAGAAGGTAACACATTGTTTGGGCCGACAATTATTGGTCCAATATCAGATCTATCGCTACCCAATTGCGGAGTCAAACTTGGGATTCGTGACCATGCCCAAATCTCATTTATTGTAGTGACATCAATAACACAAGTTAGATTGACCAGAAACATATTTTAAATATTAAAAAAAAACAAACATATTATTTACCTGTAAGAGTTGCACTGCACCACCTATAACTTTTTTCCCTTTCTCTGATGACGTGCACAACTCACGATATAAGTATGCCAATACAGCACTGCCCCAACTATATGTACTGGCAGAGTCGATATCCTCCAACTTTTGTAAATATAATAATCTAACAAAATTGCCTGAGGAATCAGGGCACATAATCCCCCCTAACATCAATAACGCACAACCCCTTGTGAACTTAACAACATCATCTGCTGTACTATTTTCATCCAATGGATTGAGCAGCAAATGATTATGCAAAGCAACTAATTTCAAACGTGCGCCCTTAAGGTCTGTGATGGCTGGTAAGAAACCTAAATATGTATGGCAATATTCTTGCCAATCGGGTAGAGCCCTATCAATATCAATCCCCGACACTACAATGCCATCTACTGGCAACGCCCATATTACTGCAATGTCTTGCAGTGTGATGGGCGCTTCTCCTGATCTAAAATGAAACGTGTGTGTTTCACGGCGCCATCTCTCAACTAAAGCCGTGATCAGGTGCATGTCAAGTTCAATCTTACCACACCTATAGATACCATAAAATCCAATAACGTGCAATAAATTAACAACACGTATATCTAATGGACACATATCCCAAAAATAGCTATCTGGGTTTCTCACACGAAGTATACTATCCATATCACCTGCCCATACATCCTCAGATCGATGTGTAGACTGCAACGACAAAAGATGTGTGTCAACCGGGCCTGGTTGTCTCATTTGATCCATCCTGAAATATAATACAAAAATTAACAACATTAAACTCAACATTACAAAAACAACCCGTCTGTCGCCCACCGCCGCCGCCCACCATCTGCCACCGCCGCCGCCGGCCGACGCCGCCGCCGGCCACCACCACCGGCCACCACCGCCTGTCGCCGCCTCCATCTTCGTCAACTTAAATTTTAATATTTCACATCACAAAAATATACTCCAACAAGTAATATACTCCCACTACATATATTAAAATCATAATTTATCTACGATACATAAATAACAAAATTAAAAAGCTTACCTTAAATATTTTGGAAATGGCTTGATTTTTGCAGAAATGTTAGGAAGAAAATTTGAGAACGAACGGATGAAAGATTTTGCGGCGGAGCTGAAGAACGAAGAAGAAACGAAGAAGAAGAGAAATGGTGCGGCGGCGTGTTGTTTTTAGGTTATAATTCATTGGTGTCGCCATCTGAGATGGCGACACCAATAAATATTATTGATGTCGCCAACTGAGTTGGCGACATCAATATAATTTAATGGTGTCGCCATCTCAGATGGCGACATCCATATAAATTAAATAGATGTCGCCAACTGAGATGGCGACATCAATAAATTATATTGATGTCGCCAACTCAGATGACGATATCATAAAAAAAAAAAATTTTTGTTAAAGTCGCCATGTGAGATGGCGACTTCAGTTGAAGTCGCCATCTCACATGGCGACTTAGGTTAGTTTGATAATAAAAAAAAAAATTCGGTTAAATTGTTAAATTATTTTTTAAAATCGAATATTTAGTTAAAAAACCCGTGGGTAATGGGTTGTCTTGTTTTAATTTTTAAATTGACATTTGCATTTTGCATTAGATACTGTGGAATATTCGTCTGGTGTAAAAAAACCAAGATTTGGCTATAGTTGTATGACCTCTTTACTTCTCTAGTAATTTGTCTTACAGACTATAATTCACTCTGTACCAACGTCAAAATTAAATACTTTTTAACAACTTTTTTGGTATATTTGATTTGAGGGATTGGGATTGAGAGATTTGAAATTTTGTAATTTAAATTTTGATTTTAAATTCATTTAATTGTTTGGATGAATTTATATTTGGTGTATTGCAAATCCACATATTTATTAATTTATGTGAAGTTGTGTTTGGATTGAGATATTTGATTTGAAAGAAGGGATTTGATTTGGAAATAGATTTGAATAATGGATTTGAAATGGCATCCATCTTATGTATATTTCAGATCTATCATAATTACAATTATATCTTCATAAATCAAGAAAGTGGTGGATTTCATAAATTCATCCAAACAATCAAATGTATTTGAAATCTACGGCTTCAAATCCCTCAATCTAATTGGACCATAAATATAACAGTAATTGTGATGGATTTCATATGCACTTAAGATATGTGTTATTTCAAATCAAATTTCAAATTCATTTTAAATCAAATCCCTCAATTAAAATGAAATACATTCATCTAAACACAACCTTCTAGATTTTGAAGAAAATAATTCCTTTCAAGTAAAATCCCTTGGTTAACTATATTCTCAGTATATCTAGGAAATGTTCGGTTTCATCTATGATGTTTTCACTAAATGTTCTTTTAAATGAACTTGAACTGATATTTGTTCTTTTTTATGTGAATTAACTGTAAATCCGCTCTAGTTTGAATAATAGTGAATTTCTTCTATTTAATTTAAACAATAATCTCTACCTCTTATGTTATGTAAATATATGTCAAATCATAGGAATGCGGTTGTAATTTTATTATATCTATTACAAACTAGAGAAAATAACAGGTGTTCTATAGGGGCTTATCTATTATTATCTAAACTAAAGATCGTATGTTGTAATAAATCTTTTCTATCGATGAGGTAGCTGTAATTTTTTCTATTTTTTAATGACTGATATAGATATTATATTATGTAAAATGTTTGCTACATAGAAAGTGGTTTAAATTTGAAAATATATTTTTGAGTTAGAATATATGTAATTAACAGATTTGTCATTGAGAATGATTTTCAAAAAAGACCTTTAATCATCAACAAAGAAAATATGAAACGAGGTAAAAATATATTTTATGAAAATAAGTTGAAAATAAAATTAAAATTTTTTTATTTTTTGTTTTTTCATAATTGATAATGCTTTCGGTAAAATAAAGTGGATTTACCTTAAATTCGTTATATTAATTGGATTCAAAATATAAATTTAGGCATACTAACGAGTTGGATGTTACTTTGATTGTCCTGTTGCCATATACACAACAAATGTATAAGATGATACGTGCTAACATTGAATTCAACCCAAGTTGGACATCGCATATGTAGCAATCACAAGCCAATTTGAGAATTAAAGCAATGGGGCATTGGCAGCTAATTACAAGGGCAGCTGTTGGCTTTCTTGTTCGTCTGAGGACAACCGACCTAACGGAGCGAGGAGTACATCATTCTTTTAGGTCCCGTTTGAAGTTAGAGATATTATAAATATAAGTATGAGAATGATTAAAATTATGAGATGATGATAAATAATGTAGTGCGATAAGTTACATGGTGTTTGATATGATTTTAAAGTGGGATTTAATTTTGTTGTTTGTTATAATGTCTAATATACTCTCCCATCTTCTTTACTTCTCTAATTTCTTTTTGTCTTGTTGTGATGTTTCGTAAATATGTTTTGTGTGCCGTCGTTTGCTTGTGCGTGGTTTTAGGTCTATGTGATTGGTTACTGGGTTTCATTTCCTTGCTGCTAAATCAATTGGCTATGACTATTGGGCTCTTTGGTTTCGTGCGCCATGCATTCTTGGTTGTCAGGGAGGATTTTGGAAACGAGAGCTTGGTTGTTTTTTGTCATTCATCAGTTTATGCTGCTCGATTTTCTTATTTTTACCTTCAGATATGGTGGAATGTAGATTCCCTTACTCGCCCATCCTATGGACTGCATGGTTTGAGGGGATTAGGGTCAGCTCAGAGTGTCTCTGCGCTTTTGTGGTCACGGTCTTGTGTTTTTCGGCGATTAATGTTACCCGCTCGCCGATCAATGTGTCTTCGTCAATGTATTTGATTGGTGTTTTTCTTTATTGTTTGTGTCTTTGGGTTGTACTGTTGTATTTGGTCTTCACTTTCGTTGTACCAGTTTGATCTATTAATATATTATTAGTTTTTTGCTCAAAAATGAACATGTTTGTTGAAAAATCAACGTTTTTCTAAAAGCCAAAAATTACATGAAAATGGCAAATGGCTCCGAAACATCGGATTTATGGATGGGATTGATTTTTGATCTAATATGCACGCAATTCGACAGCTGGTTTTGAGAGTGCATCCGATAATCAATACTGTGAGCTAGCGATGCCATTGTAATGTCATCCAAACAAATATCGTTGCACTTTTTCTATAGTACTAAAGTGTATATGCACATTTAGGGTAATTAATTTAATTTTGCAGTCTGCCCCAACTTTATTTTTCTGTCGAAAGTCAACTTTCCTGCCTACTTTTAAGTTTTTGTTAAGCTCTCAACTTTGCTGTGAAATAGCATTTTGTACGGTAAGGAAGACCATGCATATCTTGTTCGGAAAAATACACCTAAAATATATTTTAAAAAAAATACAAAATACATTAAATTATGGAAAATTACGAAATGTAACAATTTTTCTTTTCTTTTTTAAGCAAAAAAAGACATGAAAGATATTTCTCTTTAATATTCAGTATTTGACCCTTCGGCTAACTAACTGGTCCGCTAAACAACAAGCACATGATTTGTATTAAATTTTCACATGTTTGGTTGGAAGTCTTTATTACTTCTTGAATCCCATTTCGACATCGAGAATGTATAGCGTTGCTACGTATGTGATTTCCATGGTGGCAAGCGGGGGCAAATGTCCTTTTGCCACAAAAAAAAAAAAAAATTAGTATTAAAATATATTTTTTAATATTGTTTTTTGCATTTTAGCCGCCAAAAATTATAATTTGGGATTCAAAAATTATATTTTGCTCTTCCTTTAAAAATTTTTAACTCTCTAAATTTTTTTTTGGCCAATATTTTTTATTTTAAATTTTTTTGCACTCTTTCGTATGGGTGAGCAAAAAATCGGTTAAACCGAATTAACCGACCGAACCGAATTATTTCAGAAGTTCGGTTTTTTTGTGAAAGATTGGTTAAATCAGTTCGGTTTCGGTTATCAATTTTAAAAATCTGTTAAACCGATTTAATTTTAAATAATATTTTTTAAAAAATATGTTTAAAATAATTATGTTTTGGGATTTTGCAATTGGGCCATGCATTTTAATTTTGAAATGGGTCTAATTATCTCTTTGTCCAAAACTCCAAAATGCAAATTGACCTACATATAATTTGTAAAACTCTAATTATGGATGATAGAATAATGTAATCGGTCAAAAGATTTGATTTATAAAATATCATTTTACTGTGAAGTATGCTAGAAAGATGAGCAAAGTCTTGTATAATGGTGTTGTAGATTTTTTCGAATTTTTTTATTATAAAAAATCGGTTAACTCAGTTACCGATCGAATTAATCGATTTTTATTCGGTTCGGTTAAATCGGTTTTAGCATGATAATCGTTCGGTTCGGTTTTCTCCAAAATAATTCGGTTATTTCGGTTTTGATCTATTCGATTCGGTCGGTAACCGAGTAGACCGAATACTCATCCCTTCATTCAGAATTTTTTTTCGTCCGTCGATAGTGATTTCTACACAACAGCCTACCATAGTGAATTAAAACAATTATTTTAATAATATTATGTCACAGATAGTTTTGAAATCAAATATATGTAGAAGAATGATTTTGCTACTCATTAAAGACAATGCATAGATGTAGAGGCGATTCTACGTGGACATGAGGAGGGCAGCTGCCCATCCTAAAAAAAATATATTATTAGTTTAAAATTAAAAAAATCACATTTGCCTTCATAGAATTGCATTTTATTTACTAAAAATTGTATGTTGCTCCCTTAAATTATATATGAATCCTTAAAAAAAATGTATCCTTTATTTATACATTATTATTTTTTGTCTTCCTCGACTTTTAGACTAGATTTGTTACTGCGCATGTACAATTCATGACAATTAATGTATAACTAACATTATTAGAAATTTCACATCCGTATAATTTTTTTTAAAAAAAACAAAAAAGAAGAAGAAATTTCACATCCTTGGGCACATGCATCATAATTACTTGATGCCAAAATAGACCAACATAATTAGGTGAAATTGTAAGCGTGTGCTTTATCTAAAATCATATGAACACATAGAGATGTCAAACGGAGCGGACGGTACGAGGTACGATATAGTACGACATGTCACGTCACCGAGCGACACGACACGGCCCATTTTGCTACAGTATCATGTCGTGCCAGGCACGACACTGTAGCATGGGCAATGCCGGGCCATAGGATGCCGGCCCATGGGCCGGCACGGCACGACACGAAACAATACAATTTTTTATTTTATTTTATTTTTAGTGTAGCGATCAATTGACCGATCGATCGGCACTATTAGTGCCGATCGATCGCTAAGCCAAAAAAATAAAAAAACTTGAAATGGACCATGGCACGACACGTAGGGGCCGTACCGAGCCTGCCTATTGTGGAAATGGGCCGGCACAACACGGCCCATTTTCGAACCGTGCCGTGCACGATTAAACGAACACTTATATTATAGATTAGAACCAAATAGCAACATTTATAGCATATGACCAAGACCCAACAACTATAAAAACAACAACCATCAGACGAAGAATTCCAAGATCATAGATAGATGCGACTGTCTTCTAGGTAGTATGAAGGTAAAGATTAAAATGTTAGAGAGACGACAACTGATAATGATGGACAATGAAACACGCTATCCTGACCATAAGAAGCATATAACATAACTGATTGACTTTGAGATAGTGACAATTTACACCTCTTAACCAATTACAGGAGCAAACTCCATATTTTCACAAATCAAATTGGGTAAACCGTCAATTTGAAAAACCATAGGGGGTAAACAATCTATTTTCAAATAACAGAAATGTAATCTACCTATTTGGAACACTACGGGGGTTCGTTGCTATAATCCCGTCTTTTCAGACCGAACTAGTTAATGGCTGAGGATGATACATGGCCGATATCAACAAGTTGAAATACTTAAATGAAATAAGAAATTAACTCCATATTGTCATCCCATTTTACTGCAAATTATATCGTTGGATTAAATTTTATGCTTGCTCAACTTGAAGTCGTGGAATAAGTAAAGTAATTACTCATCTTCCACCTTTGGTCTGAGTTCTGGCATTTAATTTTAAAATGAAAAAATGGTAAAAGACGCCCCCCTCCACTTATCTTCTCTCCGTTAGGGGAATTATTTCAACTTTTTATATTTGTTTTTACTACGTAGGCCCAGCAATGACCATGTTCGTTGAGTAGAACATAGATTTCGGTCCTTTCATGATACGAAAGGGTGAACCGATGAAAAGCCATGACTCGATCCAAATTTTTTTTGAGTCGTGTAGAGTTCATGTATTTCGATCATTAAAAACACAATTTTTAGAGACATCATCACATTAACTTGTGGAACGACTGTATCATAACCTTCTTTAATAGCCATAAAGTCGTACAGTTGTAGCCCTCTTTCCTTGGCAAATTTGTTTTTTAAAAAATTGAATCATTTAATTGCACATATATAAAATAATACAGTACCAGTATGGTAAATTATATTCAAGGAATGGTCTGAAAATACGGATACTAAAGGAGTTTCCCATGAAAGAGTTCATGTGGTAGGGCTCCAAGAATTTGCTTACTTTTTTTTATAAGGGCTTGTTTATGCAATTCACCTACTCCTGCAGCTCACTGGTAAACATACTTCAAACTCAGATGTCATTTTTGACTTATTATCAAAATATCTTGCCATGCCATTAATTTGAAATTTTAATGAGAATTTGAAGCAAGCTTGACGAAATTTGACTTTTTATGTACTTTTTCTGGATATTTTTTATGTTACCTCGTGGGCATTATCCTGAAGGGTAGCGTCAAATAAACCATTTTTTCTCCTAATGTATGATGTATTTACACTATTGTATATTAAAATGTATAGTATCTGAGGTAAGTATATGCTACATAAGTTGTATTACCAAATGCGTATAATGTAAATATATAATTTTTTTTTATCAAATATAATGATATGAGACATGTTTGTAATTTACATATTTAGTAAAATTTGTGATGTTTTATATGAGAAATCAAAGAGAGAGAGGGAAGCCATGATTTCAATCTAGGCGAATGATTATTATTATTTTTTTTTAAAGTTAGGGAGAAACATAAATTTTGAAATTGTTGTTATAAATCTTCAATATTAAATTTTTTTGAAGAAAACATTTATTGTAAAAGGTGAATTTTTATTTAAAAAAATAATTAAAACCGTCAACAAATTTCATCAATCATTCCTACTTTATTTACTAAGGTTGTGTTTGGAGTGGATGATAGATATATGATATTTTTGATTAATTTTTATCATATGCTTGGTGTGATTTTAAGAAAAAATTATCTTTATCATATTTATCTTACTTCATAACAAAATGACATATATACCATTTTTCACCTTTTTTTACTATTTTAAAATTTGAAATTCTCATAATGTTAAACAAAAATTGAAATTCTCACCAAAAACTTAAAATTAATCCCAAAAATTTTAAATTTTGAAATTACAGCCAAAATTTAAAACTCAGATTTCGAGGGTATTGTGTCCTTATACCAAACTATAAATTAATCAACCATTTTAAATCATACCAAATATCATATAACTATCACACTATATTATTTTATCTATCTTAGAATTTTAATCGTTCTACAGCTTTTCTTATCATTTACGTCAAACGATATCTAAAAGTCTAAAACAACTAAACATAAAAGCCTCAAGGTATAAGACTTAAGATTAGGGATGTAAACGAACAAAATAGAGTAGAATATGAAGAAAATTTTAATGTTCGAATTCAACTAGAAATAGATATATTTAAGCTCGTGTTCGATTTGAAGTTCGAATAGTTTACAATTTTGACTCGAGTTCAGCTCGAATCAAAGTTCGATTCGAGTTCGACTCGAAAATATTTGAAGATATTCGCGAGCTATTCAAACTATTGCTCGAAAATAAATACCCGAAATGTTCAAAATATATTTATCTGATATAACTGTATTATATTAATAAAATATTCAAGTTTACGAGCGGCTCACGAATTACCGAACAAAGTAATTTGAGCTTGAGTTGGCTCGAAAAAAAGTTTGAACATGTTCGAGTTCGGCTCGAATTCGAATCAAGTATTTTTCAAGCCGACTCGAAAAATTCATAAACATGTTCGATTCATTTACACTCTTTATTTAAGATTCTAACAAGGGCCGTCTTATTATATTTAGTGGGTGTCCTCTTCTTCCTATGTTTTTGGGATGAAAATTGGGGAAATTCAAAAAGTGTGAGTCCTTGCCTTCCATATTTGGATGAGGTTTTGTCCCATTTCCCGATAGATGGTGACAAAACTGTAGGTTTCCAATCCACTTCACATGGTTATATTCCAACTCATTAATGAGTTGAAGGTAGACTGTAGCCAACCTTACTTTATTAGAATTTGGTTTTCGAGATCTCATTTGCATGTTAAATTAATTTAAAAAAAAAAAAAACTTACAATAGAACAAAAACAAAAAGAGCGAGCAACCAAGAATCCGTTTAGGGCCCAAACATAGAGGTTTGGGCCTGAGATTTTTTTACTAATTTATGGCAACTATGGTGGTTAGCACAGGAGCCTTCACCATGCTAACCCACTCAGAAGATTTCTCCTTTTGTTTTCTTTCTTTTTTAATGTTGTCCAAACCCAAAATAATAACATTCTAAAATATTTACATCATCAAAGATTAAAAGCTTAATATTAAATGAGACAATGCTATGTTATTTATGGACTCAATTAATTAATCAGTTGTGTATAGATTTGGGCCTAATCTATTACCAGTTCAAGAGCCCACTAAAGCCATCAGCAAATCGAGCTCTCGATAGAATTGAAAGTCTTTGTGTACGGCGTGGCTGCTCTATTGACCCGCGTGACCCGCGTCAGAGAATCGAGAGCTCCAAATGAGCCATTTTTGGTAAGCAGAATTGCGATGCAGGATGTTCTAGAACCTCCCAAAAACTTGAAGAACACTTCAGAGCATATCGGAAGATTCAAGGCTTCACTTGTACATTCATTTGTAATATAGAGCATGCATAGAACCTTGTAGAAGAATGTCGAAGTGTAGAATATCCTAGAAGATCTTTATCCACTGTTAGATCAAATCAATAACAATCGTTCATTGATGAGGTGTACATGTATATATAGGGAGTATGAGTTCATTTATAGCCATCAAGCATTCAAGCAATAAACACTCTTCAAATGCCCCCAGGGGCATAGCCGAGTTGGTAAGGTCTGTGGTGACGTAGGGGGTATCCCCTCGGCGCCAGGTTCGATTCCCGTGTGGAGCGCATTCCCTGCTGAAATATTGTGGAGGTGTGCTCTGGGGTCGTGGCCTGTAGGTCCTCTCCCACAGATGTTTGTCAGCTCGGGCACATCCCTCGGTTTACCTGGTGGCGGCGTTGAGGGGCCGGTTCCGTCACCCAAGGATTAGTCAGGCGAAAGCCTGGATACCTTGTAAATCAAAAAAAAAAAAAATAAACACTCTTCAAATGCATTCTCTCTCAACTCCCCTTTGTTCTTTCTCTTTCTAGCACTTAGCAACCACTTCGAGAGTAAAGCTAACTTGCTAGCAACATGGGGTTACTAGTCAAGTGTCGCATGGATTTGAGAAAGTCCGTGTGAAAATTCTTATACCGTGACTATTGTATAATTTAGATCAGAGCTCATACCCAATCTATGTACTCACGTGGTAATGTTTACCGCATAGACTTGTTTCTACTTTGTTGTTACATCATACATGTGGGAAGGTGGTCAGACCCGGATCCTTAGCGTAGGGCTGGACCCGGATATGGTCTGCCGGTCGAATCGTTTCGGTTATTAGGTCCGATCTACATCCCAAATATAATCCTAACCGCTGGTCCCCAGCCAGCCTTTAGCCATCGCCGGAAGAAGTTTCGCCATCTCCCGTTTCGTCATGCAAAGTATGCCACTGATTTCGAAAGCGGCGAATCTGATAACCTCTGTTAGGTCCGATGCCGGAGGTAATGGCGCCGGCACACCGATTACACATAGTCGGAGTTCTCAGGCAGCTGCAACGCCGCTTCTCTCTGTATCCAAGTCTTCCTGGGTCGTCACTACTCAGGCATCTATCAATTCTTTCTCAAGCTCTCTCTTTCGTTTTCATTTTGATACTCAATAATTTAAACAAATTATAGTTCGTTTTTTAATTGTGATGATGCTAACCCAATCTGGCTTATAGAATGTCAATTTCTGGGACTTTATATACGAGTTGTGAATATTTGCCTACATGGTAATTAGTAATAAGTTAACAAGTAACAACCTGTGCCTTCCATTATAAACTTCTTGTTTGAAATATTGTTCTATGAGAAAGCGTTCAGGGATGTCCTACCTTCAGAGATTGTGTTTTTTAATCAAATTCTTTTCTTTAATTCAAGAAAGTGATGAAAACACTAATAACCACACCACTTTTTTTTTAATATTCAGCTTTCTTAGAAATAAGCACCAAGAATATGATTAATTATTTGATCGAACTCGGTTGCTTTGAGAAGTCAGCGTTGCAATAGTATAAATTATTTTTGTCTGATGACTATATTTGGTTATTAATGCAGTCAAACGTTCGTTTAGAAAAAAGAAAAATTCCCGATCCACCTTGTGTTGTTTGCAGAGGAAGCGGTAGAATTGATTGTCACGAGTGTCGTGGTAAAGGTACTCTTTATCTCTATCTTCCATTCTGTTTTCTACTTATGCATAAATTCACTTCCATCTGTCCCATTTTGTTATTTTATAATACAAATCTTCTGGAGCTGCATTTGTGTAATATCCGTATGTGAGTTAGAGAGGGACAAAAACAATATGTTAAGGTTTTTCACCAAAAAACAATATGAGCTCAGAATTTTATTGAACTATCTGTTTTTCGATCGACCCAATTTATAGTTCTATTTCTCAAGAATCTCGTGTGGTTTCGATGCTTCAGGGAGGACAAATCACATCCAACTGACTGTGCTTCCGAAAGGAGAATGGCCAAAATGGTAAGGCAAAGAAACCTCAATTTGTTTATCTCAAGTGCATTTCCCCACTTCTACTCATTATCTGTTCTTAATTTATCTTCACAGGTGCAGGAGCTGTGGAGGAAGTGGTCTTGGGTACTGTGATCGTTGTGTAGGTACCGGAGAATACAGATATATAATGGGATTCCAATTCATGAAGAGGGATGGCGGTCACATCCAAGATAACCGGACATATGAAGTTGGTGATAGACGGGGTTCACGTTCATTTACGGAGCTACTGCTAAACGAGGTACAGTCGGATCCAAGCACCTAAAGCTGAATTTTTTTTATGGATTTCATCAGTCTGTACACTACAATTATTAGTGCTATATTTCTGTTTGTTAAGTTAAGTTGATGTCAGTTTGTATTGTACAATTAAAGAATGTAAAATAATTTCATCAGTTTTTAAATCCTCAGGTGTTTCATATCACTGGCAATGTATAAACATTTCAAATCAGAAAGCACATAACAAACAACTTAATAGAGTAACAGGCAACACAAACTACATAATAAGATGTGAAATGTACTCAAAATACAAGAGAGCAAGAAACAATAATAACAATGAAGGGAATTTAATAAAAGGCGTATATAGCTAATTATTTAAACAAAATAACTTCATCTTCTTTACATATAAAGGATATATATTAGTCTCCCCAGGTGCTCAACTTAGAGAAGTGAAACACTCTTGCGCACTCCTCTAGTTTCCTTGCAAGTAGACACACATCCTCAACCATACTTTCTTATCTTCTCCACCCTTCTTAATACATATATATTTATAAAAAACCCGGAAAAAGGGGAAAAAATAACGAAAGGATAATAACATTATTAAAATCTTATGCATAGATTTTAGATTCTCGCATCATTGTCCTTTCCTCTATTGCTCCTGTCTTCAAATCTTGTGTACTTATACCACTTTGCACACACTATGTACAACAATAGATCAGCCACTGTCAATGCTGCCAACAGGTAATAAAACCTGTCCAAATGCCCCTTGTTAAGGTTCCTAGGAATCCATCCAGGCATTTCATCAGATGTCGAAATCTTAATAGCTATCGTCACTATCAAGCTACTGACGTAATTCCCCAATGATATGGACATCATGCTAAGTGCACTTCCAAAGCTCTTCAATCCATCTGGTGCCTGTCCATTAAAGAACTCGAGTTGCCCCACATACATAAAAACTTCAGATGCTCCGATTAGAACATACTGAGGCACCTGCCAGAATATGCTTAAGCTACTGGAATTTGCGCAATTTGGGCAGTCTTTTGGCGAATATTTGAGTCTGAAATGCTCGACTAATCCAGCACACAGCATTGCTATGATGGCTATGACCAGGCCGATCCCCATCCGTTGGAGCTCGGTTAATCCTCCGGACTTTCTATACTTGGAAACGAGGGGTTCGATAAGGCGCTTGTTGATGAAAATGAAGGCTGCGACACTTAGGATGTCGAAGCTGGACATACTTGCTGGAGGGATGTGGAAACCTGCCAAGGTTGTTTTCATGGCGGCACCTTGTTCAACAAAAATTGATTGCATTTGAGTGAAGACTACTGAGTATGGTATTGTGCAAAGCCAGACCGGGAGGAGTCTTAGTATGCATTTCACTTCTTCCACTTGTGTGATGGAGCACAGATGCCATGGGTTATGGGTGTTGATTTTCTTTTCTATTGTGTAATCTCTTTGAGTCATGACTGCTGCTCTGTCCAAGAATCTGCATGAGTAATTACAAATAATGAGATTTGAGATGGTGATATAACGAGAAAGTTGAGAGGCTTATAAGACAACATCGTCTATTGCTTGAGTTCGATCTACCAAATAAGTACTAGGTACCAGTGAATCTAAATTCTCAGAAATAGCAATCAAGCTGCTAGCCAAATCGAAGCTCGACTCAAGTTATGTCGAGCTACTCAAATAGGCAATTGAGTAAATCTCAAGCACATATAAATCGAGTTCATAAAACTATTAGATATTGACTTGGCTTGTCTGGATCTATAGTAAAAAGAGAGGCAGAATAGTTGGTAATAGAACCAATCATGCAAGGACTCGTATTCCGATTCTTGGTAAAAAGCTTTGGCAAGTTTTAATGTGACAACTTACTTGAATCCCTGCGTGTGAAGTATTTTTCTGCCCGCGTTGTCGGCAAGATCAGCTTCATGTACATCATATAACTCATCATCATTTGAAGGCACCTCAATTTTCCATTTTCTTGATGCAGCAACAATCACTTGACAAAGTCTTGATAAAGGATTGCCTTTGGGTACGAAATGTCTATATCTTGGAGCCCCAATCAGAAACAAAATCAATGCAACTGTAGCAGATCCAGCAGATGCCCAAAACCCTATTTCCCATATTCCTTTATCTTCATAATAACCCAAGATTGTGTTTGAGAACAAGCACCCAAGATTCAGGGCCAAGTAAAAGTAGCTAAAGAAAGCCACTTTTGAGTTGCTTTCTTTGGGATGTTCTTCATCGAATTGATCGGCTCCAAATGTTGCGATTGTTGGTTGGTACCCTCCATTGCCGAGGGCGATAAGGTAAATCGACAGATAGAAGAGCGAAAGATGGAGCGTAGAATGTGATCCGCACGGAGTTATTTCATCCCCACAGCCATTTGGTTTGACCAAGAACAAGTATGATGTCAATGATAAGGAGACCAAACCCTGCCAATACACATATTTCACAATATTTTAGTATCCCGATATCCAAATTATGGGAATATTCTTGTTTGAACTCGGTTTGGCAAAACAAAGAGTTGTGATGCCACATAACCGGGATTTGCGACAGGATTTTGAACTCTTGAATTTGCCCAACCGGAACATGGTTCATCCCATTGATACGATGCAAGTAATTGTTGAGTGTGAACAAAGAAATTTCTTGGTACTTCGACTTACAATCACAAAGATGACTTGAAAAACAGCACAAGTTTTGTATCGTCCCCAGTAGGAATCGCTAAGAAACGCCCCCAGAAGGGAAAATAGGTAAACAGTGCCTGTCCATTTGCTAACATTGTTTGCAGCTTCAGCATTGTCTTGGCCCATTACTCTGGTAAGGAATAATACTAGATTGACTCCAACCCCAAAAAATGCTAGCGTAGCAAGACCTTGATTCACTGAAATCAAAATGTGTATGATTAGAAAAATAAAAATATATTAACGTTTCCTGAAATAGAAAAGCATGATGTTTTGGCTTACCTAGTATAAGAAAGCCAGCATACCATGATCCAGTTCTTGCTCGAATTGCCGGCGTTCCATTGCGATCGACTGATCCATCAAGGGTGTATTCTTCTTGGTGCTTTACGATCTTCTCTCCCATTTGATCCTGGTGATCAAGAATGTAATATTTATCAGATTATCTCAAATAGAAACTTCCAGCATGTGGCATCAAGCTTGCTACAATTGAATTTCTTGTACAATTAGATCAAAAAAGGGTAAACAATGATTTATTCAAGAATTAAATATAGATTTGATACAAAACAGAGTTGTCTTTAAAAAAAAAAAGGAATTCTAAGGACAGAAAGATACAAAACAAATGCTAACAGATGACATGTGAAGCTGGAGTTGCTTTTCGATACATTAACCTCTTCCACATATCAAGGAAATCTAGGAAGCGAAAATCAACTTGAACATCATTCTTATTAGAGTATTTCAGAGGACAACTGTATACAAATGCTTCATTCTGCATATATTTCCAAATTACCAGTTCCATGCAAGAATTTCCAAAAAATCGGTAGATGTAAGAAAAATAGGATTAAATAAGACATATATCAGATCCTATGTATGAATCCATGAATCAAGCTTGGATACAGAAATTCAGCAATTATTTATTATTATTATTTTTTTTTGAAAAAAGAGACAGAGATAGCTAAATGAGTCTTTAATTAAAATGCTTAAATAAAGCACGATTGAAGCTTAACAATATAATTAAAACTAAAGATTATATATTAACTACGTTTAGGAATCATCATTTTTAAGCAGACAGACTGTTCCTAGTAGCTGTTTAATTATAATAAAGATCACTTATATTCTGATAATCACAACCGATTATCAATAAGAACGTCAAGTCATATAACTATCAATCCAGAATCCCAGATGATATTTAATATCATGGAACCAACTACATATGAACCTGTGCATGCTAAATCTCAGAAAAACGTTAATTTTTCACCGAAATGTACTAAAACACCCTGTTAAAATTCGACTAAATTTCTGAGCTTGTTGCTCTTTCTTACGAGGAAAAAAATATTGTAGAACTATCGGAAAAGCACTAACCGATTGGTAAGAGGGTGATGATTTTGTTTGAGCAAGCTAAAATTAAAGTTTGTTTGTGCGTAATAATTGTAAGAAACTTATGTGGGTGGGCTTGATTTCATACACGGAGAAGAAATGGTGAGAGATGAAATGTATGAGTTTATATGGGGGTGGTGGGAGTTGTGTAGTTCAGAAGAAGAAAAATGGTGATATATTTATAGGGTGAAAGAGTTGTAAGGGGAAGCTATGAGGAGGAAGGCGAGTATATTAATCAAACAAATATATTTTAATCAAAATATGTAAAATATATTTGTTTGATTAATATATATAAATCGTAACAATATATTTAGATCTATTATAGCTTAGTGTTTGAAACTAATTATTCAAGTTGGAGGTCGCGAGTTTAAATTTTCACCATAACATATGTTTTAAATTTAAAAATGTAAAAGAAATTAAAATAAACCCTTGAACAGCCGTTTCACGGGTAAGAAAATCATGAACTTAACCAGCCTGCATATAAACGAGTTGGTTACGAGTCCGACCCGTCGAACCGTTGGCTCGATTAATCAGTCCGTTGACCAAATCGAAATCCATTTTTTTAAAAAAAAATGGATTTATTTTTTTAAGAAAATGTCAATAGTTATCTATAAATTATGGGTATTTGGGTAAACTTAATTAAATTATTAGATGTTATCCTATCTAATGTAGTTGTAATTTCAAGAATGTTGTATGCATAAAAAAACATGCAATTTCTAATATACCTTTTTATCTGGGAATAAATGTTCTAGTTTTATTCTAATAACTTCTTTTAATAACTGTTTATTCTTAAAAATAGATCTTTTCCATAAAAAAGAATTTGTTGCAAAAAATACTGACCATGATTAAGTTATAATCAATACCATTAATTGAAACTTTTCATTTTTATCTAAAATTTTACGATAACTTCTAAGTTTCATCTAAATTTTCAAAGTCGTTTCATACGACACCTTGCATTTACATACCACATTTAGTTATTTTTAGAAAAAAAAACTATAAACCCAAAATTTAACTTATTTTAAAAAATTAAAATAAAATTTTTAATTTTTTAGTGGATTGGAGGTGAGTAATAACCAGGGGAGAATTTATGTACTGCGTAGGCGGACAACATCCCCCTTCAATAAAAAAAAATTATTATATTTTCAAAAAATTATATCCGCCTTAAAATTATATTGTTTTATCCTATCTAAATTGTGAGGAAGTAGGAGCAAGAGAAGCGTGATTTGGTTGGAATCATTGAGTAGGGATTGATAACTGAGTGTCCAAAGTCGTTTTCACGTAACCAAACTAGTTGGGATGAGGCTGTATTCACTTTCACGATAGATAGCTGTTATATCGATGCTGACACACTATTTTTGTATATTTAAATTAATTAATAATTTGGTGGGTTTACGTGACAAAAATGCACGATGTAAAATCGATTGCCAGGAGAAATTATTTTAAAAGTTGGATGTACCTTTTTTTTTTGTTAAAAAAACATGAGTTTGCGTCTTTTAAGATAATTTAATTTACTAACATGATCAAATAATTTTTTCAAAACCGAATCAGACATAGAATTAGTGCTATCAATGATGGTTACGGGTTCGATAGGTTCGATTGGTTGAACTCGAACCGCTGGTTCAACTGGTGATGTGATCAGCATTATGAAATATCTATTTTATTTTCGTAAAATATATATATCATGTATTTGGTATAGTTTCAAGTTGTTCTCAATAAAAAATATATCATACACCAACATAACAAGTCAAACTCAAAAAATCAGATCAAACAAAATATCCAATGTAATAATGATAATAATAATAATAGTCTCAAAAAACAACAAACAAATGCCAAAAAAACAATGTCACAAGATTATAAGAAAATATTTCAAAAATTATGAAATGATTCACTTCTTTTATAATTTACGAGAAATTAAACTTGTTTATATATAATATGCAAGACATATTTGTGGAATTATATTGAATTTTTTATAAAGATATACATAAAATATTATTTTATAATTATTTCAATAACAATAAATGATATAAATTATATTTTTGTTTTAAAAATTTGATTTATGGTTTTAACAAAAATATAAAAAAATAATTCTTTTAGAAAAAGAAAGAAAAATGAAGGAACCGACGTGTTCAACTATCGACCAGTTCACTGGTTGAGCCAGGTGGTTTTAGATGGTCAATCGATCGGGCCAAACACCGATTACCAGTTAAACCGATTGTTGGCCGGTCTGATTTGATTTTCAAAATACTTGTTAATACATTAAAACGTACTTATAGTTTTTGCCCATTCCCAATTCAGCCCCAAGTTAGCTGGGAAAAGCAAATGGAAATATACTTGATGTGATTCGAGATTTTGGCTATAAGGTAAAATAACGTGTTAATGCAAAATAACGATAAACACACCAAGATTTTTTACGTGGAAAACCCTCGAATTGAGAGAAAAACCACGGGACCTAGTCCAGTATAAAACTTCACTATAAATATTGATGATTTACAACTGGACTCACAAAATAATCGCTCCACGATTTACACAAATACTTTTAGAGAAATAACAAACAAGGACCGAACAGATATGAGTTTGCCCTCTTCGGAGTCTTTTTGCCTAAAAATTCCAACCCCTCCTTTGAGGTTATCTAAGGGTATTTATAGGACTGCCCTCAGTAACTACCTCGCGGAAAACCAGCAACATGATGTCCTTTGATCGTGGCCTTATGGAAGCCAAGCGTGTCCGAGAAATCCGCCCATTAATGCACGTTCAATCCCATCCGGTTAATTAGTTTTAATTATGACCGGGTCTTCCGCTACACTTTGACCAAAATCCCGAAGAGGGCAAAGGATGCTTGATAATATGTTGATCAGTATCCTGTGTTCGGTAACCATCTCTTCGGTCTAACTTCTGCTCGGCGTTTTTAGGGTTTGTATCTTCATAAATGGATTTTACCCGAGGAAATCAATATGTCATATGACATCACCTCACCCCCCCAAAGTAAAGTAAGATGAGAGTAGCGAAATCTTGGTTTATTGTCTTCGGGTGAAATCCTGACATGCTCGGGGTATTTTAACCGCCTAATTTTCCCGCCTAAAAATTTCAAAACTCTGGCGACGTTTCGTTTCCCGAGGCATATCTATAACCGTTCATGGGATTTATTTTGAACGGTGTCGATTTAACGACTGTTCAAGTGGCCCCCCACTATAAATACTCGCTCATTTCGTTGATTTAACTTACTTTTCTGCAATTCGCTTCCGAGCTAGCATTAGACGTCCGACCAACTTTTCCTTCCTACTTATTTCCTTTCCATTCATCGAGTATGTCTTCTTCTGACGATTATTCGAAAACTTTAGATATGTTCGAGGAGGAGGGTATCCTAAGTCCCTCTCCTCGTCATTCTTCTTCATCTGATAGTGAAGAGACTTCCAGCTCGTCGTCAGCCCCTGATGCTCGCAGAGAAGAGCTTCAGGCTGCGACAGAGCAGGACCTGATATAGGCCCGCGTTCCCTGGTTTGAGATATTTGAATCCGGGATTAAGTCACAACGGCACCTATCCAGTATCCAAACTAAATGGGGGATTTCCGAGGGGACATCTATTATAGTTCCCCCTCCTGGATCTCGCCCCCACCTGCCTCCCGAGGGTTACTTTCCCTTCTACATAGACCAACTCCGAGGGGGACTTCGTTTTCCTATCCCTCCTTTTTTTGTAGATGTTGCTTCCTATTTTGCCATCTCTCTAAGTCAGTTATTCCCCAACAGTTATCGATTGTTGGCGGGTTTTTACATAGTCTTATCCTTTTTTGGCTTTTCTCCGACTCCCGAACTCTTCCACTGTTTCTTTCAATTAAATCGAAAGGAGATCGGGCTTTTTTACTTTTCTTCTCGAACAGGGATGGGTTTTCTGAAAAATTATCCCTCCTCCATAAAAAATTGGAAAAGATTTTTCTTCTTTGCTCGCCCACTCCAACCCTGGGATTGTCCCATGGAGTGGAAAGAAAACTTACCGAAGGGCAAGTCAATCAAGGGGCTACTTGAGGGAGAAACATATTTATCAGTTCGTCGTAAGCTTGGCGATCAGTGTTTTAACCTTGGGGAGCTGATTGACGACGGACTGCTGTACTTGTTCCAGCTTAATCCTAAGGGTGTTTCCCTAAAAATGCCCCTCGGTGAGTATTTACCGAGCATCTTGCTTTGTTTGCTTATTTTGTGTTAACATGCTTGAATAATTACTATGATGTTTCTTTCTTGCAGAAAACAAGATGCTGAAAGCCAAGATTGCTGCTAGCCTGAAGAAAATTGCCGCACCAGAGAAGGCTACCAAACCGACCACTGGAACAAATCCTCCCCCATCTGTTACACCTGCTCCCCCCGAAGAGGTGATTGAAGTACCGGAGACGGAAGCCTTGATTCCTCGATCATTGAAGAGGGCGGCCCCCGAGGGCCAAGGTTCTTCCTCTAAACTTCCTCCTACCAAGAAATCTCCTTCTCCTCGAATCTCCCTTACCCATCGAGCTAGTCCACCTCTTCAATCTCGAGCTGTTTCTCAACCTTCTCCTGGTGGTTCTAGCTCTTCTCGGCCAACCTCCCGATATCATATACCCGATTGGATTTATCCCCCCAACGTCCCCATTCTGAGAAAACCGGACCCCAAAATTTCTCACTCCATCATTTGCAATTGGGCCAATTCTCCCGACCGTAAATACCTCGGAGGATTGGCCTTCAGCAACTTGATAAATGATTTTTCCACTTCCCTCACTCAGGTAACTTATATCCATTTCCATCTGATGAACTTTTTGCCTTCGGTAAATTAACTTCATTTATTCTCTTGCAGACCAATCTAATGGTCGGCGAGATTATGACTCGCTTTCAATCTATGAGGTCCTCAGATGGGGAGAATCAGAAACATCTCAAACAGCTAGAAGGTATCGGCGAAGAGATGAAGAAATCCATAAAGCTACTGGAAGAGCAATACTCTGCTGCCGTTGCTACTCGGGATAAGACAGTGGCAGCTCTCGGGGAAGCGCACAAGAAATTAGCCGACTTTGAAGAGGCTAACACCACTTTATCCGGGCAGTTCAGGTCCATGACTGAAGAGAATAAATCCCTCTTAGAGCAACTTTCACAAGAGAAATCATTGCGAGCTGAAGAGGGCAAGTCCCTTTCTGAACAGCTTGACCAGGAGAAACTATCTCGGGCTGCTCAGATCGAAGAATCCTGGCTCATCAAGAAAGAAGAATTTATGAAGTCTGAAGAGTATGGTGATATTCTGGGCGAACGCGCTGCCAAGTTCCTTAACTATGGCTTTGAAGAGTCTGTTCGTCAATTTAAAGCCACTGGCTATCCTCCTGAAGGAGCTTCAACAGACTTTATAAATGTTGATGAGGCCCTGAATACCGTTCCCGATGAGTTCCTCCAGCTGTAGATTTAGGGATATACCCCTTTTGTTTTAATTTTTAAAATTGTAATCTTTTGACAATGATATTATGATTTTCCTTGTCTTCTTACACTCTTGTGCAGGCTAGTCTCTCCACCAAACAAAATTTTAAGCAAATAAAGCTTGATTAAAAAATATCCCGAAGTAATGAATATAACAGAGCTCGGGGAAAAGACATCCCGAGCAGATAAATATGGTTGAGCTTTAGAGAGAACATCCCCCGCATAATAACATGATACAACTTAAGTTTAAACGTTGACCAAACATCCCGATCCAACGAGTAATCCGAACATTGCTCGCTACCCCGAGCATAATATCATGGTACTTTTAAGTTTAAACGTTGACCAAACATCCCGATCCAACGAGTAAACGATGGTATTTTCAAGTTTAAACGTTGACCAAACATCCCGATCCAACGAGTAAACGATGGTGTTATTAAGTTTAAACGTTGACCAAACATCCCGATCCAACGAGTAAACGATGGTGTTATTAAGTTTAAACGTTGACCAAACATCCCGATCCAACGAGTAAACCGAACATTGATCGCTACCCCGAGCATAATCACTTAGTCCCATTTTAGGTTCAAATACAGACCAAACTTCCCGATCCTGTATTTAACCCGCCAACAATGGACTATAATAACATAAGCTCGCTACCCCGAGCATAATCACTTAGTCCCATTTTAGGTTCAAATACAGACCAAACTTCCCGATCCTGTATTTAACCCGCCAACAATGGACTATAATAACATAAGCTCGCTACCCGAGCACAATATCATGGTATTTTTAAGTTTAAACGTTGACCAAACATCCCGATCCAACGAGTAAACGATGGTATTTTCAAGTTTAAACGTTGACCAAACATCCCGATCCAACGAGTAAACGATGGTGTTATTAAGTTTAAACGTTGACCAAACATCCCGATCCAACGAGTAAACGATGATGTTATTAAGTTTAAACGTTGACCAAACATCCCGATCCAACGAGTAAACCGAACATTGCTCGCTACCCCGAGCATAATCACTTAGTCCCATTTTAGGTTCAAATACAGACCAAACTTCCCGATCCTGTATTTAACCCGCCAACAATGGACTATAATAACATAAGCTCGCTACCCCGAGCATAATCACTTAGTCCCATTTTAGGTTCAAATACAGACCAAACTTCCCGATCCTGTATTTAACCCGCCAACAATGGACTATAATAACATAAGCTCGCTACCCCGAGCACAATATCATGGTATTTTTAAGTTTAAACGTTGACCAAACATCCCGATCCAACGAGTAAACGATGGTATTTTCAAGTTTAAACGTTGACCAAACATCCCGATCCAACGAGTAAACGATGGTGTTATTAAGTTTAAACGTTGACCAAACATCCCGATCCAACGATTAAACGATGGTGTTATTAAGTTTAAACGTTGACCAAACATCCCGATCCAACGAGTAAACCGAACATTGCTCGCTACCCCGAGCATAATCACTTAGTCCCATTTTAGGTTCAAATACAGACCAAACTTCCTGATCCTGTATTTAACCCGCCAACAATGGACTATAATAACATAAGCTCGCTACCTCGAGCATAATCACTTAGTCCCATTTTAGGTTCAAATACAGACCAAACTTCCCGATCCTGTATTTAACCCGCCAACAATGGACTATAATAACATAAGCTCGCTACCCCGATCACAATATCATGGTATTTTTAAGTTTAAACGTTGACCAAACATCCCGATCCAACGAGTAAACGATGGTATTTTCAAGTTTAAACGTTGACCAAACATCCCGATCCAACGAGTAAACGATGGTGTTATTAAGTTTAAACGTTGACCAAACATCCCGATCCAACGAGTAAACGATGGTGTTATTAAGTTTAAACGTTGACCAACATCCCGATCCAACGATTAAACGATGGTGTTATTAAGTTTAAACGTTGACCAAACATCCCGATCCAACGAGTAAACCGAACATTGCTCAGTAAAAGTAAATTTATTTAATTAAGAAATACACATGGAAACAGCAGTGGTAACTGAAAGATTACACAAAATACTTTCTTAAATTATGAATGTTCCAAGGTCTCACCAGTTCCCGACCTTCATGATCTTCCAGCCTGTAGGCTCCTCTTCCAATCACCTCTTTTATTTTATAGGGGCCTTCCCCCTTGGGTGCTAATTTCTTTACTTCCCCCGCGGGATTGATTCTTCGCAGCACTAGATCTCCCACCTGAAAAGCCCTCGGGCGAACCCTCCGATTGTAAGCATTGGTCACCCTTATTTTATACAATTCCACTTTAGCCAAGGCTTTCTCTCTCAACTCCATAATCCCATCTAACTCCAACTTCCTTTTCTCTTCATTCTGATCGGGATCATAGCTTTGTACTCGAAGAGATTCCACTCCAATTTCTACTGGAATGAGGGCCTCAGATCCATATACTAAACTGTATGGAGTCTCTCCTGTAGATACCCGAGGAGTCGTTCTATAAGCCCATAATACCCCGGGTAATTCATTTACCCACTCCCCTCGAGCCCCTTCTAGTCTTATCTTGATCCCGTGCAATAAAATCCGATTAATCACTTCCGCTTGCCCATTTGCTTGAGGATAAGCGACTGAAGTGAAGACTTGTTTAATTTTCATATCTTTGCACCATTCTTGTGTCCTTCCTCCCTGAAACTGTCTTCCATTGTCGGAAATTATTCTTCGAGGTATTCCGAGGCGGCATACTATGTTTCTCCATAAAAATCTGATGACTTCTTCCTCAGTTATTTTAGCCAATGGTTCGGCTTCCACCCATTTAGTGAAGTATTCAACGGCTACTAGGAGAAATTTTCTCTGCCCTGTAGCGGGAGAAAATGGTCCAACAATATCCATTCCCCATTGGTCAAAAGGACAGGAAATGATGCTACTATTAAGGATTTTCCGCAGGTACATGGGATAAATTTGCATGCCTTTGGCAATTAATGCATTTCTTCACAACTTCCTCAGCATCTTCCCTCATCGTCGGCCAATAGTACCCAGCTCGGATAGATTTCTGATACAACATGTTAGTCCCTACATGATTTCCGCAACATCCTTCATGAATCTCCTTTAATAAATGCTCCCCTTCTTGCCTCGAGGCACATTGTAAAAAAGGACTTGAGAATCCTTTCTTGAACAACTTGCCTTCCATCAACACAAATCGGTTCCCCATTCTTTTAACTTTAGCAGCTTCCTTTGGGTCAGGAGGCATAACCTTTGTCTTCAAGAATTTAATGAAATGCTCTCGCCAATCGGATATAATGTATGGCTCCACACTCATGATGCTATTGACGGATATATGAGAAATCAAAAGCTCTTGCACGAGCACATTCCTGTTCTTCCATTCGTGTGCTGAACTAGCCAATTTTGCTAATTCATCGGCACGAGTATTCTCCTCCCTTAGTATTTGCATTAATTCCACCTCTTGAAATTGAGCTATCATCGCCCGCACCTTTTCCACATACTTTCTAAGCTTCTCTTCTTTCACCTTATATACCCCCTTCACTTGATGAACAACCAGCATTGAATCCATAAAAGCTTTTATCCTCCTGGCTCCAGTGTCCAATGCTATTTGGAGGCCCGAAATGATAGCTTCAAATTCAGCTTCATTGTTTGAGGAAAGAAATCCAAACTGGACGGCAACCCTGATTTCTTCCCCTTCAGGACTAATGAGTATGACACCTGCTCCACTTCCCAATCGAGTAGATGATCCATCTACAAACAAACTCCACTCTTTTTCCTCCGGGGTATGAGTGACTTCCACCAGAAAATCTGACAGAGCTTGAGCTTTGATTGTAGTTCAGGGTTGATAAGCGATATCAAACTCACTCAGTTCTGTGGCCCATTTTACCATCCTCCCTGATATTTCAGATTTGGATAAAAGTCTACCAAAGGAGTGTTTGTTATTACCATGATAGAATGAGACAGGAAATATGGTCGAAGTCTTCTCGCTGTGGTGACTAGAGCTAATGCCAACTTTTCTATTTCAGGGTATCGTTGCTCGGCTCCTTGTAGGGCTCGGCTGACATAATATACGGGCTGCTGTTGTCCTGACCTTTCTCTGATTAACACGGAACTGATTACTTCTTTGGCCACCGATAAATAAACGAGAAGCGTTTCCTTAGGATCAGGCTTGTTTATCAAAGGTAACTGAGCCAAATAATCTTTCAGATCCTCGAAGGCCTTTTGGCATTGGTCATTCCACTCGAACTTGACTCCCTGCCTTAATGCTTTGAAGAAAGGTAGACTCCGATCAGCTGATCGGGATATAAATCGGCTCAGTGCCGCTATTCTTCCTGCTAATCTTTGCACTTCATTTAGTGTTCTCGGGGGGTTCATTTCTCGTATGGCCCGGATTTTCTCCGGGTTAGCTTCAACACCCCTTTCCGTGACCATGTACCCTAGAAATTTGCCACTACGAATCCCGAAAGTGCATTTTGCGGGATTCAACTTCATGCCAAATTTTCTTAAAGTATTGAAGACTTCTTCCATATCTTTGACCAAGTCCTCGGCTTTTCGGCTCTTGATCAGGACATCATCCACATACACTTCCACATTCCGACCAATTTGTTCTTTGAACATTTTGTCCATCAACCTTTGATAAGTGGACCCCGCATTTTTCAATCCGAAGGGCATTACCACATAACAAAAGGTTCCTCCTGCTGTTACAAAACTTACTTTTGATTGATCCTCCTGTGCCAAAGGGATCTGATGATATCCTTGATAAGCATCCATAAGACATAACAATTCATGTCCAGCAGTAGAATCTACAAGCTGATCGATCCTGGGCAGAGGATATCTTTGGGACATGCTTTATTCACATCCCTAAAATCCACACACATTCTCCACTTATCACCGGCTTTAGGCACCAAAACTACATTCGAGAGCCATGTAGGGAAACCGATCTCGCGAATGTGGCATGCCTTTAACAACTCTTCTACCTGCTTGGCAATGACAGCGTCCTTTTCTGGTCCAAAATGCCTTCTCTTTTGCCTTATCGCCCGAACATTGGGGTCTACGTTGAGGCGGTGCTCGGCAACCTCAGGTCTTACTCCCACTAAATCAGATGTACTCCATGCAAATACATCCACGTGTTGATTTAAACAATTAACCACTTTCTCCCGCAATTCTGGATCAAGTTGGGACCCTACCCTAGTAATTCGAGTAGGGTGACCCATCTCAATGTTGAGGAACTCCTCTTCGGGCGTTACTCGTTCCTCCTCGCCCCGCTTCCTCTTTTCACTTCCCCCTCGTTCTCTTCCTTCGTTATTCTGCTCTCTTTCTTGCCTTAACTCTTGCACATAACACTTCCGTGATGAGCTTTGATCACCTCTTACTTGCCCCACCTCTTCTCCTACTGGAAATTTCATGGTTAGATGATAGGTGGAGGCAATGGCTTTGAAAGCAGCTAGGGCTGGTCTTCCCAATATTACATTGTAAGAAGATGGTGCATCCACAATGAGGAAATTTATCATCTTTGTTTTGATCCTTGATTCTTCGCCAAGTGTAATTGGTAGAGATACCTGCCCTATCGGATTTATGACTTCCCCTGCAAATCCGTGCAAGGACGTATTCACTTTCAATATAGGTAAGCTTCCCAAGTCCATTTGGTTTAACGTACTAAGAAAAAGTACGTCCGCCGAACTTCCTGTGTCCACAAAAATCCTCTGCACATTATAATTAGCCACTGTAGCAGAGATAACCAACGCATCATCATGAGGAAAATGGACTCCTTGCAGATCTGCAGGCCCAAAAGATATGGACGGACCCTCATGTACATGATTGGGGTCAATAGATAACACTTGAAACTTCCGGGCGTGATTCCTTCTTGCTCTGTTCGAATCTCCACCCGACATTCCTCCGGATATCATGTGTATAGTTCCCCGATTCGGGACATTGTTCAAGGTTTCCTCTTCTCCCTCTACTCTTTCTCCCCGAACTGACCAAGGGACTGGCTGAGGTGCTCCTCTTCCGGGATTTATGTTAATTTTAGGAGTGAAATTATTGTCTTTGAACTCCTCGTTAAATCCCCGCCCTCCATCAGACTCATTAGATCTTCCACCCCGAAAACCTCCTCCTCGATATCCTCTTCCTCGGAAGGACCCTCCTCGGATCATTCCTCCTCGGAAAGGTCCCCCCTATGAGGTCCACCCCGCCCCCTCTTCGGCATACTTTGGTTCATGGCTACTTCCCGATGAGGTCTCATCGATAGATACTGGTCAAAACTTCTTTTGATTGGCTCCACTGGTTTATTCTTTCTGTTCACTTCCTCCCCAATTTTACCATCTCTTCTTTGCTTCATCCTTTGGGCTTCTTCCAAATTAATGTACTTGGAAGCTCTTCCCAACAGTTCATCATAATCAGAAGGTGGTTTTTTCGCCAAAGATCGGAATAAGTCTCCCTCTTTTAATCCTTGAGTGAACGCGCTGATGAGTATTTCAGAGGTGACATGTGGAATATCAAGACATGCATGACTAAATCTTTTCAGAAAATCTCGAAGAGATTCCTTCTCCGCTTACTTAATCCCGAACAGGCTAAGAGCTGTTCTCTTGCAACTCCGGATGCTTGCAAACTGATGCAAAAATAGAGAACTAAACTTCGGGAAAGAGTCTATGATTCTTGCTGGCAACTGATTAAACCATGCTTGCGCTGCACCCGATAACGTAGTCAGGAAAACCCGACACTTTACTCCATCCGTGAGTTGATGAAGAAGCGAAGCGTTTTCAAATCGAGACAGATATTCTTCGGGATCTGTACCACCATCATAGTTTCCCACATTCAGAGTCCTAAAGTTTGGGGGCAAGGGATCGTCAACCACATGGGAAGCAAATGGAGTACTCCTCTGCGGAGGATATAGACGTCATTCCATCTTATTACGCATCTGCTGCATCTCATTCTTCAGCTCTTCCATTTGGCGATTTAAAGCTTTATCAGTTTCATCATTCAAATGATTAGGGATATTTCTAACTTCTTCAGGTTCTTTTTCGGGCTCCTTTTCAGGCTCCTGTCCGGAGGCCAACTCTTCCCCTTCTTCTTCTTGCACAGTTTCTTGTTTCTAGGGAGGGGCCATAAATTGCCTCATGATCTCTCCGACAGTTTTAGTTATCATTTCTGTCAAATGCTCCATGGGCATTCCCCCAGCGGGAATGACCGAGGAACATGTTGAGATGACCCTCATCTTCTGGCCTTTCTCCGGGTTCATCGAGCGAGTATGGATGACAATTGGATCCATTTCCCCTGGAAGCTTGCCCCCTACCTTTACCTCTGGCCATCTTGCCTTTTGATTTATCTTTTGTTAGAAAACTCGTCCTACTTCAACGTCTTTGCCCTAAAGTTCCCACAGACGGCGCCAATGATGTGATTCGAGATTTTGGCTATAAGGTAAAATAACGTGTTAATGCAAAATAACGATAAACACACCAAGATTTTTTACGTGGAAAGCCCTCGAATTGAGAGAAAAACCACGGGACATAGTCCAGTATAAAACTTCACTATAAATATTGATGATTTACAAGATTTTCTGGACTCACAAAATAATCGCTCCACGATTTACACAAATACTTTTAGAGAAATAACAAAAAAGGACCGAACAGATATGAGTTTGCCATCTTCGGAGTCTTTTTGCCTAAAAATTCCAACCCCTCCTTTGAGGTTATCTAAGGGTATTTATAGGACTGCCCTCAGTAACTACCTCGCGGAAAACCAGCAACATGATGTCCTTTGATCGTGGCCTGATGGAAGCCAAGCGTGTCCGAGAAATCCGCCCCATTAATGCACGTTCAATCCCAGCCGGTTAATTAGTTTTAATTATGACTGGGTCTTCCGCTACACTTTGACCAAAATCCCGAAGAGGGCAAAGGATGCTTGATAATATGTTGATCAGTATCCTGTGTTCGGTAACCATCTCTTCGGTCTAACTTCTGCTCGGCGTTTTTAGGGTTTGTATCTTCATAAATGGATTTTACCCGAGGAAATCAATATGTCATATGACATCAATACTGATTCAGGATTATTTTTAAAACTTGAACCGGTCTGGTTTGTTTCAGACTCTAAACTTTTAAAAATATTCCAGATTTAGACCCTCCGATTTATTTCTTATAGCCGACTTAACATCAGTGACTGAATTGTGAAATTTTTTAAAACTTTAAGGATTAAATCTGTTCATTAAAATTTTTCAGAATTGAACCGATAATATATCCAAACTACATGGATATTTAATATGTTCCCATTATTTTTTGTATTACATGTGACTACATGATATACGTGGCACCTCAAGAATTTAATAAACATGATGCTATCAGAGTTATACTCCACACATCACTCAGTCAATGCCAATGTAAGGGCTATGACAGCCTCGGGAGTAAGCCGTGTCGGAGGATTTGAATATTTGCTACCTATAGACAACATCCGGTGCCGTAGATGTGAATATCATCATCTAATAATTGATATATTTTATCGATAGTATTTTTACAGATAACATCAATAATCAATATTCTTAGGAACAATATCAATCAGAACAACATCAATCAAACCAATATTTAATATTTTCAGTGAAATACTTTCTGCAAGATAATTATGGATTATGGAATGTGGAAACAGAAGTTGATTCAATCCCTAAAGCCAATGATAAAGATCAAGATCACAACAAATCCTAATCACTATCTTATCGTGTTTTTGAATAAGATATGATATCATACATTTGAATTAACTTTGTTATCTTGTTAACTCATCTATAGGGAGTAGTTATCAGAAAAGGTTATTTAACCTAAACCTTGTACATGGTTTTCGATTCATTCGTGATTACTGTGAATTCAATACAGAAACTTGTGCGCTTCTCATTAATCTTATATGATATCAGAGCCATCAAAGACCAACGTCACATTAAAGCATGTGTATGTGACTTAAATCACGATATCCACTTAAAATTATTGGTCGAAGTTGAATCAAACCAAATTTTTGGCAAACAATTTCATAAAATACGACAATTCACTTTTGAAGACTACTTTGTTGTCGTTGAATGTGGACTCCCCCAACTTGGATACGAGTTGCGATTATAGTCTTTTTTTTTCGTAACTTTTAAAGAACTGTGATTATATATATTTGAACAATCGAGCTTTCTTGATAAAGTTGGTGTCAATTGGGCTACAAGATCTTTCGACACTCTATATTTATTAAGTATGATCACATCTTAGTAACTAATTCATGACATAATATATTTTAAAATAGAATGTGGACAATGAACTTTTTGATTTAAGATTTTTTGTATAAAAAAACAATAGTTCTAACATTTTTATATTTGTGCATGTAAAATATATATAATATTTTATAATTAAGAACAGAAATAGTAGTTTACAGGTCATGAACCATTGTAATTGAAACGCCATCGCCTTTTCCTAAAAGCTTTTAAATGGGAATGTTAATTGTATAATTGTACACAAGAACAAGACAAAGAGAACGACCATAACTTGTGCACGAATTAAATCTTCACAAGTGGTCATAAAATGTTCGAATGGCGAATGGATTATTCATCCTTTTTTCGTGTATGTCGTGCAAATATAAAAATGGAAAACGCCAAAATGGACAAAATCTCAAATCATTCGTGACCTAACTTAATGACATGAAGAAATAGTTTTATTTGGGGCAGGTCTATTTATGAAGTCTCGTGTATTGGATTGGAAAAAAGAACGAGTGCTACCGAAAAATATTGTTATAATGGCGAACTTCAGTACACGACGCTCCCGTTATGCGTGGGGTCTGAGAAGGGTTTGTACCACTAGGAGCCTAATTGTACGCCGCATTCCCTTGTAATGCAACATGTTGTTTCTGCGATTCGAACTCGTGACCTCCAAGACCGCACGACTGTTGTTCAAAATTTATGGGTGTGTATCTTAGGAAAGTAGCAAGCAAAAATAACAAATAACTTTTTAGTAAGAATGTCGAGGCGAGATTTATAATCTCTGTCCTTAAGAAAATATTGCTCCGCTACGGTGCTAAAATGTTTACTTTGGCAATTTGTCTCTCAAGATACAACGACTATGATTTGTGATATGAGCACTCCAAATCAGAAATCATTTCAACCACAAAGGTTTAAAAGCGCTCAATATTCAACAAGGATGAAAATCCACAAAATTACTCGAATTTTGATCTTCTATATGATGTGAATTTCTAAAATTCCATGTCTAATTCATTCAATGGTTGTTTTTTATATAGTATACTAATTGGTGTCATCAAGAGACACTATTTGGCAGCATCCAATCATAAAAAAATTGCATCCCAACATGAATGGATACACCATTTAATTTAAAAGCATCCAAAAATGCACTCCAACATGAATGAACTCACCATTTAATTCAATTCAAATTTTCAACAATGACAACAACTTTAACCGTTCTGCCAAGGCTCACCGTACCAAAAAATACTTCTATGTTGAAAATAGAATGCAAAGAAAAACTCTATTGAGTTTTATTATTAAGAGCTTTTTAGTTGAGTTTATAAGCTCTTCAGACTAGGCTGTAAATTGTTTGAGAGCAGAAGCAAATTTAAGTTTAATGAAGCAGAACAGTTGCCGTCCTCAATTTTTTTTATTATATATATTATTTTGCCCTCATTTTTCACGTCACTAGCTTTTGTTATCTCAATAAAAATGCTAGATTCGTCCCTGTTCGAGAGCTTATATGGTCTAAACAAATACTTAATAAAAAAATAAAATAAAGGAGTTTATAAGATTGAAAAATAAGTTGTTTGACAATTTATAAGTAACTTGAAAAGTATGTGTGTTCAGCAAAGAATATATGTGTGTTCCATTTATATTTTAGTATTTAGTATTTGATCTCGACCAGTCTTGATTTAAGTGACTGCTCAGTTACGTTATCATTTGTGTTCAACTCTCCAGCTGGGAGAAGTCAATATCCGTTTGCATTAGAATTCGACTTTGGTTGAGAATATATGCGTGGTCAGATTTTTATTCTGCATTTTCATTCTCAATTTTGTTTAAAGTATAGATACGTAAATGATAACTATTTGATGTCATAAGAAGAATACGCCACGTCGGATAAAATCTCATGTAAGTGCCAACAAGGATTATCCGAGAAGATGAGGTGTTTGTATGAAGACCCGGAATTTTGGTCAAACAAATTACGTGATACTGAGATAACATTGAAAAGTAAATAAAAATAATAGATTTGCATTATGGTTGGATTAAATTGTATTACTCAATCTTGTGGACTTTAAATAACTTAGTAGTTAACTTATTAGAGTTTGTGTATGAGATAATACCAATGTTATATGATTTTAGCTTGTAGACTTTAAATAATTCTAAGTTTGTAGATAATTAAGAAATCATTGAAAAATAATAATGATAATAATAACAATCTTAAATCTTGCAATGAATGGATAAAAGTTATGGACTATAATTCCTACACTAAGACTACATAAAAAGGCACCCTATGAGGCTCCACTTTCACCTACTAGAATTTTGAAAGTGCATACTGAAACCATTCAATGGTCTTGTCCAAACCTTGTCATAAGTCATTCAATGACATTTAAGTGTCTAACCCAAGTCTTGCCACCATTCAATCCCTTACAACCACAATTCAATCCCATCCATTTTAATATAAAGATATTTAATAGTTTGCTTAAATCATGTCATTAGATGATCAAAATTTTGTAATTGTCAATAAACTCTTCTACATTACCAATTATTGACCACATTCATTACTTGAGTCAAATCTTGTCATTAGGAGACCAAAATTATGGGATGCAATTAAGTCTCCTACATTATAGCATATTATATCATACCAAAGAAAAGATTATCCTACCCAGATGCATATTTACATTCATTGTCTTGCCAAATCATGACACTAAATGACCAAAGTTAAGGAACCTAATTTAAATTCCTCCTAATTAAAATCACCTCACTCAATCCCATTTAATTGCCTCCCAATCACATTAGCAACATCAACACATCATACACTAAAGTCTTGCCAATTGGGAGCCAAAATAGTGGATCTAAATTGGACACTCCTCCCCACATTAAAACCACATTACACCATACCAAGAAGGGATTACTCTACACTTTGCATTTTGTTGAAAATCATCTCACATGCACACACTCATTTTCGAACACTTCAAGGCAAGAGAGGAATAGTTTGCACCATTTTTCTCAACTAGGATCTCATCTCAACGTTCTTCGATTATTCAACGGTAAGTAGGTTTTTGCTACAATTACCATTTCGTTTTTCAAAACTATATATATGTTTACACTTTCGATTGAACATCAAATATGAAGAATATGTTTTATATCTAACAAGTATGTGACATGATTATGAATGAAAGGACTTTGCGGAGCCACCTCTTGAATCAAATAAGTCGTTATGTGAATATGTGAAATATATGTGTTTATGAGTAAGAAATGTGTTTATATGCCAAGATCTATGTGATTTGATAAATAAATATTTAAAGGATTTTTGCTATGAATATATATATATATATATATATATATATATATATATATATATATTTACCATGTTCAATCGGCCCCTACTTGCTGGGTGTTTTTCCCAAACACTCACCCCCTTACCTCCCCTCCCAGACAAAGACGAACAGAAGAGATCAAGGAAGAAGAACAAGAACAACTTTGGAGATAATGATCCACGAAGAACCTTCAAGAAAATTTATTAGTTTTATTTACGCTTCCGCATATTTGATTTAATCTGAGACAATTGTATTTTATAATAGCAATTGTAATGACAATCTATTGATTTTGGAATAAACAGACTGTTTTATCATAGACCTGTACATGGGGCTTGTTGTATTCGAATTTCATATTTGGATTCAACGCCGGTGTCACGCGCTTCGGATTCGGGGCATGACAGTTTGCTTGGTCCACGTGGTCGAACACCAGCGGAAAAGCCGGACATAACTATCGGTCAACACGGACGGATGAACATGCATTAATGGTGCGTGGATTTCGGACACGTGTTGATCTAATCGTGGCATGATAATGGGCATATCGTGCTCCGGATTTATCACATCTTAATTGCCGAATGTATCACTATAAATAGAAGCATTGGATTGCATAGAAAGGAAAATCGAAATATATTTACAAAACACTATAAATTTACACCAGGTTCTTTATATAGTTTTTTCTTACGCATATTGTGAAGAATTTCATGCTTTTTGCTTATTTGATTCTTATACAACTTGTTATAACAAGCATTGAATTGATCGTCGGAGTGGTCACATCGAGAATCTTCTCAGTGCCTATCTAACCTATTAGGTTTTCAGACTGACCCTGACCGGTCTACACTGTTCGGACACCCTAAGTACTAACGCTTCAATATTTGCTATTTGGAATCACACCGTTTGTGTTATTTGGACCATATCTACTTATCTACTCAGGATCCATAATCATAAAGCAGTATCACCATTCTTGAAAAATTAAAATATAAAATATCTATTTGAAAATATTATTTCTGTGTAGGATAACTTCTAGCACCATATTGTATACCTTTAAGTTGATAAACATCAATAGTAGTAAGTCTTTCTTTATTTCTAGTTTTTTTTTTTTAAGTCTTTCAATTTGCTACAATATTAATATTGACATTGACTCGTTAGATATCTTATCATATACCTTATCAAAGTTGCATATAATTTTTGCAAAATATTACTTGAAAACAAAGTTTTAATTTTTTTTCCCACAATCTGTACAATAAATCACTATCATACGCATCATCTATGCATATTCAGTTGTTACACATTGCTGTATGACAAATAATATATCCCATTTTTAAACTTAAAAATTAGCCACTTGTAACGTAGTCCTTGTAACGTAGTCATTTAGCGAAAGAAAAGAATAAAGCAACTTGACGTTATTATCAAAAACTATAGTCGGTGATAATGGTGTAACTCAAATCTTTTAAATTGTACAACACCACAAGCACCATGCTTCGATCATTCTTCAAACAGAAAAAATTACTGCACTCCAACAATCACATATAGCTAGAATAAAACTGTCATACATAACTTTACGTAAAGAATCCATAGTTTAACATATCTCATGCAAACTAAATGATGATTTGATGACATACATTATTAATCGGTGCACGGAATTTCTTTTAAAATATAGCGGAATCATAATCAAAATTTAAATTTAATCTTTTCGAAAATGTATATTATGGTCATATTTTAATATAAATTGAATTCAATTTTTTTTAAGAAATTAATTTAACGACTCTCTCTTGGAATTTTGAGATCTTCAATATATATGATGTTGAGATTAATATATTTATTAATCAAGGGGTGGGGAATGTAACAACTAGGGCTCGAACCCGAGCAGCCCATTTTTGGGCAAAGGATGACAACCATCCAACTATGCCGATGTTGTCGTTGAGATTAATATATAAAAGACACAAGATATGTATTGACAAAGATGAATAGATTCGAGTACTGAGAACAAAACTGTAGAGGAGAAGTCTAATATATCATTTGAGTTGAATGTTTTTTTTTTCGTTTAGTAATATGTTTTTTTATATATGAAAATAAATATACATCCTTGGAATGCTAGCAAAATGAGCAATTAAATCATAATTATAATCTGTGTTGTGTTTTCTAAATTATAAATTTTATTTTCCTAAAATAATAATATTATATCATCATAATCTATTAAATAATATTTAATTAACCTTCATATTTGAAGTTATTGATAAGCTCCTTAGAATAATATTTAAAATTATTTAATCCAATATTTAGTTGGTTTTTTCACAAAATTATCCTATTTTATTCCAACTTTGTAGCAAAATGATATATATAGAATTTCTCATCTTTTTTTTTGTTATTGTAAAACTTGAAATCCCCTCCAAAAAAATTCAACTTATTCCCTACAACATAATTCAAAAAATTCAAAATTCTCTCGAAAAATCGAAATTCCATCCATTAGTTATTGAACATATTTTAGTCATTACAACAACAAATAAAATTAATTAATCAATTTAAAATCATATCAAATATCATATAACTGATCACACTATATTATTATTATTATTTCATAATTTTAATAACTCTCGTACATATCATATTCACAACTTCAAACGGTACCTAGATAGATAAAAATAAACACTCTTTCTATGCTGGAAACAACAGACAAAATATTAGGTAGCTACTAGCTAGTAGTTTAGAATTGGAGTTCAATTTTACTTTTTATTTGTTCATTTATTTAGTAAAAAAAAGATTTTGAAAATCACATTGTCGTATCCAATTGAGGCACGTCTCCTGATGACTTATCACCTGCTGAAAAATGACAAACGAAGTTAAATAAGCACACTGGGTTATATATAATATTATAATCAAAGATATGATATATAATATTTATTTTATTACAGTGCTTATCAATCTGGCAACCACCGTTTACATATATCCGTATTTACTATTTAGCAACTTGCATGTAGTATTTTTCCAACACACCACCTCGAAATTAGCATTCAATTAATTAATTAAATTCATATATATATATATATATTAATTACTATGTATGCAGTACTTCTCCGGTGGCGGCTGTGGCTGCGTCGAGGCGGCTCTATCCGTCGTGTTATGTCGGATATATGTGGGATATGTCTTACCTAGAAAATACTTATATAAATTGGGTGTTTATAAATACCAAAATATATAAATATATATGTATATATTTATATGTGTGTTGATATTTGTAAAATCGGGTGTTTAAAAGTGGGTCCGGTCTTACCTTATGATATTGGGCATATCTTATGTATGCAAGTACGACACGCACAAATTGGGAAAATAAATTGGACATGGGGAATAACTTTTATCTGGAATATATAATTATTTTCAATTCCCTTTTAAGAAAATTTGATTGAAAAAAATTGTAAAATTATTATATATTGACTTGTTGAATGTGCATATAATTTTTAAAAAATTAAATTCATCGTTTTTTTAAATTTTTATGCTTTTGCAAAATACAAAGGCCTATCCATCTTTATTCATTCGGATGTTTCAGAAAACAGTGCTCACGTTCGACCATATCTGGGATTCATGTTTTGATGGGGCTTGGTTTGGCTCTGTTGGATAGGTTAGGTTATTGTGTTTTTGTTGTGATCAACTTTACCATTACACTCTTGCAATATGCCTATTTACTCGATATATCTTACCTATTGTCCAAGTCTGATATCTGTATTTATTGTTGTCTTTTGCTTGTTTACTCGTGTCTATTGACATTTGGTCGACTCTGTTTGTAATTGTTGTTAATCTAATATGATTCATGTTGATGATAAAAAAAAAATACGCGAGGCCTGCCGATAGATATTCAACTATTTTGAATCAGTATGTTTACATAGATTTAATTTACCGTAAATAATGTATTTTTTTCTAAACCTAATTTGTTATCTGAAAATTTCATACTATTCCTTAAGATAATTTTCTTAAAATTTTAGAGAGTATCTAGCAGCTAATTTCGTAATATATAGAGTGTAGTTATAATATAAAAATTTTAAATATTGAGAAAACAATACTTTATTAAAATAATGTAATTAATTTGTACATAAATTTCAAAACTATTAATTTAATAAAGAACAACAATATAATTTCTTTACTCTTCCTCGTTGAGTGATCACACACCACCTAATTGGTCATACCCTGAATTTGTTCGTGAAAACACGACCCTTTAACTATACTTATGCATGAAGATACTAAAAAAAAAATCAAAGAAATTAGAAACGTGTGGTGACACGAATTGACCCGTGATTACTTTTGAAAATGCGATTTTAAAGAAAACATTACACATGAAACCTATGACTAGGTGAGCTTAACGGACCGGACTGGTTCGATCCAGAATAGGTCGGTTCTAGATCCGTTAAGCACAGAACCAATTGGGATCCGGTTCCGGTTCCAACCGGTTTCGGATCGATCCGATCCAGTTTGTTATGATTTTTTTATATTATTTTCTGGTAATAGATTTCGGCTTCCCATCTTGATTTTCAAATGTCTTGCCATTTTCTCTTCTATAGATGGGCTAACGCGCCTTGTCCTCTTCTATTCCTCCTCGTCCATTAAAGATAGTTCCTTGCCTTGTAGATGTGTCAAACAGGGGATTCGAAAAATACACAAATATTACCAGAATATTGGTGTATTTTTTACACCAATATTCTGGTAATAGATTTCGGGCCATATGAAGTGTATTTTCGCTATAAATTCGTACACTTTTTTAGCCATTTCAATTGCTTTAAATTTTTTTTATTTTTTTTTCAAAAATTACCTGTTCCGGTACACCGGAACCTGTGGTGCTACCGGTTTCAAGACATGGAACCGCTTCGGACCAGTTTTTTACTGATTTCGGAGCGGTTGAAACTGGTTAGCCCAATTCAGTTTCGGGCCGACTGATAAGTAGCTGTACCTATGACTCAGCTTTATTGCATTACCTTAAGACAGTAACAAGTTGACGTCGATTGTAGTGATCGTCGTCCAATTCCTCGTCAACTAATGGGGTATGTTGTTGGAAAACATGACAGAACGCATGGAGTCACTCACCAAAAATCAAAAACAAAAACAGAATTCAAAAACGAAGATAAGGGATAAGAAAAAGTTCTTGATTTATAGTCTCAAGCTGGACTTTTTACCATTCTCCTCAGATGTCGCGGGGGGTGGTGGGGGACGAATTTGCGTCATCCACGTGGTAGTGTCTCAACCACTTTTCTTTCGTTTTTTTTTCTTTTTTTTTACAAATTCACGGAGCCTTCTTTCCTGTTAGATATTTTGTGCAATAGATGACGACTCTCTTGTCTTTTCTTTTTATTCTCCTCTGCTTCATTAATTCTATAACCAATGCAGCAACGACGCCCCATCACCATGGCATATGAATGCAATTTCCTTAAAAAGACATTCAACATCATATCAAAATCTTAGAATTTTTCACCCTCTCCAGAAGAAAATGTTTCGGAGAACCTGTTGATAAAGTTTATCAAACACGACTGATAATACAATGCTTAAAAATATTGGCTTTATCGGCGCATCCTAAATTAAGAAAAATCACCACCACTCGCACTCAAGTTTCTTGGCTTCACTAATATCCCCTTCCCCAGAGAGAGAGAATCGGGAAAAAGATTTTCTCAAGCCAGCAATTCTCCTCAGGTACCTCATCAAAGAGAATTCGATACGCATCTAAGTTGGTGATAAATTCTTTGGTTTTCTGCATGACAGTGATCAAGAGTTTGTCCATCAATTTTTTGTCATGAACGGAGTTGCAGTAATATACCATCTAAGACATAATAAGCTCGACCTAACACCCATGTGTGCAGGGGCGGACCTAAGGGTTGTGCCCGTCCACCCAAAAAGCAAATTTTTTTACCCATAATAGCAGAACTTTTTGAATTTGGTAAGAATACTTTGGGTGTTATATTTTATCTGGACATGTTTGTTAAACTTTATGTTAGTTGAAGTAATATGTATTTGATTTTAGTACGAGTGATACATATTTATTTATATGCTTTTTGTAAGAATATTTTTGTTGCTTTTACATGGTTTAGAATTTAAAAAATGTTTATTTTGTAATATAGTACATATATAATATACTTAAAAATATACTGGCGTGAGTCGTATCCTGAATTTTTTTGAAAATCCGTGTCGCGGTATCCGTGTCAGTGTCCATACATCATAGTTGGATACAAAATGGAAACACAAATTCAAGGTTTGGCACGAAACTGTTTATGTGAAATAAACATCTCATGCTTTTCAAAGTTTAACTACTCATATATTGCTTATCACATCTCATTCATTATACCAAACGAATGACCGAAGAATATGGCAATAGCAAGCATTGAGTGGAAATACCTAATAAAAATTATAAGTTGATTATTTTTAAATATATTCGTTTTTATGTTTTTATCAAAAAAAAAAATATATAAGTGATTATATAAATACTAGTTTCATCTGGCACAACACCTGTAATCTAGAATATATAAAAGAATGCGAAAGCACATAAACAATACAATTATGGTTTCAACAAGTAGGAACCCCAAACAAAAGAAATTAACTTAACAACAAGAAATTTGAAGCTTACCAGCTTTGAGATAAAAGGAGCATTTTGATGAACTTAAAAGAGCATAGAGCAACAGAACCGTGTTAATATCAGCAAGGCATCCCTCTGAATAACAGAAAAGAAGATACTACGTGGCCATGCCTGCTTGTGCTATACACGAAAACGTGTCCAGTGTTTGAAAGAAAATTATCAACAGTTTTTTGAGAGCTCACATATGCACAAGAACTGACAATAACATCATTAACTAATGAAGTATAGACGATATATATTGTGACATATGCTTTTCCTTTGCTCACCAAAAGGCAAAACAAAGGCTCCGATAAATGATGAAGGGATAAGCATCAAAATCATGGACTACACAAGAGTACAAAAGAAGCATCACTATTCCTTTATACAATCCATTACTTGAAATTAAAGAGCAAATTAGAGGTAGAAATGCCAGAATAAAACATACTTCCTCAAGAAATTCAAAGTCTCCAAAAGCGTTATGTGCTTGAACATTAAGAGATCCTTCACTCACTAAATCTTTCATACTGGTTGGTGTATACCCCCAAGGAGCAAGAAAATAGGCAGTGTATACCCCCAAGGAGCAAGAAAATAGGCAATTAAGAAATGGGCAGCCTCATGCAATGATATACAATAAAGAAACAATAGGGTTGCCTAACATATAGAATGTCAGTAAATGCAAGAACACAACAAAAATGGGGAGAGAGATTACTTAAACAACCCTGTTATTGTACTTTTTACTAAATGAATGGCCAAGGGTATCAAGAACAAAGAAAATGACCCACCTATGCATAGGTCACTTTGAAGCAAATAGTAATCATATAAAGGCCATAAAAGTGTGAAGTAGTGACATCATAAAACAGATCACATCAAATATGTCAACAACTATACAGAAAATCGGTTTGTTTGATGATGCCCTTAAGGGTAGTGCACTTAGGGGCATCATCACCATTCATTTGAAATCTTTTTTTTTAAAAGAAAAAAAGATTTCATATGGATGGTGGATGATGCCCCTAAAGGCAGTGCCCTTAAGGGCAGTAACAATGAAACCCAGAAAACCAAAGGATGTTTGTGGTTCATATATGTCTGCGTACATGGTTGCGACTTGTCATGTCAGCAACTTCATAGGGAACTAAAGAATGTAATTGGTTAAAACCTATATGCAAATAAAGAACAAAAAATGTTGCATAACTGTACATATTTGACATTGACTCATCGCTGCTCGATGAGAACGATATTAGGTTCACTGTATTTGGGAAAATATAAATCAAACTCATATTTATAAGAATAAGAAGCTGTTGGAATGAACTTGAAGGATTTGATCATTGGGAAGTCATACCTTGTACTTTTCTTTTTCATAGATTATGCTTTATACTACTAGACTGATTTTTTTACCCCTCAGGAATGACACATCGTGCACGCATTCTTACAACACTCATAACGTTGCAAGTTTCAGAATTGCTAACTCAGTGGAGATGTATATGGTGCAATCTAAATTGAACCAAGTCCTTAAAGTAGAGAAACATTTATACGAATGGCACAAAGCCTTAGAGCAGTGAAGTTTGATGCATGAACAATTATTGATTGCCGTTAGTAAAGAGATTCCGCCATGCAGGGCAGAAAAAGGTTAACATTTTCAATACTCGCCGAAGGTTGAGCACACATTTAGTCAGCCATTTCTTGATCCAAATTGTGAATTTCCTCAAGCGAAAGGCACCGAGCAAGTGATCGAACTTAAATCGCTGGAGACTAACCGAAAATCGATGCTTGGGACTAAGGTGTATAATGATGATGAGCTTATCAAGCACTTGTCAAATAGGCCTTGCTTTCTACAGCAAGTGGGGAAAGAGAAAAGTATTCAAGAGAAGGCATTAAATTTTGGCGTTCTTTACTGAACATATTGGAGAAATGGAAGTATAATGAACCCATGCTGTAAGAATTTAGAAGAAAATGTCATTTTCTAGTGCGGGTTCTATTTGTATGGCAAGTGGAGCACCTAAAATGAGTCCCCATCTTACAAAGCAACCTTCAGCACATGGTTCGAATCCCAGTTTGCATTTTGGTTCGCCACAGAGACAACCGCCTCCATCACGAAGTTCACATCGAAATCCATTCAAAATACAAAGAAAAGGCATTTGTTGTAAAGAAGATAATTATTTTGAAGGTGTCAAAAAGTCAGGAAACCTGGAACTGCTCAACCAAAATTTCAAGGTGCCCATAGGAGCACTATTGATAGGCCCCAAAAATTTCATCCGAAATTATAGTTTTATAGGAGAAGTTGTTCAGAATCAAATTAGAACAACGTAAAGATGCAGGATACGACGAAAGAAACTATCCTGGAAAGAAAACCTAGGTCCTTAGAGAAGGGAAAAAACATGCAACCATCATTGCACTAAAGCAACTATCATCACAACATACAAAGTTGAGAGCACAACATACAAAGTTGAGAGCTTGAAGCCCAAAAACAACCTAAAACCGAAATAAACCACCCCAAAAAGCATAAGAACATCCTGGACACACAAAGCAGAAGATTTAAAACCCCTAAAAATGCACGACACAGTGCACCAACAGGGGCCACATTTCCACATGTAACGCAAAATTTAGGGCTGTGACCGCTGTGGGTTAACGCTAGCCCCTCCCCCTCCCCACAATACATTTATCATATTCCGCCCGCATATTTACCGTCACCCGCATTATCAGTCTACGTGCTTGACTTATATAATATCACACCGTTATGTGGCGTGTCACGCCCCGAGACTGGAGCGCATGACACCGGCGTTGATTCCAAAAATTAATTCAAAATCAACAAACCTCGTGTACAGATCTATGATCAAAATCAGTCTATTTATTCCATTAAAAATAATAAACGTCTTTACAACTGTAAATCAACTTGAATAAGTTGTTCATAAAACACCTTAGATCTAAATAAAGTTTTGCAGAAGCGTAACGTAATAAAATCTTGAAATCTCCTTGGTAGATCACCAGCCCAAAATTGGTCTTTTTCTTCCTCTTCAACCTATTTTTCCGTCCTTAACTGGGGAGGGGTGGTAAGGGGTGAGCATTTGGGGAAATACTCAGCAAGCAGGGGCCAGTTGAACATGATAAAATATACATATAAAGCTTTTCAAATAACTATTTATCAAACACATAGTAGATTGATACACATACTCATAATTGCTCACACTAGAACCAAATCACATAAACACATAATCACATAGTCTCCTTCTTGGGATTAAGACGTGGCTCCCATGGCATAGCACTTTGTTCTTAAGGATCAAGAGGTGACTCTCATGCATGTGGCACGCCCACATCATGTAGCACTTTGACACGCCAAATCAAGTGGTTACTCCTACAAACACCCTCATTTTTCCCTGCAGAGCCTTCGACTTTCGATGCGCATTTCTCATAAACTTTCATAATATGATCTTTAAAATATATTTTCGTGTTCAACTGAAGTTTTAACACATATATAGAGTTTTAAAAACGAAATGATATTCATAGCAAAAACCCACTTACATGTTGAATAATTGAAGAACGTTGAGATGAGATCCGGGGTGAGAAAAATGGTGCAAAACTATTCCTCTCTTGCCTTGAAGCTTTCGAATTCTTGTGTGTGTGAGTAGACGAATTTTTGAAAATTGGAGTGTAGAATAAACTTTTCTTGGCATGGTGTATTGTGGTTTTAAAGTGAGGAGGAGTGTCCAATTTAGATCCATTATTTTGGCTCTCAATTGGCAAGACTTTAGTGTATGATGCGTGGATGTTGCTAATGTGATTGAGAGGCAATTAATTGGGATTGATTGAACTGATTTTAATGTAGGAGGAACTTAAATTGAATTCCTTAACTTTGGTCATTTAGTGTCATGATTTGGCAAGTCAATGAATGTAAATATACATCTTGGTAGGATAATATTTTCTTTAGTATGATATAATATGTTATAATGTAGGAGACTTGCGTTCCATAATTTTGGTCTCCTGACAAGATTTGAGCCAAGTAATGAATGTGGTCAACAATTGGTAATGTAGAATAATTTATTGACAATTACAAAACTTTGACCATCTAATGACATGGTTTAGCAAGCTATTAAATGTCTTTATATTAGAATGAATGAGATTGAATTGTGGTTGAATGAGATTGAATGGTGACAAGATTTATGTTAGGCACTTAAATGTCATTGAATGACTAATGACAAAGGTTTGGACAATGTCATTGAATGGCTAACATGATTTGGAGCAAGACAAATTTTCGGGTCTTCACATAGCGTATTGAGAATTGTCCCACATTAATAATTTACAAGCTATATTAATAAGATACATAACTTACTCCACTCGTTACTATTTTATTTGAGTTGATTAAAATATAATTATCCAATCAAACTATCGTTGTGCCGCATTTTCTTATCCGTAAATTTGATGTTTTACATCTATCGAATGAAACGAAGTTTCGGAAGCGAAAAAAGGAGTTTTGACTGTAAAAACACTTAAGTTTATGTGTTTGAGAAATCTGTTTCCACATATTTGATTTAGACAGTTGAGATATAAAGTAGTTTAATTAGTGATTTGAACTTTTCCAAGTTCGGCACAACCCACTTACCTAAGTCATTCAATCAAACAAAGAACAGTCCAATTCCCAGTTTCAAAATTTCTAATTCCTCGTTCCATCCAACAAGTAACTTTTAATTGGTTATGTTTTTTTTTTCTCTTTTGGGTTCCGATGTTTAAGCTGTCTCTTAATATATTCGTACTGTACTATGTTGTATTCTACAGAATTTGGATTGTTTTCTTGTGTATCTTTGATTTGGCTCTGGTTCTACCATTTGAGATGATTTGTACTCTTTGGCTCAAGACCGTGTAAATTTTATTTTTCTTGAATGTGAGTAATTGGGGGTTCGTGTCTTTTTCTTTAAAAAGAAATTTGGTTTAAAGATTAGATTTTGGGTGCTTCATTGAATTTGATTTTTTTTTAATTTTGATGCAAAAATTTGGGTGCAAGCAGGTCTCGTGTATGAGACCTCGTGTGATTGAACAAGAAGCTCTAGCCAACCGATTTAATTGGTCTCTACATGTACAAGCTGATCTCAAATATATTTATATAAAACTACTAGTTCCGATTTTAACGGGAACCGGGTTCGGTTAACCTGGAACCGGTAGTCTACCAGTTAACTGAGAAACCGATTCGGACCGGTAGACTACCGGTTCCAGAGCGGTTCGATATCGGGCCTGGTGATACAGTAAGCATAACAGAAAGAGAAACAAGAGGCATGAGTATAAGAGTGAAGAAGGCACCAATGAAGTTTCGGGATTATGTGTCATCTATGATTTAAGTGGTAGAAGTTATGGATTATGTGTTATTTATTAAGTAAATGGTAGTTAGTAAGAATAAAGTAGTTATTTGTATAGAAGGTTAAATGAATAAGTGAAAGCAGTTAGTAATATTGTTAATAGTAGTTATTTGTTTGAATATAAATGGGAAGAGAATCATGTAATCGGATATTGATGAATGAATGAAATTTCTTCTTCTCTTAAATTCTAATTCTTCCTCCTTAAATTTCTGGAGATTAGCGATCTCAAATTCGCTATTGTTAACACCGGGTCTGGGTCCGGATTGACCCAGCCCGTTAAGCAGCCCTAGTCAAGTCTTGTGCGTGCTGAGGTTGGGAGATGCTACACTGGGAGATGCCTAGTCAAGCCCTGTGCATGCTGGATGGGTGTGTGGGTGGGTGGGGAGAGCACCGGGAGATCTTATCCTAGTGCTGCATAGAAAGGCCCATCCAAAAGTGGAAAACGTAAGAATGCTGTTGAGACTCCGAGTCGTGATATAGATGAGAAATATAGGTCTAAGCTGATCTCTATATCCTATTCACCAAAAACCACAATGAAAGTGCTTCCGATTTTGCCTAGGGAACATGAAGGATAGCTTCTCGACAGAATATTATATATGTCTACTATGCAATGATGACACTTGTTATGAATTGAATCCCATCAATCCCCTTCATCAAGAACACACTTTGCACGGCCAATTCAATCCAAGATCATCCACGACACTTTAACAACAGAATCATATGCACCCATGAACTTCGAACAAGTGACGGCATGAACGAATTGATTTTGACATGAAAAATACACGCCCATAGACAGAATTACAGGCACAAATGAAGGCACACACAAGAGATTAATCAAGGCAAGGTACATCAATGAAATACATAAAGGAAACAAGAACGAACAAGTCACGATTTACGTGGTTCGGCCTCAACATCGGCTTACGTCCACGGGAGTGGTTTACATATCATCGAGTATACACGGTATAATCATACATGAATTCTCCCTCTCAATCCACTCCTATGACTTACAATGAATTGCACTCTAAGAATTCACTCTACACATTATTGCCTCCAAAAAAACTCACTGGCTATCACACCTCTCCTCTCTCTTGTGCCTCACATCTTTGCTTCTCTTTTTCTTTTTCTTTTGTTCCCATTCCTCGACTATGCACTGCCGAGCCTTGTGTCTTTATATAGAGGTTCACGTGTGTCACCTATTCAGCAAGTAAAATCCTCTCTAATCAGCCGGTTAGCCGTTACTTTTCAACTGTCTTCAACCGCCCGGATGGTTACTGAAAAAGCTTCTTGAATTTGTTTCACCAACTGATTGCATCGGACAGCTGCTGTATGTCTCCAAATAAAATTATCCAACAAATCTCCACCTTATCTACTTATTCAATCCTACAATCATATACTCATAAAAAAAAAACATATTCATCTTTCGACATCATGCCTGCTCAAACGATCATTTCACCCAACCATTTGATGATCAAGCTCCAGAACAACCTATGGCATTGAGACGTATATGAGATTGAAGCCCACTACTCATTCTCCAAGAATCCGCAGCTCCACCTGGCTTTAATCTCACTCTCGAAGCTCCACCTCGATCTAAGTATCCCCTTCTCAACTCCAACAGATTTTAGAGCATAATTTCTTCCTATAATTCTCTATCATCCCATGATATCGAAGAATTTTTCCCAAGAAATACCCAGCTCTTTCCTCCTCTTGTTGAGCCCCTTCCAAGAACAGATATGGATTCCATTTTGTTTCTTGAATCATCATTTCACATGTTGAAATTCTCTCGGTCACAACTTCAAGCCACCAGTTCTGTTCTTTTCATTCGTGCAAGGGTTCACCTCAGATTTCCAAGAAAAAACCACGCTGCAGTGTTCTTCCCAAATCTGAGAACCACTTTTTTTTTCAAGAACTGCACGTCCCTCTCGGTGCTATCTCAAATACTCCAAGAAAGCTTCTATCCCTTTCTTGCTTTTTCTGAAATTACTTGCACCTTTCTGGATAGAAACCACAAGCTCCACATGTTCTTGCACTCCTGCATCATTCATGTCGCATGCTCCACCATGAATTCCAAGAAAAAATATTTCTACAGGTTCTTGATTCCAAGAAACTGCCTGGTCTTCCCTTTCTTGAAGAAAATTGCATGTCCATCTCAATCTCAATCTGTTCCTAATTGATCCAATTATCAATTCCTTGATAAAGAATTCAAGATGCACGCCACCTTCTTGGACAGAAAACTTCCAGCAAGCAGAGTTCGAACCCTATCAATCTTGGCCACCTCTTCTTGATGTTCTTGATCGATATTTCTTGTTGTGGTCGATTCCCACGGACAACGCCACTTGTTATGAATTGAATCCCATCAATCCCCTTAATCAAGAACACACTTTGCACGGCCAATTCAATCCAAGATCATCCACGACACTTTAACAACAGAACCATATGCACCCATGAACTTCGAACAAATGACGGCATGAACGAATTGTTTTTGACATGAAAAATACGCGCCCATAGACAGAATTACAGGCACAAATGAAGGCACATACAAGAGATTAATCAAGGCAATGTACATCAATTAAATACATAAAGAAAACAAGAACGAACAAGACACGATTTAAGCGGTTCGGCCTCAACATCGGCTTACGTCCACGGGAGGGGTTTTCATTGATAATCATCGAGTATACAAGGCATAATCGTACATGAATTCTCCCTCTCAGTCCACTCCTATGTCTTACAATGAATTGCACTCCAAGAATTCACTCTACACATTAATGCCTCCAAAAAAACTCACTGGCTATCACACATCTCCTCTCTCTTGTGCCTCACATCTTTGCTTCTCTTTTTCTTTTTCTTTTGTGCCTATTCCTCGACTATGCACTTCCGAGCCTTGTGTCTTTATATAGAGGTTCACGTGTGTCACATATTCAGCAAGTAAAATCCTCTCTAATCAGCCGGTTAGCACGTTACTTTTCAACTATCTTCAACTGCCCGGATGGTTACTGAAAAAGCTTCTTGAATTTGTTTCACCAACTGATTGCATCGGACAGCTGCTGTATGTGACCAAATTTGGATTGAATGAGTTGATAACATTATCCAACAACACTTAAGTTGTACTAAGAAATAGAACCACTTTATTTCCAATGGTGTGCATGTAATTGTGACAAGATTATGATATATTTGAGTTTCCACATGTAAGAACAAATGTGCGTAGTTGAATTACCATGAAGGCAATGACCGCGAGATAGCACGAACAAAATCGATAGAATACAGGATTTGAGGTGTGACAAGAGAGGATGATAGAGAGAAATACTAGCATATGTATTATTAAATATGTAGATCTTGCATGTTTGTGGAAGTTTTTTATATTGTCATGTATCTAGAAGATGTACCCCCCACTCCCTATTCCCCATGTATTAAAAAAATGTACCATAATATTATTATTTTTATCGCATTACAATATGCATCCAATGGTAGATTTACCCCATAGGTATCCATATCATTTTTTAGTACTGATTGTGATTGAATGAAAATCTTGTTTTTTTTACATCGTTTTATTGGAGAAATTCTTTTACGTACCAAGTGAATTCATACACCAACACATTCAAAACATATACGTACATATAGACACAATGGTACGTGTGAAAACAAGGGGCTTTTTATAGATACATCAGGTTCCCTTGGTGGAACGTTCCCGGGAATTCCCTTATAAAACCATTCTAAAGAATTTTTAATTGAAATTAGAAAGGGTTATGACATGATTGGACAACTTATTATTTATTCACTAACATTCCCCCACTTGTTGACCGATTTGTTCTTCTTTTTTGGAGGCCCATCAAGTGAATATTTAATGTGAGTATAATTATTGTTTATGGGTTTTGAACTCATGACCTTGACGTTAGCCAGAGGCTGTCTCATTAAAAGCCGATTTGACAATTTATTATTTATTTCTAACAATATATGTGAGAATCCTCCTAAGCACAATCTCTGTTAAACTACAGAAGATCGAGTGAGCCGTATCGGTGAACAATTATGTTCTGTAAAGGAAACTCCCTCAGCCAAATCTGCTACAATGTTTATGTGGACACGCTCACCCATGACGATCCACGTTCTTGATATAGCTCGTGGCTTTCCAGCTGCTGGTATTAAAGTGCTTCTCGAGACGTGGGATAACAATCAATCCGTGCCATTGTTTGGTGAAATGGATTCAAGTCATAATTGGAAGCTTCAAGGTTCTTCAAGTACAGATGAAGATGGAAGAAGCGGTCAGTAGATGGAAATGGTTGATGTTTTGAGCCGAGGCATATATTGGATCAGTTTCAATACTGGGAAATATAATCCGAAGGGCTTCTTCCAATACGCCTCTTATCGTTTTTGAAGTCCTGGATTCGCAAAAATTGGAGCATTTTTCATGTTTTTCTATTGCTTTCTCCATTTTCATTCAGCACATACTTTGGGACTAGTAGTTGTGGACTGTTGCATGCAAATGAAACTTTAGCTGTTGAATGGGTTACTTCTGACTCAAGGTCGATCGAGGAGCTGCACGCTGTAAATTTGGTAAGAGGGCAAAAAATATTAAAATAAAAAAATAAGGGCAAAAAAAAATTAAGAGGATAAAATATAATTTAATAACGGGGCAAATGTAATTTTTGAGAGGTAAATGTAATTTTTTGGAGGTAAAATGCAATTTTAATTTTTTTTTCATTTCTAAGATAATTTTTTTTTTTTTGCGAATACCCCCTTGCGTAAGTGTGGATCCGGCCTGTAAAGGAGCCAATTGTTCTACTCAAATTAGACATGCATGAGTTCGGATTTGAATTTTTTTGAAAATTATGACTGATGACAAACCTTGCTTTTATGCTAATTTACCAATATAATAAGTGTCAAAGGTTATGAACAGTTACATGAGTCTGTATTTCCCTGTGGATGAACAGTAACCTTCTCTCATGTTTGGGCTTCTTGATTTTGTTTGGGCCTTGACATTCAATTTTTTTTTTATTAAAGTATTTTAGGTTATTTGTTCTAATTACTTTTGCTAGCGTCTCTCTTCTTTTCTCCAGACATTTCGCGGTTGCCGTGCAATCAATACTCGCACAACCGTACAATCTCGTTTTCTTTCAGGAGGACAAACGGGAGCACTCTCTTTATTTCTCGTGGACAACCGGAAGTGTCGTACGATTGGCGATTCTCCTTCCGTGTGTTATCTTGGTAGGCATTTCCAGTTCAGTTTTTTTTTTAGATTTGCCTTTTGCCCTGGAGAAGAACGGTACATTTCAGAAACTTTCATGTTCGTTCTTTATTGATTCCGATGAGGAATACAAAAAACTTGCTGTGCTTGGCTATGGCTTTGTGTTACTCGACGGTTGTCTTTTAGGTGAGTCTATTTTTAACAAATTTATTTTAAAGATTCTTACAGTTTGTGTAGTGCAATTTCTATGCGTTTTTTTTTTTTTGGGCTGGTTGTTGATTTATAGATGGTTTGGATAACAACTTTCTCTCTGGTAAGCTTTTTCAAAACTGAATTACGTTGATTTTTTAAGATGTTATTCTCTACAAATTGTTGTTTTGAACTTGAAATGTGTTTTGACCTGAAAAATGCTATTGTATCAGTTGACTTTTTTGACTAGCTCGAGAAGAAGAGAGGAGCAAGAATTGGGGAATCTAGCTAGCTCATGCGTGTGTGTTCTGTTTGTGAAAATACCAAAAGGGTTTCTGAGAACAATCGCTTTGGTTCCCCAAAACCTTCGGATGCAACATTGTTTCTTGAAGAATATTCTCTTCACATGCATTGTCTCGATCCAAAGGATGTTGTGAAGCACCTTAGACTTCAGTTGACTTTTTTGGGTGGCTTACAATGTGAGTCTTCTATATTGAACGTTATTTGTCTATGATTTTGCGTTATTTCTTATTTTTTGCCAACTTTTTCTTGCCTCAAATGTGTAGGAACCAATGGGGAAGACACCAAAGAAGGGCGGAGGAAATGCCTGGCATGATATGTTATGTTGTGTTTAATTTAATAATTGAACACGGGTTGATTGTTGAATGCTGTATATATTTTTTTGGGTGCTAGTACATCATTAAATTATCTTTCACCTTTCTTCTACAGATTACCAAGCTTCTGGAAAAGGAGGGATACCATGGACTGAAGGAGGAAATGGCTAGATAATTTCAGTACGAATAAATCAGATTAATCCAAAGAAATTAAGTTTTGCTAATAAATAAGTTATTTTGATTTTTTCCTACTTCAACTCCAACAACAACAAAGAGAAAATTTAGGAAAATGGATTGGTATTTTATTTATGATTTGTCGATGAATTTTCTTTGCCCGTAAGGATTATATTGATATCTGAAGATACATAACTCTATCCCTGAGGAATTTCATCATGATTATTTAATGTTGATTATGCTTTTGTGTTTTTTCTACAGGAATTAGACAGAATCAGAAGAAGAAAACAAGCTCAAGATTGTCTATGGATTCTCGTGCTTATGTTGATGGAAGCACTAGAAATGATATGGTGGGTTTAACTTTGCTTTAATCTTTATGGTTGAGCCATAAGAAATTAGTAAAACCATTTGTTATTTTGTTTAGATGGTTAGGTGTTTCGAAAACTAGCTATTTTTAATTTTCCCCAGCCATTCGTTTTGAAATTAGTCCAGAACGTCTCAGGACGAGCCAATGGAACACCAATAAAGAAGTGACTAGCAAAAGAAGTTGAACCAAAAAGACGATCACCAAGTATAATTGCCAAGTTGATGGGTCTTGAAGGGCTTTCATCCCTCAGTCATGTTCATAGACAACAAAAATTGATAGTTTTCAATTTTTTGCTGGTGAATTAAATTGAGCTTGAGGTAGTAAGAATCATTTATAAGGTTATTGGTCTTTTAATTGTTTATGTGAGTATCTTGTACGTGCAGAGTGGGAGATTTGGGAAGCTTAATAAGAGAATAACTTTCCCGAAGACTCTAAATCTTTGCCCAACATGGGTGAGTTGGCAGATAGACACGATGCTTTCAAGCTCTATGCAGTTATTATACATGTGGGCTGAATGCATCATATTTTGGCCACTACATCTGCTATATTAAGGACTTTCGTGGTAACTGGTGCATGATTGATGATTGTAAGGTAACGAAGTGGGAACTTATTTTGTTTGAATATATGCATCATTTATTATGTTACCATACACCACCCTCACTTTTTCGCACCAACTATTTCCAATCGCACATTGTTCTTTGAACCTAAAGACACTTGTCTCATGCATCTCTAATTTGTGAACTGATCTTGGTTTAAGCTTATTCATGAAATGGGTTCGTTATCTAGAAAACTGAAAATTATAAGTTTGACAGACAAATCATATTATTTATGTATGCTTCGGTATTTTGCGTGGAATCTAAGTTATGGTTTTTCCCCATATGTTTACTTTTATAGAAGCTTGATTTATGAATTTATTTATTATAGTATAACAATGTAGTAGTGCACAAGTTTAAAGTTTTGGTGATTGATCTTGGAATCGTTTCTAATTTTGTTTTGCATTTGAGCTGGTGAGTTTCTCGAGGATTCTGTCTTTTGTTTGCTTGTATTTTTTTTAAAATGAAAATACTTACCTCTGAATGATAATCTTATTTAATGTAATCGGAATTTTAGAAATTGTATTTGTTTAAGTTAATTTTCTCCCAATTACAGTTAATATTTACCCTTGTTTTCATGTTGCCAGGCTTCCCTCATTGTGTTTTTCTGTGTTTTTTTTTCTTCATATTATTCAGAAAGACTTTTAACATAAGAAGGTACCATACATTCGCTCTTTACTTTTAAATTTAATAAATTTGGTTTCTGCAATGTGAATTTAATTTTTTCACTGTATATTTTGTTTTGAATTCAGTTTCTTTCATAGAATTTTACAATTATTTTGTTCCATTACGATGGCAACTTGGACGTGTGGTGGGATCTGGAATAGAGTAGGGAAGCTATGCATAGTTGCTCGTAATCAAACAGGTAATCCTTTCCATTTGCTATCCTGGATGGAAAAGTTTCATAGCAATTATGCACTTGATTCAAGACAGTTGTATGGTCGTGGCCTTTGGGATTTGCCATCATATCAGTATTGTATGTTCCAATGTCATTTTTAAGTTAGCAAAACTTAAATTGAACATAATGATCGATTTACTTGGATATCTATAATGATTTCATCACTAAGTTGTTTCTGGACTTACAAAGTCACAGTTTGTTTTTATTGAAGTTGATAGTGTCTTTAATCCTTCTTCATCTAATTTTGTTATGTTAACATGATGATTTTTTTCACGGCCAGGTGGTATGCGAAATGTTTTTTGCACCCTGGTGTTGTGTTTGTTTATGATTACATATTTCTATGGTATGAAGATTTGGGAGTAGATGATTTTTTATTTACCCAAACTTTTGAATTCAACGATTTTCCTGGCAGTTAAAGCTTCCAAATCCATGGTGCGCTTTTCTTTGATACATGCTTTTTAATGCTTTTCTTTGTACAATTCTTAAAAATCTGTAATTGGTTATACTTAATATTCAAAGCTAAAGGCAAACAAGAAAAGAGAACCAAATCCATGGGTCGGCTTTCGATTATTTGCCAATCGAAGTTACAGTTTGGTCTTTTACGATCATGTGGTTACCCACTGTGTCCTGTGTCCGATGGTTGCGGTCTAGTTAATGAATTTTTGCATTTTGTTACTGAACCAAGATTGTAACGACATGTGCTATTTAGTTTCTAACACATAATGTATACTAAATAACGTGATGGGCGCGGTGCAAAAGAAACTAGTTAGATGATAAGTATTAATTGCTAAATATTTAGGTTCACGTACAATTTTGTGAAGAAACTATGGGTATATTTAATTCAAATTAGTAACTACGGTTCGAATGCGATTTAAAATATGATAAAATATTGTTTATGTTAGAAATATAAAATATATTTTATGAGATTTTTACGAAAAATGGGATATATATATCTCTGTTTTGTTTAATTTTGGGAAAACAAAAATCTTTTATAGACGTTGCCAAACATTCTCTACATTTTTTAATTAAAAAATATTTTTTTCACAAATAAAAAAATGGGAAAATTATAATCTCTCTCTAGACGTATAGATGTGACCTCATAAGCGAGGACCAAACATGTTGCCCTCAGAAACTCATATTTCTTCTAAAGAATCTCATAATTGTTACAGAGCAACTAGAATGAGATTTTTTAACCAAGAAGAAGTCGTTCCAGGTGTAGGATATCGTAATACAAGTTTTCAAAACTCAATCATTTGTTTATTTGTGATTTTGGTTCTCTACATTGTCAAATTTTATTCTTAGTCGCTAGCCTTACTTTTTCAGAATTTAGTCTTTTTCGCATGGCGCTGACGTGGCATGGACAAATCTAGTGTCATGTAAGCACTTCCACAGAAAAATAAAATTGTAAGACAAAGGATCGAAAATGCCAAAAAAATGAAAGAAACAGGACTAGAACTCGATTTTGACGACATACCATAATCACAAAAATATAAATATAGAGAACGAAAAATGTTCCCTACAAAAATATTAGCAATAAAACGTTTTGATTTGAAAACAGATATTTTTTTTTTGGAGCATAATTTGAAAACAGATTTTTGGTACATCACATCACATATATTTCCAAATTTTATAGAGCAGTTGATAATTTTATTTTTTCCAGCCTACTTCAGTTTAGAAAGTCGAAAAAGAAAAACTTTTCTTAGATTATTATCCTTTTTTTTCGGTATTATTTGTTATTACTGTGATAACACATATCCAAATATTTTCTGGTGAAAAGCTAATATTTTTTCTCCTTTCATACTAAATTACAAATACAATCCTATTACCAACATATGTGTAAAATAGGTTACATGCCATCTAAAACAAATTTCCACAATGGAAAATGCATAATTTTGGACAAAAAAGTTAACACTACATTCGGATCATATTCTCAAGTGATGTTTTAGGCATTATAATTCTTTTCATATATATCGAGTGGTGGTTTGTGCTTAATAAAATTAATAATTATTGGAAAAAATTATTGAAATCATTAAATTTGGCTACATAGTATACCTTATATGCCTACAAGATGAAAATCTGCGTAGATAAGATTTCATACAATTATTTATACTAATGATTATTTATATACTTCTTCATTTTACGGAAAATGTGTCGGGGTGCAACAATTGCCCTTAGTGGGGAGAGCGATCGAAAAATAATACTTGAGTTGTTGTATGGTTCATATTTGAGTTCTATCGTTACCACCAGCTATATCTTTTGGTAAAACGTAAACCTCTTGATCTTATAATTGGCATCAGAGCAAATATCAACTGTTTGATTCGCATAATAGTGTAATTATGGAGGACGATTGTTAAGGTACAACAATTGCTCTTATTGAGAGAACCATCAAAACGTGGTGTTTGAGCTGCTGTATAATTTAAAAGATTTGTGTTGTATCGTTACCACTGACTATATCTTTTGGTAAAACGACAAGCTTATTCTACAAAATGGCATCAATCCAATTGAATATTAAAATCTATTACATATTCTTATGAACCTTTCATTTTGATTTATCTCAAAATCAAATGTGGGGATAATGGTATAAACCAACAGGATTGCATCAAAAAAATTATATGTAAAATTAAATCTTTGGTTTAGATGCGTGATTAATCCCTCCATTCATAAAAACAAGTTTTAAAGAAAGAAATTAACTCACCAAATTATAACCATTTAAAGACGAACACCAATAGCAAACTCGATTTAACATAACAAGAAATATTACAAAACGAGAAAGAAAATATTAATTTTGTTCTAAGTTGAACGATTTCATGCACAACAATTCAAATAAAACGGAATGTGCCGGGGAGTCTGCCAGATCCTGGAGCTGTAGCAGCAGTAGAGTTCACCGGTAGCCCTCTACCATCACCACCAGCAGCACCCCTGCCAGCACCTGGACTCATCAGATTAATCCAAGAGACACCCTCCACATTCTCTCCACCATTCACTGGCCGCGCCACCGCTGCTGGAGCAATCCTACCACCATCAGCACCAGCTTTCTCTAGGGCCTCCATCCTCGAAGAGATCTCCTCAAGTGTCTCATTAATGATATAACGCATCTCCCTGGCATCCCGAATATCGAAATCCTTAAAGCTAGCTTTCCCCTCGATAACCATGTACATGAAATTCTCCAGTTCCTTGCGCTTGTTGTCCTTCTGCAGACGGCGGAGCCTATCTTCTGCTTTCTTGATTTGATGTCTAGCGTAGATCTCCTGGTTCACCATTTTTTTGGTTTTTTCATAGTCCGGGAGATTCTTGAAACTCTGAAGCACCGTCCGCGCCACCTCAGGCGATGGCCACACCATCGGCTGAGGGTCGTAGGTGCTGTATATAACTGCGCACGCCTCCACACCACACAGGATGTTGATCTCGCTCAGTTTTTTGATCAGCCCCTTCTTTCTTTTCTTGAATGATGCCTTCCTTTCTGCATCGTTGGCGATGTAGGCTAGGGTGATCTTCTTTCTTGCCATTTCTTAATATCTATATATAAAAAATAATGATTTTTAACCTTTCTTCCTTTGTGGGATGTATTTTTTAGGAGATGGGGTATGAGTATATATAGAAAAATTCTTGCACAAATTAGGGTTTGTAATAATATATAATCCAACGGTTTAAATTATTCGAAATCGCAATTATATCATCTTTGCCGTTCTTTTATATTAAAACGCAAAATCTATTAATATGAGCGCGCCGTCACTAATATAATGAAATTAGAGTAATTTTATACATGTTTAGAATTTAAATTTCACAATACCATTTTTTACTTGTTCAAACTGATTATATTCAGTACATGTTGGTTTTCTGTCGAATGGCTTTTCTTTGGGAAACAAATGAAATTTTTTCCTTAATAATGGATCAAATATTGTAGGGGCAATGTACTTGAATTTCAGTTTAAATGAGATATATCGAGTAATATGAAACCATCCAAATTTGGATTCTCTTCAATGATAAGTAATCCTTACAATAATATATCAATAGCATTGTCAAGTGTTTCATTTGCCAAAAATAATAATAATAAGAGATAATTACATATGTCTCCCTTATAGAATAACTGTTTTATAAATCACTTCCTCTAGTTTGAACAATTACATCTGTTTCACTTGTAGAATAGTTGTATTATAATAACACCTCCTCTAGTTTGTAATACGAAAAATTACAACTAACTCCACTGTGATTTGACATAAAAATACATTATAGGGGAGATAGATGATATTGTTCATGTCAGTTTATTCATGCCAATGTATAGCTCCACATATATGACCCATTATGTTCACTTTTAAGGACATTTTCAGAATATCACAAATTATGGTGTGGGGAAAAATATGTTTTTTTCCCATAAATTTGATGAATCCTTCGATCCATTGAACCTGAACTAAGTTGAGACTTGAGTGTGAGTTTATACAATCTCTTTTAGTGGTATTGATATACAGTCTTAATCAAATATCAATATATACTCATACATGACATTCTCATTTACTATTATTATTTATCTCTATTTATTTAGTAGAAATATTTTATTCCACATTATACATGATGTTCCAACTCAAAACTAACTGGTAATGAGTGAAGTAACTCATGGATCTTATATAGAGCTAACATAGCTTGCAAATTCTTAATATGAGACAACTCTCAACACGCCACCTCACGTGTGACATTATATAAGCCAAATACGTGGATTGATAAAGCGGGTGACGGTGAGCATGCAATCAATCACATGAAAAGCTTATACCATGTTAAGAATACATGGGTTTTCAACTCAGAATCAATTGGTAATGAATGGAGTAACTCATGAATCTTATATAGAGCTAGCATAGCTTAAAAATTCTCAGTGTGGGACAACTCTCGACGCTAACCCCATTCATATATTGCGAACAATCTTTAAATTAGTCACTTTTATTTTCAACTAGACTGATGAAAGTCCCTCCATGTGAATGTTGAAGTATTTAAATCTTGTCATAATTAAAGAGTGTAGCACTTTTTATTTCTAATTTATTATGATAAAGTGAAATATAATTTAGATTTACTTTTGTAATATATATTACAATATCCTTTACTAAAAAAATCTTAATTTCTTACAGATTTTCGTTCTCAATTAGTATAATGTGTTTTTTGCTTGTTCTTCTGGCATTATTTGCATACTACATAGGTTTATTTTGCCAGAAAGGAGAATATGGTGTGGCGTCTCTTTGGATACGAAAGGTTAAAGGGCTTTGCGCAATTATCAATTAATTAGCCCAATACTTGTTTTCTGGGCACTAGGGATTTTTTATTATTTCAGCTTCAATAAACAAACACATAATTTTCGAAAAAGATTTTAGATTATGCATCTGAAATTATCCGGTTTATCAGACTAAATGATTAATAAAAAAATAATGAAACTTTGAGAGTGTTGTGTGTGCTAGAAACAAATTGATAGTCAGATGCATATTTTTAATTTTTATACACTCATTTACTCCACGGGAGTGTAAAAGAAAGGGGTCATATCCCCATTACCAAATTAGTCAAATATAATATACGTAATCCTAAAATTTTCAATCGGGATCCGGCCAGGGTGGCAAAAATCGTCGAAACCCTTCGGCGATTTCCTGCCACAAACAAGGAGCCGACATGACAATTCCTCTTAGAATCTCTCTTTCAGATAGTGGGATTACGTATATTATATTTGATTAATTTGGAAATAGGGGATGATGCCTCTTCTTTTACACATCTGTGGAGTAAATAAGCGTATAAGTGTATTTTTTATTTACCTTCCGAAAAATAAAAATATGCAAAATGAGAAGGATTACTTTGAAGAAAACCCACAATAAATCACAATGAAATAAGGGTTTTCTAGGAATACAATACATACATAATTAGATAAATTTTGACAAACATATCATATTACAAAAGTTAATCATTGTAATTAGCAAAGAAGCTGAAATTATTTGACAAAATATAGAGTCAAATAATCATCCCCGAAATATTTGCTCCTATATAAAGGTAAAGAGCATTTGCCTCTGCATCTAAAAGTTCAGATTATATACCTATTTCTTTTACGAGTTCTTCTTGTACTCCATGAATAAATTATTGCATTAGATGGGTTGTTACTGAAGAGATATCTCTTCGAGAGAAAAATCTATAAAACAAAGTATGAAACTTTTGAAAATATATTATGGAAAGTAAAATCAGATTTTTAGAGAACAATATATAAAATTTAATAAATGACTAATCACCTTCCGGACGACTCAATGGACAAAAACATAACATGGCTCGAGATGTAAAAATAGAATTAATTTTTGTATGCTAGTAATATAAGTTACAATTATTTATACTTAGATACTTTCAAGTTGCTTCCCTTCTCTATTTCTATTGGAGATGATAGTAAGGAAAAAGGTTTTGTTTCCAACGAGTTACAATAATAGCTATTTTGCTTCGATTATCCAACATTAGAACTAGAAGCAAAAGTCTCCTTCTTGCTCCTAATTAGTTTTTTTTTATAAAAATAATATGATTTTATGTACAATTTTAAAGTATTAAGTTGTGCTACCTTTGATAAAACTAAATTATATAATATCATTATCAAAAATTATAAGCCTATTTGTAGGATCAAGCGCTTACCGTTTTACCAAAAGCTATAGCTAGTGATAACGGTACAAATCTAATCTTTTAACCATAGAGCAGTCCAAGTGCCATACTTCGACCGTTCTCCAAGCAGTGACAATTATTGCACTCCAACAATCTCCATCCAAATAATTGCATTACCTTGCAACTCATGAGAATCAAACACGTGATAATACCAATTGTAGCATCAAGCGATTGCCGCTTTACTAAACGCTATAGCTGGTGGTAACGGTGCAACTCTAATCTTTTAATCCAAGCGCCACGCTTCGGTCGCTCTCCAAATAGGGACATTTATTGCACTTAGGTATTTTGAATTTGGAAGAAAATTATTGAACATGGCATCGGGTTTGGCAACCGATAATATATATTTCACGATTAACAAGTTGCATTATAGAAATGGCCATACTAAGTATAACCTTCAAACTATTTTTCCTAATCTCAGCACAAGTTCCACAAAGCCAGAAGAAATGTGATAATTTTGTTTATCACAATTCACAAAATGAAACCCACAAACCATAACAGTAAACTAGATATACAAGACGGAAGAGGAAGCTTAAGATTACGGTGACTAGTCAATTTCCTTATCATAATTCTCTGACCTTAATCAGTCTAATATGGCTGCCGGCCGCCGGAGTTTGAAGCCCATGCACCCTCCATTGGGAACTGGCCGTTGAGAGGAAGATTGAAGAATGGAAGCCCCATGGACGAAGGATCCGGAAACTGGTTCCCTCCACTTCCACCACCTGAAGGCTGAGAAGGTGGTGGTGTCTGCATCTGAAGTGCTTCTTCTTCCTCCAACGGCAGCCTTTCGTACGCCACGTTAGTGAACGACGCTGCTGTGATAATAACCGGCCCCGATGCAATCAAAGCCCCAACAACATTTCCTCCCACCACCTGTCCCTGCGCGCCGGCCAAATATATGGTCAAGCTAGTTGCACCAGGTGGTGCAGGCGGTGGCAGAAATGACCCTGACAAGGACAAAATCTCGAACCTCCCGTGGAGGGTAACCACGCTGCCTGCCGCCGCAGGCTGCCGTAAGCTGACGTTGTTAACAGTCCCGGTTCCGCTCAATATGCAAACCCCTCGCTGCCGCTTCCGTGCGTAGGTCGCCACCGCCTCAAACACGTCGTATCCGGCACTCACCTCCAATATATGCGCTCGGAGTGTGTTTGCGCTTTCACGGGTTATTATCACCGGCGGTTTAGGCCTGTTTTTTGATCCAGGCGGACGCCCTCTAGGTCTACGCCCTGCCGCATCACCGGGGCTGGTGTTAGAGTTGACTAAATCCAAACCCTGATGAGAATTATCTGTATCTTCGTCTGAAAAGAGACCGCGATTGGATTCATCTCCAGATCTTTGGAGGTGTCCAAGGTCTGGCCTGTGGAGCTGAGAAACGAAGTGAGAAGCTGAACCTAAATCCAAACCAGCCATATACTACAACAAAGACAACAGGAAACAAGGAAAAATAATAATTTTCAGCAAAAATAAAATAAAATAAGACAGTATTAAAATGGAATGAGTTTTTTATACCACTAAATAAATAAATCCGAAGCACAAGAATTCAAACCCTAGAGCGAATAGAAAACAAGGGGGAATCGAGTTGGGAGATAAAGAAGAGGTTGGGGGTGGAGTGCAAGGAGAGAGAAGCTTTATGAAAATATAAAGTAAATTATTTAATAATAACTAAAATAAGAGCATATTCAAAGATGAAAATGAAGTTTATTATATGTTTTTTTTTTCAATTAAAATAAGACTGTGTTTAGAAGTAATAATTCAAGACTCAAGAGTAAACGAAAGCAACGGATTCAATGAAGTTGTATCTGCTGGTGTCCATGCGTAATTATAATCATCTAATTCTGGTCCTCTAAACCATTTTATATTTTTAATACCCCTAAGTTTCAAAAATGCTCTCATCAAATAGACGTCTTTGCAATGTTGATCCAAAATTTTTACGATTAATCAAATATATTCTCATGAAAAATGTGTTAGGTAAAAACTTGTCCGCCAAACTTTTGTTTTTTAACAGAAGTGGTTTCAAAGTCACATTTTCAATTATAAGACCACTTTTGTTGAAAAATAATTTATATGAGACTAAATTTGTTAAAAATATTCACGTGGGACTATTTTGATTAAAAAGAATTTCTGTGGACTATATTTAATTATAATCAAAAAGTTTGGAATTAATATTCACAATTTTTTGAAATTTACCCTTTAAATTCTGTAAATTTTTAAGTTGAAGTTTCAATCCAGTAAATTGGTTATTGTTATCACTTTTAGTCATTTTTACCGAAGTACTGGCGTGGCGTAAAAATTGATGATGTGGTACTGGGTATTGTTGACATTTCGACAACACTTCCACACTCCGGTCAAAAGAGACTCAAATTTAAAGGACTTTGTCACCCTTGAACATATTAGGGGCATACTTACAAACTTTATTTAGAGTGGTCCAACGCCAAGACTCGAATTCGAGTCGTCACAAAAGGGATATGAGACTTTACCACTCTGCTAAAGCCACATTCTCATGACGATCATTATATATATAGATAGGAAGCTGAATAGCGTAATGTTAAAACTCAAACTTTGGTTCTAGCAATCTAGTTTAAGATTGCCTTTTTATTTAAATAAACCTTTTGATATATCACTTTAATTACGCATATGTGCTTAAGGCATATTTATTTAATAATTATATTAGGATATAATAATATTTGTCGATAAAAGTAAACTTGGAACTCATGAGGAGTTAAGTCAAACAGGTTCTCCTTTTTTTAAAAATAAAATTGGTATTTGATACATGAATAGCCTATATATAAGTTACAATATATATATTTTTAATTCAACATATTTAGAATATTTGAAATTGCCTCTAAATTGTGATAGAATATATGCAAGAATTCAAAAGGTGAATTTAATTATATTTGCTGATAGGGAATTCTGATAAGTGGAAATCTCATTATTATTTTTTATGTATATAAGGTATTATTTAACAAATATTCTTTTAAAGATGAAAAATTAATTAATTTAATTTGTTTGACATTCCAAAAATGTAAATAAGTTAATAAACTAGGTCCATGTAGTGTATAATAATTTATTTGTCTGGAAACAAATTGTATGATCTCGATTATTTTTTCCGACACATTCATAGAATTTAGACACATATCTGTTTCCATGCTTTGGATGAGTGGGTGACGTGCATGCTTTTGTTAATATTTTTTTTAACAATTCCTAAATTAGAGGGATATTGACTCGGACACAGACTCATACTCGAGCAATTTACAATGATAATGGGGTTGTTGATTGATGATCACTAGGCTACAACCCTCGTGTATTAAATAATGTTTGGATTATCTAATAAGTTTAATATTTTAAAAAAAAAATTAAAAATGATTATTTTAAAGTTTCTCGTTGAATTAAGTCGCTTTCAATCATATATGCACGTACACCAAATTTTTCTTAATAAATTTTTATACAAGGTAAAAGCTTATAAAGAGGACAAGACGGCATTATTTTAGGTCATTCTTCTGCGGCGGATGGGGTCCTTGAGCTCTTTCTCTTTGGCCTTTACTATAATATTAGAAATATTTTTGGCTAGGTATCACAACCGTTGGATGTATATCTACTCTCAAAATATTAGGTAAAAGATACACATCTAATGATTACTAATCAAAATAGTTTTATCCAACAAAAAAAAAGCCTAAATAATATACACATTATTCTCCAATATATTTTGATAAGTAAATGAAACTAAATATTTCCATTTGTTATTTCAATTGAGTCAATCAACTCTGAACAGATTTATGTTGGGTCTCTGTCCCTCGGTTACAAATATTATGTAGCGAAAATAATAACAATAAATAGATCTAAACTGAGGACGGACGGTCGCGCCTGATTCATATATTAACATGCAATTATCAAATATAATGCACGAAAAGGAATTACCATTCACCGACGTGAATCTGATGATGGTGACCCTAGAGCCCAAACAACCTGACCAGATCTTCAAGCCAACACCAATGCTAGTTTGATGTCAGTCTCTTTACAACGAGAAATTGGTGTGTATTGAATGACCTCATTCTCTCAGAAACAAGAATGACTTATTTACTGGGTCATTGAGTCACTAATGGGATTTGGGTGCATAAAGCCCAACAATCCAACATTTGGCTTGTATGACACATATGCTAACAATCTCCCACTTACCCAAAAACCAAGTAGGTCAATCCAATGAATAACTTGATGTACAACTGACATACATAATTATGAGATAAATATATCATTTTTTTTTAATTTTAGAACTTTCTTTATATGAAACCTTTCCAAACATAGAAAATCTACTAAAGTGAGGAGCTTCCAAAAATTAAACTCATCCATTGAATATCAATCACACAATGATGAGCACTTAACATATAAGCCTCAATTCTCATCAGCAGATCGGCGGCCGGTTGCTTATGACCCAGTGAGACTCAAGTGTATCGTAGCAGTAGGATCACAACCTTTATGATTTTAGAAGTCAAACAATTTTGCTTCTTCGGGCTTACCTTGTATGCACCATTGTCGATTAAACTCTTTTAAAAGACAAGAATGTAATTCCAGTCAAAACCTACCGATCGTGAGTAGCGCCTAGCATCTGCACTTCACGAAGACCTACGTACAAATGACTAGCAACGTACGAGAGTCTGTCAGCCATAGTTAGCGCCCAGTACATTCCTTTCACTCAATATGTCCCGATTGAATCAAGGGCATTGGTTGATCAAGACCTTATGATTTCAATAACCATGTATTTGTTTCACGTTATATGATTCATTGTGTGCGTATATGAGAAACTCTTTTTTTCGCAAGCACTACCCACTCTGACCAGAGATTCTTTGAATCATATATAGAAAAACACATAGGACATACTGGTTCATCAAGACAATTGGTGAATCCCCAACGACAATCATAGGCATTTGGCAACATCATTGAATACCCAAAATAACAACTTTATGACCCGCATGTGATCAGTCATTAAATCAAAGTACACAACTATCTGTCAAGACCTCAATGACGCCTCGGGTCATGAGGAGTAATGGTGCACAACTATGACTAGGAATTCTATACTCGACAAATGGTAACCACTTATAAAATTCTGAGTAGGATCGTTCAGTTAACTCATTCCTAATGAGCACCTATTAATGTGTGTTGACTTCTCCAAGCCAACGCCGATGAAACGCGACGCACTAGTTTGATGTCAGTCTCTTTACAACGAGAAATTGGTGTGTATTGAATGGTCTCATTCTCTCATAAACAAGAATGACTTATTTATAGGGTCATTGAGTCACTAATGAGCTTTGGTGCATAAAGTCCAACATGTCAACATTTGGTTTGTATGACACATATGCTTTACAATTTCGACAAGAAATTCAGTCAAATCTTTACCTACACATCTTCGGAATATTTGATGCTACCCTCCTCACGGGTAATGCCATGAGGATACATCCACCATGTATTGAGAATATTTTAAATGGGATAACATCTCCAATACACAATTCTAAACAAAAAACACACACATAAATCTTACAATCTGAGCCTATACATAATGAAAGCACGCACATTGAGAGTTTTGTAATGTCAATGACTGTTATTATGTTACAGAGTCAAATTATGGCTGTGTTTATTTCAAATGATCCTGCGATTATTGATATTATTCGATATGATATGGGATAGTGATGGATAAATAATAGTAAGTTCGCTTCAAATGATTAATATTGTTATTGTAAACCTGATTAGATAATGAATGATTATTTTGTCCCCTGATGCTTATGAATGATTTTATTATTATAAATTTTATTATTTATAATAATCTTAGTTAAAATTCTGATTAAAATTCTGATGATATTACTAATTATAAATTTTATTATTTTGAATTATTAAAAGTTATTTTTTTAATATTATTTATTAAACTTCATTTTTTTCTGATTAAAATCCATTATTATTCATATTAATAATAAGGGTAGAGGATGATTTTCTATCTTTACGTCAAACATTAACAAGCTACAGATTACTTATCCCATCATAAAATTGGGATTATTTATCATCTACGAATAGTATTTTATCGTAATGATATTATAGGATGCAATACACAATCCAACGGTTATCATCTACGATGTACGGACATTGACACGACACGACACGGACACGACGACACAGATTTTCAAAATTTTCAGGGTACGACACTGCTGAGACACGCCTATATATATATATATATATATATATATATATATATATATATATATATATATATATATATATTGATGTGATCCGTTATTTTACGTGTTTGGTAGAAATAAATGTGTACGAAAAATAAAAGGAATACACCAAGATTTTTTACGTGGAAAACCCTCGAATTGAGAGAAAAACCACGGGACCCAGTCCAGTATAAAGTTCCACTATAAATATTACTGATTTACAAGAGGATCTGGACACAAGAAAAAGTTATTCAATGACTTACACGACTAATGTTGTAGAAATTATAAAAAAGACCGAACAGACTCAAGCTTGCTCTCTTCGGAGTCTTTTGCCCAGAAAAATTCCAACCCTTTTATGAAGTTATTTGAGGGTATTTATAGGACTGCCCTTAGTAACTAACTCGCGGAAAATCAGCCATATGATGTCCTTTGATCGTGGCTTGATGGGAGCCAAGCGTGTCCGAGAAATCCGCTCCATTAAAGCACGTTCCATCTCCGCCGGTTAATCAGTTTTAGTTATGACCGGGTCTTCCGCTACTCTTTGACCAAAACCCCGAAGAGGGCAAATGATGCTCGAGAATATGCTGATCAGTATCCTGGGTTCGACAAGCATCTCTTCGGTATAGCTTCCGCTCGGCAATTTTAGGGTTTGTGTCTTCATAAATGGATTTTACCCGAGAAATCAATATGTCATATGACATCACCTCACCCCCCCCAAACTAAAGCAAGATGAGAGTAGTGAAATCTTGGTTTATTGTCTTCGGGTAAAATCCTGACATGCTCGGGATATTTTAACCGCCTAATTTTCCCGCCTGAAAATTTCAAAAATCTCGCGACGTTTCGTTTCCCAAAGCACATCTATAACCGTTCATGGGTTTTTATTTGAACGGTGCTGCTTTAACGACTGTTCCAGTGGCACCCCACTATAAATACTCGTTCATTTTGCGGATTTAACTTACTTTACTGCAGTTTGCTTCCGAGCTAGCATTTTAGACGTCCGACCAATCTTTTCATCCATACTTATTTTCTTTCCATTCATCGAGTATGTCTTCTTCTGACGATATTTCGAAGACTATAGACATGTTCGAGGAAGAGGGTATCCTGGGTCCCTCTCCTCGACACTCTTCTTCCTCTGATAGTGAGGAGACTTCCAGCTCGTCGACAACCCCTGACGCTCGTGGAGAAGAGCTTCAGGCTGCGACAGAGCAGGATCTGATAAAAGCCCGCGTTCCTTGGTTTGAGATATTTGAATCAGGGATTAAATCGCAACGGCACATATCCAGTATCCAAACTAAATGGGGGATTTCAGAGGGGACATCTATTATTGTTCCCCCTCCCGGATCTCGCCCCCACTTGCCTCCCATGGGTTATTTTCCCTTTTACTTAGACCAACTTCGAGGGGGACTTCGCTTTCCTATCCCCTCTTTCTTTGTAGATGTTGCCTCCTACTTTGCCATTTCTCTAAGTCAGTTGTTCCCCAACAGTTACCGATTGTTGGCGGGTTTCTACATAGTCCTAACCTTTCTTGGCTTTTCCCCGACTCCCGAACTCTTTCACTGCTTCTTTCAATTAAACCGAAAAGAGATCGGACTTTTTTATTTTTCTTCCCGAACAGGGATGTGTTTTCTTAAAAATTACCCCTCTTCCATAAAAAATTGGAAAAGATTTTTCTTTTTTGCTCGCCCACTCCAACCTTGGGACTGTCCCATGGAGTGGAAAGAAAACTTACCGAAGGGCAAGTCAATCAAGGGGCTACTTGAGGGAGAAACATATATATCGGTTCGTCGTAAGCTTGGCGATCAGTGTTTTAACCTTGGGGAGCTGATTGACGACGGACTGCTGTACTTGTTCCAGCTTAGTCCTAAGGGTGTTTCCCTAAAAATGCCCCTCGGTGAGTATTTACCGAGCATCTTGCTTTGTTTGCGTATTTTGTAATAACATGCTTGAATAATTGCTATGATGTTTCTCTCTTGCAGAAAACAAGATGCTGAAAGCCAAGATTGCTGCTAGCCTGAAGAAAATTGCCGCACCAGAGAAGGCTACCAAACCGACCACTGAAACAAATCCTCCCCCTTCTATTACACATGCTCCCCCCGAAGAGGTGATTGAAATACCGGAGACGGAGGCCTTGATTCCTCGATCACTGAAGAGGGCGGCCCCCGAGGGCCAAGGTTCTTCATCTAAACTTCCTCCGGCCAAGAAAACTCCCCCCCGAATCTCCCTTACCCACCGAGCTAATCCATCTCTTCAAACTCGGGCTACTTCTCAACCTGCTCCTGGTGGTTCTAGCTCTTCTCGCCCAACCTCCAGATACCACATACCTGATTGGATTTATCCCCCCAACGTCCCGATTCTGAGAAAACCGGACCCCAAAATTTCCCATTCTATTATTTGCAATTGGGCCAATTCTCCCGACCGCAAATACCTGGGAGGATTGGCCTTCAGCAATTTGATAAATGATTTTTCCACCTCCCTCACTCAGGTACCTTATATCCATTTCCATCTGATAAACGTTTTGGTCTTCGGTATATTAACTTCGTTTATTTGCTTGCAGACCAATCTGATGGCTGGTGAAATTATGACTCGCTTCCAATCCATGCGATCCTCAGATGGGGAGAATCAGAAACATCTTAAACAGCTGGAAGGTATTGGTGAGGAGATGAAGAAATCCATAAAGCTATTGGAAGAGCGATACTCTGCTGCTGTTGTTACTCGAGATAAGGCAGTGGCAGCTCTCGAGGAAGCGCATGGTAATTAGCCGACTTTGAGGAGGCTAACACCACTTTATCCGGGCAATTCAGGTCCGTGACTGAAGAGAATAAATCCCTCTTAGAACAACTTTCACAAGAGAGATCACTGCGAGCTGAAGAGAACAAAGCCCTTTCTGAACAGCTTGATCAGGAGAAACTATCTCGGGCTACTCAGATCGAGGAATCCTGGCTCATAAAAAAGGAAGAGTTTATGAAGTCTGAGGAGTATGGTGATATTCTGGGCGAACGCGCTGCTAAGTTCCTTAACTATGGCTTTGAAGCGTATGTTCGTCAATTTAAAGCCGCTGGCTAACCTCCTGAAGGAGCTTCAACAGATTTTATAAATGTTGATGAGGCCCTGAATACCGTTCCAGATGAATTCCTCCAGTTGTAAATTTAGGAATGTACTCTTTTTGTTTTAAAGTTGTAATCTTTGGACTATGATATTATGAGTTTCCCTGTCTTCTTACACTCTTGTGCAAACTAGTCTCTCCAACAAGCAAACTTTTTAGAACACATCTCAAAGTAATGAATATAACAAAACTCGGGGAAAAGACATCCCGAGCCAACGATTAAACCGAACATAAGCTCGTAAAACCCGAGCACAATAACATGGTAATTTCAAGTTAAACGTTGACCAAACATCCCGATCCAACGATTAAACCGAACATAAGCTCGCAAACCCGAGCACAATCACTTGGTGTTTTCAAGTTTAAACGTTGACCAAACATCCCGATCCAACGATTAAACCGATGGTATTTTCAAGTTTAAACGTTGACCAAACATCCCGATCCAACGATTAAACGATGGTATTTTCAAGTTTAAACGTTGACCAAACATCCCGATCCAACGATTAACCCGAACACTGCTCGTTACCCCGAGCACAATCACTTAGTCCCATTTTAGGTTCAAATACAGACCAAACTTCCCGATCCTGTATTTAACCTGCCAACAATGGACTATAACAACATAAGCTCGCTACCCCGAGCACAATCACTTAGTCCCATTTTAGGTTCAAATACAGACCAAACTTCCCGATCCTGTATTTAGCCTGCCAACAATGGACTATAACAACATAAGCTCGCTACCCCGAGCACAATCACTTAGTCCCATTTTAGGTTCAAATACAGACCAAACTTCCCGATCCTGTATTTAACCTGCCAACAATGGACTATAACAACATAAGCTCGCTACCCCGAGCACAATCACTTGGTGTTTTCAAGTTTAAACGTTGACCAAACATCCCGATCCAACGAGTAAACGATGGTATTTTCAAGTTTAAACGTTGACCAAACATCCCGATCCAACGAGTAAACGATGGTATTTTCAAGTTTAAACGTTGACCAAACATCCCGATCCAACGAGTAAACGATGGTATTTTCAAGTTTAAACGTTGACCAAACATCCCGATCCAACGATAAACCCGAACACTGCTCGCTACCCCGAGCACAATCACTTAGTCCCATTTTAGGTTCAAATACAGACCAAACTTCCCGATCCTGTATTTAACCTGCCAACAATGGACTATAACAACATAAGCTCGCTACCCCGAGCACAATCACTTAGTCCCATTTTAGGTTCAAATACAGACCAAACTTCCCGATCCTGTATTTAACCTGCCAACAATGGACTATAACAACATAAGCTCGCTACCCCGAGCACAATCACTTAGTCCCATTTTAGGTTCAAATACAGACCCAACTTCCCGATCCTGTATTTAACCTGCCAACAATGGACTATAACAACATAAGCTCGCTACCCCGAGCACAATCACTTGGTGTTTTCAAGTTTAAACGTTGACCAAACATCCCGATCCAACGAGTAAACGATGGTATTTTCAAGTTTAAACGTTGACCAAACATCCCGATCCAACGAGTAAACGATGGTATTTTCAAGTTTAAACGTTGACCAAACATCCCGATCCAACGATAAACCCGAACACTGCTCGCTACCCCGAGCACAATCACTTAGTCCCATTTTAGGTTCAAATACAGACCAAACTTCCCGATCCTGTATTTAACCTGCCAACAATGGACTATAACAACATAAGCTCGCTACCCCGAGCACAATCACTTGGTGTTTTCAAGTTTAAACGTTGACCAAACATCCCGATCCAACGAGTAAACGATGGTATTTTCAAGTTTAAACGTTGACCAAACATCCCGATCCAACGAGTAAACGATGGTATTTTCAAGTTTAAACGTTGACCAAACATCCCGATCCAACGATTAACCCGAACATTGATCGATAACAGGAAATTTATTTATTTCAGAAATACATATGGGAATAGTAACGATAATTGAAAGATTACACAAAGTACTTTCTTAAATTATGAATGTTCCAAGGTCTCACCAGTTCCCGACCTTCGCGATCTTCCAGCCTGTAGGCTCCTCTTCCAATCACCCCTTTTATCTTATAAGGACCCTCCCATTTGGGGGCTAACTTCTTTACCTCCCCCGCGGGATTGACTCTTCGCAGCACCAGATCTCCCACTTGAAAAGCCCTCGGGCGAACCCTCCGATTGTAAGCATTGGTCACCCTTACTTTATATAATTCTACTTTAGCCAAGGCTTTCTCTCTCAATTCCATAACCCCGTCTAACTCTAACTTCCTTTTTTCTTCATTCTGGTCGGGATCATAGCTCTGTACTCGAAGAGATTCAACTCCAATTTCTACTGGAATGAGGGCCTCAGATCCATATACTAAGCTATATGGAGTCTCTCCTGTAGATACCCGAGGAGTCGTTCTATAGGCCCATAAGACCCCGGGTAATTCATTTACCCACTCCCCTCGAGCCCCTTCTAATCTTGTTTTGATCCCGTGCAATAAAATTCGATTAATCACTTCCGCCTGCCCATTTGCTTGAGGATAAGCGACTGAAGTGAAGACTTGTTTAATTTTCATATCTTTGCACCATTCTTGTATTCTTCCTCCCTGGAATTGTCTTCCGTTATCGGAAATTATTCTTCGAGGTATTCCGAAGCGGCATACTACATTTCTCCATAAAAATCTGATGACTTCCTCCTCAGTTATTTTAGCCAATGGTTCGGCTTCTACCCACTTAGTGAAGTACTCGACGGCTACCAGGAGAAATTTTCTCTGCCCTGTAGCAGGAGGAAATGGCCCAACAATATCCATTCCCCATTGGTCAAAGGGGCAGGAAATGATGCTACTATTAAGAATTTCCGCAGGTACATGGGATAAATTTGCGTGCCTTTGGCAATTAATGCATTTCTTCACAACTTCTTCAGCATCTTCCCTCATCGTCGGCCAATAATACCCAGCTCGAATAGATTTCTGATATAACATGTTAGTTCCTATATGATTCCCGCAACATCCTTCATGAATCTCTTTTAATAAATGATCCCCTTCTTCCTTCGAGGCACATTGTAAGAAAGGAATTGAGAATCCTTTCTTGAACAACTTGCCTTCTATCAACACAAATCGGTTCCCCATTCTTTTAACCTTAGCAGCTTCCTTTGGGTCAGAAGGCATAACATTTGTTTTCAAGAAATTAATAAGATGCTCTCGCCAATCGGATATAATATATGGCTCCATACTCAGGATGCTATTGACGGATATATGAGAAATTAAGAGCTCTTGCACGCGCACATTCCTGTTCTTCCATTCGTGTACTGAACTAGCCAACTTTGCTAATTCATCAGCACGGGTATTCTCCTCCCTTGGTATCTGCATCAATTCCACTTCTTGAAATTGAGCTATCATCGCCCGCACCTTTTCTACATACTTCCGAAGTTTTTCTTCTTTCACCTTATATATCCCCTTCACTTGATGAACGACTAGCATCGAGTCCATAAAAGCTTTTATCTTCATGGCTCCAGCGTCCAATGCTATTTGGAGACCTGAAATGATAGCTTCAAATTCAGCTTCATTGTTTGAGGATCAGAATCCAAACTGGACGGCAACCCTGACTTCCTCCCCTTCAGGACTAATGAGTATGACACCTGCTCCACTTCCCAATCGAGTAGATGATCCATCCACAAACAAACTCCACTCTTTTTCTTCCGAGGTATGGGTGACTTCTACCAGAAAATCTGACAGAGCTTGTGCTTTAATTGTAGTTCGGGGTTGATAAGTGACCTCAAACTCACTCAGCTCTGTGGCCCATTTTACCATCCTCCCTGATATTTCGGATTTGGATAAAAGCCTACCCAAAGGAGTGTTTGTTACTACCACGATAGGGTGAGACAGGAAGTATGGCCGAAGTCTTCTCGCTGTGGTGACCAGAGCTAAGGCCAACTTTTCAATTTCCGGGTATCGCTGCTCGGCTCCTTGCAGGGCTCGGCTGACATAATATACAGGCTGCTGTTGTCCTGATTTTTCTCTGATTAGCACGGAACTAATGACTTCTTCTGCCACCGATAAATACACGAGAAGTGTTTCTTTGGGCTCAGGCTTATTTATTAATGGTAACTGAGCCAAATAATCCTTCAAATCCTCGAAGGCCTTTTGGCACTGGTCATTCCACTCGAACTTGACTCCCTGCCTTAATGCTTTGAAGAAAGGCAAGCTTCTATCGGCTGATCGGGATATAAATCGGCTCAATGCCGCTATTCTTCCTGCCAATCTCTGCACTTCATTCAATGTCCTCGGAGGATTCATTTCTCGTATGGCTTGGATTTTCTCCGGGTTAGCTTCAACACCTCTTTCCGTAACCATGTATCCTAGAAATTTGCCCCTACGAATACCGAAAGTACATTTTGCGGGATTCAATTTCATGCCAAATTTTCGTAAAGTGTTGAAAACTTCTTCCATATCTTTGACCAAGTCCTTGGCTTTTCGACTTTTGATCAGGACATCATCCACATACACTTCCACGTTCCGACCAATTTGCTCTTTAAACATTTTATCCATCAATCTTTGATAGGTGGCCCCAGCATTGTTCAATCCAAAAGGCATTACTACATAACAAAAAGTTCCCCCTGCTGTTACAAAACTTACTTTTGATTGATCTTCCTGTGCCAAAGGGATCTGATGATATCCCTGATAGGCATCCATGAGACATAACAGCTCGTGTCCAGCAGTAGAATCTACAAGCTGATCGATCCTGGGCAAGGGATAACAATCCTTGGGACATGCCTTATTCACATCCCTAAAATCCACACACATTCTCCATTTATCCCCAGCTTTAGGTACCAACACTACATTCGACAGCCATGTAGGGAAGCCGATCTCACGAATATGGCCTGCTTTTAACAACTCTTCTACCTGCTTGGCAATGACAGCGTCTTTTTCTGGTCCAAAATGCCTTCTCTTTTGCCTTATTACTCGAACATTAGGGTCTACATTGAGGCGGTGTTCGGCAATCTCAGGCTTAACTCCCTTTAAATCAGATGTGCTCCATGCAAATACATCCACATGCTGATTCAAACAATTAATCACTTTTTCTCGTAATTCTGGATCAAGCTGGGACCCTACCCTAGTAACTCGAGTAGGGTGACCCAGTTCGATGTTGAGGAACTCCTCTTCGGGTGTTATTCGTTCTTCCTCGCCCCGTTTCCTCTTTTCATTTCCCCTTCGTTCTTTTCCTTCGTTATTCTGCTCTTTTTCTTGCTTTAACTCTTGCACATAACATTTCCGAGACGAGCTTTGATCACCCCTTACTTGCCCCACCTCCTCGCCTACCGGAAATTTCATGATTAAATGATAGGTGGAGGCAACGGCTTCAAAAGCAGCTAGGGCTGGTCTCCCCAATATTATATTATAAGAAGATGGTGCATCCACAATGAGGAAATTTATCATCTTTGTTTTGATCCTTGATGCTTCACCTATTGTAACTGGCAGAGACACTTGCCCTATCGGGTTTATGACTTCCCCTGCAAACCCGTGCAAGGACGTATTCACTTTCGATATAGGTAAGCTTCCTAAGTTCATTTGGTTTAACGTACCAAGAAAAAGTACATCCGCCGAGCTTCCTGTGTCCACGAAAATCCTCTGCACATTATAATTAGCCACTGTGGCAGAGATAACCAATGCATCATCATGAGGAAAATGAACTCTTTGCAGATCTGCGGGCCCAAAAGATATAGACGGACCCTCATGTGCTTGACTGGGGTCAACAGATAGCACTTGAAGCCTCCGGGCGTGATTCCTTCTTGCTCTGTTCGAATCTCCTCCCGACGTTCCTCCAGCTATCATGTGTATAGTTCCCCGATTAGGAATATTGTTCAAGGTTTCCTCTTCTCCCTCTACTCTTTCTCCTCGAGCTGACCAAGGGACTGGCTGTGGTGCTCCTCTTCCAGGATTTATATTAATTCTAGGAGTGAAATTATTGTCTTTGAACTCCTCGTTAAATCCTCGCCCTCCATCAGACTCGTTAGATCTTCCACCTCGAAACCCCCCTCCTCGATATCCTCTTCCTCGGAAGGACCCTCCTCGGATCATTGTTCCTCGGAAAGGTCCCCCCCTATGAGGTCCACCTCGTCCTCTCTTCGGCATACTCTGATTCATTGCTACTTCCCGATGGGGTATCATCGGTAGAAATTGGTCAAAACTTCTTTTGACTGGCTCCACCGGTTTATTCTTTCTGTTTACCTCTTCCCCAGTTTTGCCATCTCTTCTTTGCTTCATCCTCTGGGCTTCTTCCAGGTTAATGTATTTAGAAGCTCTTCCCAACAATTCATCATAATCAGAAGGTGGCTTTTTTGCCAAAGATCGAAATAAGTCTCCTTCTTTTAATCCTTGAGTGAACGCGCTGATTAATATTTCCGAGGTGACATGCGGAATGTCAAGACATGCATGACTAAATATTTTCAGAAAATCTCGAAGAGATTCCTTCTCCGCTTGCTTAATCCCGAATAGACTAAGAGCTGTTCTTTTGCAACTCCGGCTGCTTGCAAACTGGTGCAAAAATAGAGAACTAAACTTCGGGAAAGAGTCTATGATTCTTGCTGGCAACTGATTAAACCATGCTTGTGCTGCTCCCGATAATGTGGTCAGGAAAACCCGACATTTCACTCCATCCGTAAGTTGATGAAGAAGCGAAGCGTTTTCAAATCGAGACATATATTCTTCGGGATCTGTACCACCATCGTAATTTCCCACATTTAAAGCCCTGAAATTTGGGGGCAAAGGATCATCAACCACATGGGAGGCAAATGGAGTACTCCTCTGCGGAGGATACAGACGTCCTTCCATCCTATTACGCATCTGCTGCAGCTCACTTTTCAGCTCTTCCATTTGGCGATTTAAAGCTTTGTCAGCTTCTTCGTTCAAATGATTAGAAACAGGTTTAACTTCCTTAGGCTCTTTTTCAGGTTCTCTTTCAGGCTCTCTTTCAGGTTCCTGCCGAGAAGCCAATTCTTCCCCCGCTTCATCTTGTACATTTTCTTGTTCTTGGGGGGGGGGGCCATAAATTGCTTCATAATCTCTCCCACAGTTTTGGTTATCATTTCCGTCAAATGCTCCATGGGAATTCCCCCAACAGGAAATGACTGAGGAACATGTTGAGATGATCCTGCATCTTCTGGCCCTTCTCCGGGTTCAGTGAACATGTATGGGTGAGAATTGGATCCATTTCCCCTAGAAGCTTGCCCCCTACCTTTACCTCTGGCCATCTTGCCCTTTGATTTATTTTTTGTTTAGAAAATTCGTCTACTTCAACGCCTTAGATCAAATTTCCCACAGACGGCGCCAATGATGTGATCCGTTATTTTACGTGTTTGGTAGAAATAAATGTGTACGAAAAATAAAAGGAATACACCAAGATTTTTTACGTGGAAAACCCTCGAATTGAGAGAAAAACCACGGGACCCAGTCCAGTATAAAGTTCCACTATAAATATTACTGATTTACAAGAGGATCTGGACACAAGAAAAAGTTATTCAATGACTTACACGACTAATGTTGTAGAAATTATAAAAAAGACCGAACAGACTCAAGCTTGCTCTCTTCGGAGTCTTTTGCCCAGAAAAATTCCAACCCTTTTATGAAGTTATTTGAGGGTATTTATAGGACTGCCCTTAGTAACTAACTCGCGGAAAATCAGCCATATGATGTCCTTTGATCGTGGCTTGATGGGAGCCAAGCGTGTCCGAGAAATCCGCTCCATTAAAGCACGTTCCATCTCCGCCGGTTAATCAGTTTTAGTTATGACCGGGTCTTCCGCTACTCTTTGACCAAAACCCCGAAGAGGGCAAAGGATGCTCGAGAATATGCTGATCAGTATCCTGGGTTCGACAAGCATCTCTTCGGTATAGCTTCCGCTCGGCAATTTTAGGGTTTGTGTCTTCATAAATGGATTTTACCCGAGAAATCAATATGTCATATGACATCATATATATATATATATATATATATATTACAAATACTATAAATTCACATTTTTTAAATTCTAAAACCATGTAAAATTAACAAAAATATTCTTATCAAATTCAAGAAACATATAAATAAATGCATCACTGGAATCATCATAATATCACTTATACTAACACCAAATGCATATTACTTTAATTAATATAAAGTTTAACAAACACGTCCAAATAAAATATAACACCAAAAATATTATTACCAAATTCAAAAATAATATATATAAATATATGTCATCGAAATCATCATAGTATCACTCATATTAACAACAAATATATATTACTTTAATTAAATAGAGTTTAAGTAATACTTTTAAATTTTATTTTAGCCAAAAACTTTTTAAATTGTAAAATTATCACCCAAAAGTGTCATTTCTGTGTTGGACACGGCTCGGACACGCCCATCAGCAATGTCTGACACGGGTGTCCAATATTGAGGGGAGTGTACGACACGTGTATCCGATTTTTTTTTTCTAATAAAATAATGGACACGCCATGTGGCGTGTCCGATGAGTGTCGGTGTCCGAGAAGTGTCTGACACTACACCGAATAATTTTTAAGAGTGTCTATACATCCTAAATTATCACACAAAGTAAACACACCGATAGGGAACAAATTTGTTTACAGTAGTTAATTCTAGTAAATTTACATATGGATAAATTTCTTCCATAGTAGTAAATTGTTCAATTTTATTCATTCTTCTAACAAATCTCACTTTCATTCTCTCTCTTTGTTTTTAGAGTGGAGAGACTAAATATTTTTTCGCACATTGCGACGAGACTCGAACTCAAGTAAATCTCACATTAATTCTTAAGAATGCATAAAGTACTCAAATTTCATATCACGTCTTGCCATACGTATGTATTTACTGATTTTTAAAATTATGAGAAAATATTTTTTAGAAAATTTGATAAATGTAATAATGCAATGTTAGATAATGTATGTATATGTGGAGAGATTCTTCTATGTATCGGGTATTTATAAACATCAATACACATAAATTTATATATGTTTTAATGTTTATAAATATCCGATGCATATAAAAATATCTCGTATAAGTGTGTTTTATGAATGTGTTGACCACCTTACCCTTTGGATTTCGAATTGGTCAAACATCAAATGTCACACAAAGATAGACCACTCTACCCAGGGTCCATCCCACGTGCATTGCCCCTCGTAATTTGTTCCAAATAATTATCGATAAATATCATTGATCAAAGATGTTTTTTTTTTCCTTTTCTTGTGATTTACTTTGTTTATTATGAATAATGTGCTTTTGTTTATTAAGGACCAGAAAGTAATTTCCCAATTTATTCGAAACTCGTGTGCTGATGTTTATCCACGTAAAAAAAATTTAATGATATTTTCAAAGGATTGGTTTGATATCATGGTTAGTCGTTGTTATATTCGAATGATGATTTTAATGTTATGCCGATGTCATTTCGAAGCAATGATAGATATTTGCCGTTGTCATATCGTAGCGATGATAGAATATTTGACGCTAACATGTCGAAACGATGGTAAATGTCACTGTCATATTGAAGCGATGACGTAAACACTTTTCGATAATCATGATGGTCAAATGGAAAATATTTGTATAGACTCGGTTTGGGCTATATATATGAACCAACTCAATCTAAAATGGTTGGCATATTAGTTTTGTATTTTTTATTTAAAAATTATAGTGTTTTAATATTGAGTTGATGTGTAAGTGATGTACAATCCGTGTACACACAAATATTTCCCTAGTCAAATTTAATTTTAAGTTGATCATTGCTTTAATTTCCAGACTGAAAATTAATTTTTATTGACAATATTGAGAGTGCCCATTTGATTATATCCCTAATTCAAGGGTTATTATTTGAATTTATTTAACAAAATTTAATTCATTCGTAATTAAATTATTTTTATATACTTAAAATTTGAGTTATTGACAATGAAATCTCATGTTGTTTTTAAATATGCACATTAAATCTATGTGGTTTGAAAATATGTATTTTACCCCATGTATTTTGAAAATAGACATTGTACTCCCCCGTGGTTTTTGAGTTACCTCAATGTAATTTATGAATAAGTACAAAACACCCTCTCTGTATATGCTATATTTTGTAAACCACATGGGTAAAATGTTTATTTACAAACTCCAGTAGGTAAAGTGTATATTAGAGATACAACATGAGGATAACCTAATTATTTATAATTCATATAGAGATAAAATGCATATTATCGATATCAAATGCCAGTAATTGTCACCAGCTTCTTAAAATTTTAATAGACCCTATTTTTCAGATTGGCAGGTGGAGCTACTACTTACCGAGTGGTAGGCGTCCTTTTTTGGCTCAGCTCCACAAGTCCAAAACTTCACCATCCTTCTTCAAAACCCCCACAATTACCGGGCACCACAGTCTATGTAGTCAAGGACAATTGATTTTGTGTGATATATACAATTTTTATATATTTAATTAAATAGAAAACAGATATATATATATATAGCTATATTTATAATACACATTCATTTATCTAAATTTGTGTAACAGAAGACCTTATGTTATCATATTGATTATATTTTAAAAAAAATTCTCGACAAGAGTTTTTGAATATATTTGATTTTGTTTTTTTAAATTTTTCTACATTTGTTTCAGAAAACGAGTGTGAAAATATATTGGAGACTAAAATATATCTTTTATTGTATTTTAGAAGGAAAAAACAAATTTATTGCAGCAGGTCAAATTTGTGAAAGTTTTTTTTATCTGCGGTTGATATTTCATTATCGTGTGAAGCATCTAAAGCTTCGAAAAATATAATTTTGAGAAATGATAAATTTTTTAGGGGTAAATTTCAAAAATCGTCCCATTGAATAAGAGGGTTTGCAATACCAATTTAGTAACAATCAAATATATTCTCAAAGAATTTTTTTTAAACAAAAATAGTAAAAAACTTTTGTTCTTGATTAATACTTCATAAACTTGTTTTCAATCAAAAGTGGTCTCAAAGCCCCCTACACAATAATGTGACAACTTTGTTAAAAATTAATTTATGTGGTACTAAATTTGTTAAATTATTTATTTGAGACTATTTTTTATTAAATAATTTTTATGGGACTATATTTGATTAGTTCTAAAAGTTTGATATTAATACTAGAAAAATCCATATTATATGTTTATGAAATTTACTCAATTTTGAGAGATGAGCGAAAAAATTGTATAAATATAAAATAAAATAACAACATAATATTATTTTTTCTTTAAACGATGAAAATTTTTTTTCGGAAACAGAAAAAAAAAAACATATCATTTTATTCTCCGAAGTTTGTTCTCCCATTTCAATTTGGATTTGAGAAATTAAGATAAAAAGTAATTCATTAAATTCCCAAATCCAAATTAAAATTGAGCACCAGTCTCTGTGTAAGAGAACTTTTGATGTCAGTCCATGCCATAAATTGCATGAGTTCTAACTCTCTATTCACCTAAAAATACTAAAATACCCCTTGCTTTCTCACACGTGAAGTTGGTAGAAACATATACAATGTTGGTACTAGTTACACATGAAGTTGGTATAAAACATATACAATTTTGGTACTAGTTACACTTTAAATTGATATGAAACATATATTGTTTTGATATTTATTACACGTGAAGTTGGTATGAAACCTATACAATGAAGTTGGTATGAAACCTATATAATTTTGGTGTTAAGTACACATAAAATTGGTATGAAACATATACAATTTCGGTACTAAGTATACATAAAATTGGTATGAAACCTATAAAATTTTGGTACTTATTACCCGTGAAGTTGGTATGAAACATATATAATTTTAATACTAAGTATACATAAAATTGGTAATAAACCTATATAACTTCGGTACGATGTACACATAAAATTGGTATGGAACCTATAAAATTTTGGTACTTATTACACATGAAATATGAAACCTATACAATTTTGGTACTAATTACCTATGAAATTGGTATGAAATCTTTAGAATTTAGGTATTAGTTATACGTGACATTGGTATGAAACCTATATAATTTTGGTACTAGTTACAAATGAAATTGGTATGAAACCAATATAATTTCAATACTAAGTATACATAAAAAAAGGTATGTATCCTATATAATTTTAGTACTTATTACACATGAAAATTAGTATGAGAACTATACAATTTGGTACTTATTACACTTGAAGTTAGTATAAAATATATACAATTTTGGTACTAGTTATGTGATATCCTCTAAATGATTATATGTATTTGGACTTTAATTATGTTTATGTGGTAATTTTGGTGTTAATTAATTTAGTGTGTGAATTAATTAATATAGGAAATGCTTAGTCACGTGTGGATGTGACCTGGTAATGCATTTCAGGGTGCATGTGATGCATGTTGGGAATTTGGGTGTTGGCATGGCTTAATTGTGGTGGATAAAGATTATTTTGGTGAAGCATGTTTTAATTGAGGTTATGGTGCATTTTTGTAAAATGCTTTTAAAATATCATGTTGGGATATTTTATACGTCATGCTAATTTATGGGGTACATGTTTTAATTAACCCCCCACTTATACCCCACTACCCCCACACCCTCCCATCACTCCTTACCAACCAATTTCACTCCCCCAACCCTATCCCAAACCCCCATTCACGTTTTTGGCAAGAAGGAGGAAGTGAAATCTTTACAAAAACTTTGTTTGTGAGATTCTTGGTAGGATTTGAAGTCCATAAGAGGTATGGATCCATCTTTGATGTTTTTATGAGGTTTTATTTTGATATGGGTTTGATTTTGGGATTTAAAAATGGTACGATTTTGGGTTTGTGTTGAGTTTGGTTGGGTGTTGAATTTTTGGTTGTATTAAGGTGTTTATTGAAGGTTTATAGTGTTTTGATGTTGTGGGTTCGTGTTTAGTTGTGTTGGTATGGATTGGGAAGAAAAATGGTGTAAAAATGGTGAAATTCGAGTTACAGGAAGCGGCGATCGATCGCCCGTGTTTGAGGCGATCGATCGCGCGCAGGCAGTGCGCGGCAGGAGCACTTGGCGATCGATCGCCATATTTTAGGAGATCGATCGGTGGACCTCGCGGTCGATCGCGCCAAATGTGGCGATCGAGCGCCGAGAGCATGAAATTGTTGACTCGGACAGTGTGATCTCGCGATCGATCGGGACCTTGAGGCGATCGATCGCGAGTCACCAAAAATTGTTATTTCAGTTATTTTTGTGGGATTTTTGGTATTGGACTATTATTGGCTTCTAATATTGAGTTGTGTGATTGTGTAGAACCATCTCAGGTGGCAACACAGCCAAGGAAGTGAAGTCATACCGAATCCTACTTTTGGAAAGGTACGTAGAGAGACGTATGGGCACCCAACGGTACATGTATCTTATATACTCATTTGAATATGCATTGTGGATGCAAGTATATATTGAATTGTGCATTGTGAAAGCAAATACATGTTGAACTATGCATTATGATTGCATATGTATATGTTGATTGTTTGGTGCACATCCCATGAGTCATGGTTATATTAGAGTGATGATTTTAATGCTTTGCCGCTGTCACTTGAAGCGATGATAGAATACTTGCCGCTGTCATATTGTAGCGAGGAAAGAATATTTGCCGCCAAATTTTGAAGCGAGGGTATTGCCGCATGTCGCATTTGAGCGAGGTTATTCAATGCCGCTAATATGTCGAAGCGAGGGGTATTAGTGCCGCTGTCATGACAAGCGATGTGCATTAAAATACACTGTTATAACAGACTAGGGATTGATGATAATGAAATGGTGATATGTCATGACATTTGTGGAACCATTAAATAATCTATTGATTATACTCATGAGTTATGGTACATGGACAACCAAAAGGGAGCGTTTAAAATACATTGGAAAACAGGAAGTGGTTTATAATTACGATTTATGCATTTACGCCTTATAATCATATTATGTTGAATATGGATTATTATATGCTCATGATTTGGGGGTTGTCATTGTAGGTACATTTTGGCATAAAGGGGCTAAGAACGGGTTGAAGCAGTGAGCTAGTGAGGAAACACTTTTGACATAGAAGCTGGGATTCTTTTGTATAGTTTCTACTCTAGGAGTAGTATAAATCTATAGGGTTAACATTCATTTGGTCGGGAATATAATTAACCATTTTAAAAGTTCTTATTTTGACATGTAATCCTTAAAGCTCAAGGCTTCAACATGAACTTTTATACTCTGATTATACATGTTAGCTCTACTTATGCCTTTAATCCGCACTTAAGGAACTAGGGTCCTTACATTAGTGGTATCAGAGCAGTGGTTAGAGAACCCGAGAATGAGTGAAGGGTAGCCTTAGCAACAAGTTGGCTAGGCGTTTGGTTATGAGCATGTTTATGCATGAGGTGCATATTGGTGTATATATTGTTATACTAACATGCTTATTGCTGCTTATGTTATCTAACAGTGTAATACATGAATTGTTTTGGTATTGTTGTTAACCCTTGTATTACAGCATGGTGGCTATAAATCTGGAGAACTTCAATGAGGAAGTTGGGGATATAGGGAGTGTGCAAGCATTGCTCAGACTAATCCCCTACCGCCACCTGCTATAGCTGTGGAACCTGTTGTGCAGCCATTATTGCTTGGAGAACTGAGCCTGGCACAGTTCTTGAACTTCCATCCGCCCCGTTTTGAGGGAACAGAGACTGGGGAAGAAGCGGATGAATGGTTAGAGAGGATAGAACTAATCTTCGTGTCGGCACCCTGTGCCAAGACTGCTTGGCTGAGATTAATGGAATTTCAACTGACTAAGAAGTCTTCCATGTGGTGGAAGACAACTGTGATGGAGCTGAGAGCTCAAGGAGTACTGATCGATTGGAGCTTGTTCAGAACCCGATTTCTGAACCGATATTTCTCAGCTGCAAACAGACAGATGAAAGAGGACGAGTTTACCAACTTGAAACGGGGAAGCATGACTGTCTCAGATTATACCATGCACTATTCATCACTGTTGAGGTACATCCCTCATATCGCTACTAGTGGGCATGCCAAGATGAGACATTTCTTGAACGGGTTGCGGCCAGAACTGTTTGACCGGGTTATCTCCAACAACCCCACTTTTTACGCCTTATAATCATATTATGTTGAATATGGATTATTATATGCTCATGATTTGGGGGTTGTCCTTGTAGGTACATTTTGGCATAAAGGGGCTAAGAAGAGTAATGCCAATGACATTTATATGTTCTCCACTTAATTCAATTCATCAAGCACATTTACACTTAACCCATTACAAGCAATGTCAAATTAAAAAGAGTAATGCCAATGACATTTATACAAATCATATACAACATATCTCTATGTTCATAGGCGAGCATATAATTTATAATTAATTCGTATCACGTGTAACTATGACCAAATTATATAAGTTTAGTACAAATTTCAATTGTATAGGTTTAATAGTATGGATATTTCATAGGTTTCATAATTCATACCAATTTATGTATACTTAGTACCGAAATTGTATAGGTTTCACACCAACTTCACATGTAATAAGTATCGAATATAAGTATAGGTTTCATACCAACTTCATATGTAACTAGTACCAAAATTGTATAGGTTTCATACCAACTTCATGTGTAACTAGTACAAAAATTATATATGTTTCATATCAACTTTACGTGTAATAAGTACCAAAAATAGTATAGGTTTCATACCAATTTCACGTGTAACTTGTACCAAAATTGTATAAGTTTCATGCCAATTTCATGTGTAATTAGTACCAGAATTGTAAAGATTTTATATTAATTTAATATGTATTAAGTACTGAAAATAGTTTAGGTTTCGTACCAATTTCATTCGTAATTAGTACAAAAAATTATATAGGTTCCATACCAATTTTATATATAGTTAGTACCGAAATTGTGTAGGATTCATACCAACTTCACGTGTAATCAGTTTCGAATATAGTATATGTTTCATACCAACTTCACATGTAACTAATACCAAAATTGTATATGTTTCATACAAACTTTACGTGTAATAAGTTCCAAAATTGTATGTGTTTCATACCAACTTCAAGTGTAATAAGTACCGAAAATAGTATAGGTTTCATACCAATTTACGTGCAACGAGTACCAAAATTGTATAGGTTTCATACCAACTTCATGTGTAACTAGTACCAAAATTGAATGTGTTTTGTACAAACTTCACGTGTAATAAGTACAGAAAACAGTATATGTTTCATACCAACTTCACGTGTAACTTGTAACCAAAATGTATAGGTTTCATACCAATTTCATGTGTAACTAGTACATAATTGTAAATATTCCATACAAATTTCATATGTAAGTACCGAAAATAGTATATGTTTTGTATCAATTTTATTCGTAATTAGTACCAAAATTATATAGGTTTCACACCAATTTTATGTATACTTAGTACCGAAATTGTATATGTTGCATATCAACTTTACATATAATAAAAACCGAATATAGTATAGGTTTTATATCAATTTCATCTGTAACTAGTACCAAAATTATAACGCTTTCATACTAACTTCATGTGTAACTAGTACCAAAATTGTATATGTCTCATACCAACTTCACGTGTAATAAATACCGACAATAGTATATCTTCCATACCAATTTCATGTGTAACTTATACAAAAAATGTATAGATTTCATACCGATTTCATTTATAACTTGCACCAAAATTATATAGGTTTCATACCTACTGTAATGATTTCTCAAAATTAAAAGTTCAAATTTTAATTGATATGTATCATAGTCATTTAAGATAGAGAATTAGAACAAAATTTGAGTTGTAGTAGAGAGTTTGAGATTTCACAATTATATTTGATTATGGAGATATTTTTTTTAGTTTTATCATAATCCTGGCATACCACACCAGTTGTACTGGTACATTGCAAAATTCATAAATTCAGAGAGACAGACAGCAACATAAGTTTTAGCAAAACAAATTTAAGGGTCAGACTGACACTCACCATCTCTTTAAGACTTTGAATCCCATCGATTGCTGTCCAATTTCTCGTCTCTGAATCATGGAATTTTAGGTGACAATACCCGTAAAAAATACTTGTTTTTTTTATTTTTTATTTTTAAAATATAAACATATTTTATATTAATTAACAACTTTTACAATAGAGGTCCAACAAAATGTTAGAATTTACGATAAAACAAAACTAAAACTAGCATCAGAGATGGACACCAAACATAACCACACAAACCCCCTGAAAGTTGTAGTAAAAGGCCTAGTAGGATCTATAGCAACAGATGTAGATGACCGCAAACACGAGATGTCAGGGATAACCAGAACCATTTGGATCCTCTCAAACCAAACATGCCACGGTAATATCGAAACATGGATCTGCCTTTCATGTAAGTAGGTCAGTTATTGATTCATGTCTATTATTTTTAAATTTTAACCTAAAGGCTCCATCCATCCCATTTTATATTACTTCCATAACTTATTAACTTATAATTTCAAATATAAAATCGACCTCTCACAAATTATATTCAAAACCTGAGCTAATTTGGAATGACAAATTAAGTAAGCACACCGAAGCTATTTCCGTGTAATAAAAAACCTATATGATTATATATATATATATATATGTAAGCAAAAAAATTAAAATTATTATTATTAAATTAAAACCCTGATAAAGAAAATTACTGTAACTTAACCTATAACAACAGGGAAATATTATTATCAGATCAATTATTGTTGTTGTCGTAATAATTTTCACGATTCATGAAAAGTGTTCTAATATCAATAATAATTGCTCCGATAATATCTTAACTCGTAACAATGATGGTTGGATTATTGTATCTAAATCCAATCTGGTTTCAGAAGATCTTCAAGTCTCTCTTTATGCCATCATATCAATCTTGTCTAGATCACATATCACCGTCAATCGATCGATGCTATATATACATACTCTCTTCTCTATCTACTCAAACCCTAGATTAAGCATTTACTTTTAATAATATTATTTTTTATCATTAAAATAAAATTATAAACTCGAATTTGAGTCTTCCCAATTCTTGAGAGGGTGATAATCAATGACTAAAATCTTGATGTCTTAATATTATTTAATTTAACTTATATAAAATTATTCATTTTATCGTATAATGGAACTACCTGAATTAAAAAATTTATTTTGAGCAGAAAATTATGAAATACATGTTTTTATGATGAATAGATGAATAATATGCATGTATAACTGTATGAAACATTTGATTTAATTAGTTGCATTTTTACATATTTGATTTGGTTGGTTCAAATTAGTATTCATATATATTACGAAAAAAAATCGACCTAACTTGATTTCGTCTGTGGTTTATCTAGCCTAATATAATCCATTTGAATTAAATACTTAATTATTGTTGTTATCGTTGTTATGAAAAATATGGAGCATTTTTTACAGTAAGCAATATTACATTTTATAGTGTACATTAAATATGCAATACCAAAAAAAATTTCATTGTTCCAAGTACTAAAATATACTTACACAAATATTGAATTTATTTATATAAGTGCCAGTTTATATACTAACTGTATATTGCAATATTTATATATATGCTATAAATTATGTAAAATATCATAATATATACTAAGTACTTTTCCAAATTATCATATGTATTGTTTAAAATATCTTTCAAGTTTTAATCTTTGTATTTAACAAAAAAAATTAATATTAAGTTATCCACATTCAATTTTGTATATATTCAACTGCTGGCAAAGATAATTTTTATTGCCCCTATGGGGTGTCTGAGCTGGTGGAGCATAACGAGCTTGGTACCGTAGAGTAATGAGTTTGATTCCCTCTACTTACATTTTCTCGGTTTGAGAAGTGTCGCATCGGGGTTGCCTAGTTTTGTTTACTTGATTGTCATGGCTTGCAGGCTATTGCGTCAGCCCAGAGATTTATTTATTACACACCCCAAGAGTAGAGACGGTAGGTTCCGTCGTCATAAAAAGAGATAATATTTATTTGTTAGCGAAAAAGAGGGTTTAAGCATGGACGAGGCCGCTTCAATTAATTAGATGCGTCTTACCTGGAACTTTAAATGAAATTCTTTTTTCCTTTTGTTATATATGGTTGAACATGTGTACAACCATTTTTAATTAATTTCTTTACTCTGAAATTAATAAAGAATTATGAGAATAATTAATTAAATCGAACAACCTATAATTGAACGCAATCATTTTCCATTAACCGCCAAGTGTTCTTTATTATAGGACAATTAATGTGGAGTAGTCTTTTACGAAATTTTAAATAATTCGAAGAAAAAATACAAATAAAATAGGAAAGTAACTTGTTATTGTAATGAGGGTACAACAACACTATCTAGGATGCAAAAATAAGAGAGCCATCCCTTTTTAAAAATAAATAAAAAAATAAGATAACATGATACCACTTATTTTATTGATGATAAAATTAACAGTACAAATGGGAGACTATTCCATGAGTTTGAGCCTAAAGCTCTACAACGTAGCTTATCAGTAACTGCACGAGATAAATATCATAGTACATAGTAAACAAATCACCAAGCAACATATTCTTGTAAGATATGTTCCTTAAATTATATTTATTTTTGATTGTAGCCGGTGGCCAGGGTGAGACAACTCCCTCATCATCATCATCATCAAGGGCGGACCTTGCCCCAGAAAAATAAATTTTTTTCTTAAATTTTTTTTTAAAAATTGTGATTTTATCCTAAAAAATTATAATTTGCCCATTAAAAATTACATTTGCCCCCCCTTAAATTATATTTTGACCTCTAAAATTTTTTTTTGGCCTAAATTTTCTATTTTAAATTTCTTTTGCCCTCCCTTCCTAAAAATCCTGCATCCGCCACTGATCATCATCATCATCATCATCTGAACAACGATGGATCCGAGATTCCTCTAGACTATGTTTTTGTAAATATTCTGCACTTAATTTTTTCATTATCTCCTTTTCGTAAGAGAGTGATCACTTTTCGTACTTAATTTTTCAGTCTAAATTATTAATTTTTCGGTGATTTTTTAAATATTTCTTAATAAATATTATATTTTATTTCTCGACTATTTAGTTAGTTGATAGTAATAGAGAACAGATGTTGTGTGTTATGCAGCTATATTATATATTTAATTATTTTAATTTTAAATATTAAAACTTAATGTTTTTTGCATTAAGTACTAAGCAAATATTAGTCCCGTACTTTTAACATTAAGCAAATACAGTTATATGCAAACTGTTTTTAATAAAAAATAGTACTAGGTCCAAAACTTAGTTTTTAACTAAAAGCGATCTCATTGCCCCCAATTCAATAATGAGATCATTTTTATTAAAATTAATCTATATGGGAATAAATTTGTTAAAAAAATTGTTTGGAATTTTTTTAATTAAAAATAATTTCTGATGAATTCTAAAAGTTTGAGATTAATATTTAAAAAAGCCTATATTTAATGTGTCCATTTTGTATTTTATTCTGAATAATATATAATGCTTACATACACCATTTGTTTTTATAAGTTGGATTGATTATTCACAACATGTCTTCACCCACAAAGTAATTACGTGTCACTGTATTTTTTTAATGACTTGTGCTTAACGTGTCGTCTTGTGACACATTAATATTTTAAACACCTTCTTTTCTTGATAATCTCAACCCATCCACCAATCACAACGAGTCTACGGACCTAAATTAACCCACTAATTTCTCATAATCTCATGCTTAAATCCGTGGTGCCCCACCATGTTTGTTACCTAAACCTTATTATATTTATTTCGATCCATAATGCTAAACTTTGATTTCAGTTTTATATGTGATATGTGATTATACCTATCGAGTGAAATTTAGTATTAATCGCCCAATTGTAAGTGTTTCTAGTGGATCTCAAAGTTTCCAATGACACGATTGGGAGTCAGAGAAAATTTACCCACTTATTGTATTGTTAGTAGGTATTTTACGGACCCATAATTTGTAGATAAACATGTGATTGTAAAATAGACAGTTTACCACCTGTAATTTTCAAAATGTAGTTTACCACAATATGATTTGAAAACATATCACATTGTCCTCTTATATAAAATGAGTGTTTTGTATTTATTCACAAGCCAGATGGGATAAATGTCTATTTTTAAACCATAGGGGGATAAACTATATATTTTGAAAATCGCGGGAGGTAAACTGTCAATTTTCAAACTACGATAGTATAACCTGTCTATTTGGAAAATCATAAGGAGTTCGTTGCCAAAAATGCCACAATTGGAACTATTATTAGAGATCGATTCCACCAACTTTTAAGCTGATTTTAAGCAAGTCCAAGGTTTTGTCAATGTGATTGCAATTATATCAAACAGCTGGTGGTGGTCTTTTTTAGTTACTTTAGTTTTTTATGTGATCAAGCTCTCTAACTTCAACCCCATCCACTCATTTTTTGAATCTGACTAGTATTACTATATACAAGTTAATTAATATACTTTTTTTATATATATAATGTGGCAAGATGTCACTTATTTTATTGATGATAAGATTAACAGTATAAGATTGGGATTATGCCATTATCCCTTCTAAGTAAAAACATGAGTTTGAGTATTAAGCCTTACAAATAAGAATATCAGTAACTAAACGAAATGTAGATCAATCAAAATAGCAAACAAAACACCAAGTATCTTAAGATGAATCTATTTCTTGTGAGTTTTGGTCCTTAAATTTTAGGTTTTGTTGGTTGTTGATGGTGGACGTATGATTTCATCCTCCTCATATGAATAATGATGAGTTCTAGACTCCTTGTGTCCATGTTTTTCGAAATATTCTACAAGTTATATATAAATATTTGATATTATATAAGATTTTTAAATATTATTTGAAATAATTATTAATTAAGTAGGATAATATTTTGTTATATTTAAAATCTGTGTTGTATAAATTTCGCCATCCATTAATTCAAATTTTTGAAGATCGATATTTTATTTTTTTAAATTTAGTGTCAGTGCATTAAATAAAAGATATAATATAGAGTTGGTTAAGAATACAATTTAATTACCATAACATACTCATTACGATGGTAATATTGATTACTGAAGTTTAAAACACTATTGGTCAAAGAACTATACAATTATTGCTTAAAAAATGATTGCATGTGATTAAGTACTAATCATTTGTTTGGGAATAATTACGTACTAATCATTTGTTTGGGAATAATTACTGTTCTCTATATTAAAACATCTAGATTTCAACATGCACTCAATGGTGATTTTTTGTAGTTTTAAATTACAGTATAAATTAGCTGCAAGGAGAAAAATAATTAAAATTTATTTTCCAGGACCCCAAACTATGGGTTGATTTTTTAATGAAGGGTAAATGCTTTATTGAGAGCTATAGCTATCATTGTCAGAAGATCGATCGAAAATGACGCTTAATCTATTGTACGGTTTAAAAGATTCAAATTGTTCCATTATCATCAGCTATATCTTTTGATAAATCGGTAAGCGTTTGATCATTTTGTTAAAACGTCGAGCGCTTAAAAATGATTTGGTTGAGAAGAGAGAGGATATTATATAACATTCTAAATTATACTATTTAATTTAGAAAATAATATAAAAAAATAGACAGATAACAACAGATTTAAAAGTATGACAAATGTTTTTGATCATACAAATCCGTCTGATCATGTATAATATAAGTTTTCTTTTCACATTGAAGTATTACTCCAAAGGAAATGAAAACTCTATTCCATACAGAGTTGGATTTAATATTATATATAATATATGCTCTTTATAATCATAAGTCATAAATTATACACAGTCGCATAAAATTGATATAAAAACCATTATGTATATTTCATGATGCAATATTTGACAATAACTATTCGATAGCTTCACACTTGAATCTCTTAAAAACATCTCTTTCCCAGAAATTGTAAAGGCCAAATTTTAAGTGCCACATTGAGTTTCACAACCCTGTAAGCTTTTCTTCGAGAACTTCAGCATGTTAATCTTGAGGGACAAGAGTAGCGTCTGTAAATATGAACCTGTCGGTGGCGCCAAAGATGTTGGCTAATTGGGCAACTACTGCCTGACATGTTGAGCTCGTCGGGGAGACTACTTCCGGAAGACGAGGCATGCATTCGGGAACAAATTCTATCTTGTTGAAAGATGGAGAATAGGACGATAATAATGCCCGACAAAAAATAAATCTGCGAAAGGTGAAACAAGGTATGGTTCTAAGCATGCATTCGGAACAAAGTATGCTCCTAAGTAACATGAATTAGAAAATTTGAATAAGGGGGTCAATATTCACACTGTCCCTTATAATCTTATCAAAGTGGAGGTGAATCCGTTTGCTATCTTGAAATTGTGTTCCTTATATTTTATAGAGAATGTTCATAAACGCAAGCTTTGATGAAGATAATTCATACTCGACTAGTGGGTGTATATACAAGCAACATTGCACGTAAGCAGTATAATTGACACCATCGCTGTACATCCACAGAAGAAACCAGAATTGTCTGAGAATACAGGAGTCGGTTACCTTAAAAGGAGTCGCCTCAAGAATGGATCACTTAAAATTTGAGACCAGACAGGATCAAGATTGTCGGATGCAGCCAATAATGATCCCCATTCATTTGATGAGGATTGGAGCAACTTTTCAGCTTTACTGTACAGGTCCTGATAAGAAAGCATGTAATCAAGATGAATAAGACATGTTAAATAACACACAGCAGTGCTAACGATACTTCTACTACACCTTTTCTACTACACCTTTTCAATGTCAGAACCAGTAAGACCGAGCAAAAGAACTAGAGACTGCAAAGGAGCTGAGAGAAAACTGGTAAACAAGCTTCCACTGTGTTGACGATTTGATTCTACAGCAGGCAAAGGCAATGATATGGCCGGAGATAGGAGCATTGCAACTGGTTCTCCTTTTTCTGCGCCACTTATAGCCTGTTATTATTTCGTGCTTCAGTTGACTTTGGCCAACAGCAAAACTAGTTGCAAATCAAGACTATAAAAACCTAATAGGCCTATGCAAAATAGTTCTATATTCCAAGTTCTCCTTGCCCATCGTATATAATGGAAGCTCTCATAAGTTAGTAAACTACTTTTTTATTGTGTTCTGCCACACACATGCACAGAAGGTTTTTGCTCAACGTCGATGTGGATATACAGTAATACGGAAACATAACAAATCGATGTCCCCTGTTCGCAGTATTCGTTAAAAAAAAAGAAGGTAATAACTGATATTATAGTCAAATATTTGGGACACTTCTTAAAGTTTTTCCAGGATCCAGCCAGTTTGTTCACTGATAAATACAATAATGCCTCAATCTTGTGAAACTTTAAGTACACTATGGTATTTTAATGAACAGGAACAATGCTTAAATCAAATGGTAACAGGCAACCAATGGTGATACACCTGAGAGGTTTAGGCTGACATTGCATAAACTAGTGACTGTCAACAAAAAACCTGTAATTCGAGAGATACTTGCCTTGAATGCTTTACTATTTTCACTGTCAATCACCAAGAAAAGGGGCCTTCTAGTGAAGGGCAAGATGTCAGAGGGATATATGCAGTTCAAACCTGAAAACAATACAATGATTCAGTATATTCATTATTCATGAAGAAAAAACTCCAGAAAATAAGCATAATATGTCATTCTTCTTTGATGTTTCAACCACAAGCTTAAGCTTAAAAGAGAGAACTAAAGTTAGGAAGGTAGTCCCGAATCGAAATATTTTAAATTCCACTGCATTTTGCTTCAGGTTTACGAGGAAAACAATGTATCATACCTTGGCAGTGTTTCCATTACTGTAGGAGCAATAGCACATGGAATAACTTCTTATAATTGTCATGCATTGTGCTTTAACTGTCCTATGGGAAAGAATGGTCACTACTAAAGGAAACACGACATTTCTTCTCAAACGAAGGTAGTTTATATCTAGGTGGAATTGGCGACTTTTTAACTCCATAAACTACTCTTAATTCTTAATTAAACTTGACGAAGAGAAAAGTGTTAGGTAATGCATTATCATCACAACATTAAGAGTACAACACACTACCTTCAGTACCTCCATGGCCACCAGGCCCAATATGTAAGCAATCAACACCATGACCAAAATGATCAGCATTATCAACTCCAGTGCTAAGATGATGAGAAGAGTTGTGTTCCAAGTTGGCTGCATGAAACTGAAAGCCCTTCGAAATGTTTTCAGAGTAGCCAGTAGAACCAGCGTGAGTTGGAGATGATACAGAATATGTGCTGCTTTCTAGGGAAAATACAATGGCGTTTATAATTTTTGGCCACAACAACGTAGGCTCTAGAATGGAACAGGAAAATCACAAGCATGGGTATCAATACCTGATGTTGAAAGGTATATTAAGAGGACTCCATCAGTAGTAAGCTCCTCACAAACTGTCCCTAGGACCTAAAAAATACACACAATGCCACATTCTGAAATGAAAGATTTGTACATGATAATGGCATGATTAACTATGAATAATTTGAAGTTGAATTAAATCCCTAATAAACTTGCAAAGAGCTTACACTTCATTAATCATGTATTCATCATCATCATCTATTTTATGTAAGAAGAGCAGTCCACTCATATGAGTTGAAATATGGGGAACTCGTATGAGTTGAAATAGAACCCATATGTAGATATAATAATTATTTCACTCGTTACTATAGTAATTTCTAAATACAACTATATGCAGAATGACTGACGGCAGGTAATGCCACTAAAAAAAGATGAAATGGCCACTAGTTGAAATTTTATAAAATTCACCATAAAAGACCAGTTACGTTGATAATTGGTATCCAGAAGAATATAGATATCTAATTGACCTGTCATTTAACAATGTGTTCCATTCCACGTTGTTTCTTGAAATATTTTCTGTCTGATGCAGCTCATTTGAAGCATATAAATTTAATGACTAAGAAGAACCATTTTGATTGTTAATACTTACTGCAATGAAATGGCTAACAGATGGGCGATATAAGATGGCTTTCCGTGGGTTAGGTGGCAAAGTGGGATCAGTAATGTCCTTATTCACACGACTAGGTCCTGGAGCCCCATTTTGACCAGTACCAGACCCAGATCCAGCTGAGGTAGCTATGCTTGGCTGGTAAAATGAACCACCAGGTTCCCACTCCAAACATTGTAGCATTCTAAAAGTGTCAAGGGTGAGTTCAGAAAACTTGACCTGTCGAGCAAGGATAGGGTGATAATGTGAAATCTAAGTTGTCAAGCCTAGAATTAAATATCTTGATTCAACATAATCACAAAAGAATATCAAGAGCCACAACTTAAAAATTACAGCAATCATATTCTCTGTTGGAATAATGAGTCAAGAATGCAAACCTCGTTAGGATGGTAGCTGCACAGTAAGGCATCTCTCAGTTTTAGGTTTTTCTTCGCTTCCAAAACAATAGGGAGGGAATCTGGTTGAAGATCCAATACAACACTATATCTCAAAGGTCTATTATTCATAAATGCTGTGTCAACTTTCAGAAATTTGACTATCTCCTGAATCACGAGCTTCCACTCTTTAAAGTCAGTTTCCTGAAAACATTAACATACAGAGGAAGTCAACTATCAGCGGTCTAAAAGCAAGCCATCAACATTGATAAAAATGAATCCACAAGCTCATATAATGACCCATATGTCTAGTGAGCATCCATTAACATTTCTCAGACAAAATGATTTGGCATAACAAGGCAACGAGTCATTTTTCAAAGAGAACAATCTCTCAGTAGCACATCAAAGTCTTACAAACATATGTGAAGTAATAAGAACCTAAGCCAATACCTTACTAATCAATAAGTACAAATTGTTTCCACCACTTGCAGCCCTGATCAAATATAATTATATCCAGGTAGGAACTTCCTGTATATACCACAATTAAATTCGCAACTTTTAATGTATGCCAATATGGATTTTGTGGTGCCAACGATCTCAATGACTTATAAGCCAAGAATAATTGAAGGCAGTCCGGTAGGGAAGCTAGTATTATCATGCATGCGTTCTCAAACCCAATGTCTTCTGTCATGCTATTCCTAGCCATTTGCCTCACACCTTCGGAAGCCTTTTGCACTTTGCCCTAGGAAACTGACATAGCGGCTTGAAGGTCTACGGGTTCTTTTTAATGATGTTGTCATCAGGCATTTTACAACTTTTTGTGCGAAACAAGGATCCTAGAAATATCTCTTTTTTTGTTAGCCTATCCATAATGGCACCATCAATGTTTTTTTATACATGGCAGCTCAGACTAACTTCCGAGAAAATTCCTGCTGAACTAATTACCAATTTGACAATCATATTCATTTCAAAGTGTATGATGTCATGAAAAGCACATACAGTAACGGCAGAAAATGAATAGCTATCAGTTCAGAAATCACAAGGTACATCTCACCATTGATCACAATTAGAAATAGGATTTTGCAGATGTGCTTGTCAAAACTTGGGAAGAGCTTATGATAATGACAATTTGATCCTTCAGTACAAGCAAAAATTGCTTGAACTTTGGTTACTAGCACCTTATTCAAACAGTTCGTGGTTCATAGACACATCACTTGTTAAGATAATAAATGATATACATTCTTAGACGTGGCTCCCCACATACTAAAAATAAATTATATCCTAAATCTGAATCGCGCTCAGTAGTACATATTACATATCAAATATGTTGATTGAGAAAATCACCTGGAATGTCCTTTTGCACTCGTCCAGTAACATTTTCAGCTGATTAACTAACTGATAAACTACTTCTCGCCGATTTAACACCAAACAAACAGTCAGAAACCGAGCAATAAATCTCAGCTGTTTGCTGGCCAGATTTATATCTTGATGCAGACCATCCTTAAAATATTCCCGAGTCAAAATTGCCTCATAAAATATGTAAGATTCTGACAAATAATTGGCCTCACTAGTCCTCATGTACTGTCCAAAATAAAGTTGCCCAATCCGTGATGCTATCTCCCCAATCTCCCATCTCTTCAACCCAGCCTCCACCAACTTCTGCCGATTCTCTTGTTGAAACTTCCATAGCTGAGTATAAACTTTAAAGACCTTGTAAAAGTATGTGTCATATCTGGTGAAATAAATGGCAAGAATTATAACATTTGATCCTAAGGTAAGCGTTAAAAAATTTACAGGCCAAATTACTAATCAACATTAAACTGTGGCTGCGAATATAGAGAACTGGTAATTGATAGTGGAAAATCACTAGATTATAAATTCAATATCTTGTCCAGCACTGTGGTCTAATTATTGCAAAATCACTAGCTTTGCCTTCATCTACGCTTCCACACAATCTTGATTCATGAAAATCTACTCCACCTGATTTCCACTAAATCATGAAAAATTCAGTTGTTCAGTCTTAAAAGGATCAATATATAGTTACAAGTTTTTCTTCCACAGGGCTGACAATTATTACTGGGGACCAGAGAAAAACATCTGACTGTAAGCAAGGAATAAAGCTGGATGCATTGGCGGTCAAACCAGTAAAGAGTTGATTGGGGCAATCCTCCTTTTCAAATAAATTTAAACTTCTAAAAAAATTCCAAATATTATGTCTCATGTTTCAAATATCAAATCCATTCCACCCCCCTCATTTAGAATCCTGGTCCGCCCGTACACATGGGTGACTGATTGCAAGCATGCTGTGCAGTTACAAAACAAGATTTTGAAAGCAATAGAGGTAGACCAGAAATTTGTAGAGAGCACGCTAGCGTATTTTTGGAGTGGAGAATTGTTAGGTGATAAACCCGGTAGGGGAGTCCAAACTTAAAAGATTTGCCTTCTAAATGGGAGAACCTCTCAAGTTCATTAGTCACTGCGTAATTGGTTGTGAAGTAAATATAGGCCCTAAATTTGCCCATTGCTTAACAAACCGACATCCAAATGGTCCAATCCAGACAGCTTTCTACTCACTTATTAGTACATGCACCTCAACTAAAATTATATTTGAATATGCATTACATTATCGACAATGATCTAATGTCAACCCTCTCCTCTACTTGGTCACCCTCCCACATCATTTTCAACAAGAACAGCAATATTAGGCAATAAAGCAGAGAAGGATGCCTTACAAGATTATTAGCCACCCAAATTTTCTTGCAGAGCCAATGTGCATGTAACAAAGATGGGCAAAATTATACTTTTAAAGTAATTTTATGCAAAATATTGATTGGGATTGATTGAACCAATCCCTTTCAAAATAATCCTGAATCATTTCTAATTATACACAAACATCTACCAAGAAATATGAGCAACTCAAAGGAAATCGAATGACATGTTTCACCCCATCTTTCTAAGATAGGAAACAACACACAGCCACCAAAAAATAAAAAAAAACAAATAAAAAAAGGAACTTTGGAGGTAATTTTGGGTTAACCTGGTGCGTTGATAGTAGGGCAAATCACGGATCTTAGAGAACTTCTTGTCGGCTTTAGCTACCAGAGCCCAGTACACCTCGCTCACCTGGATATTACTATTACTGCTGCCACTCGGATGCTGATTCTGGGACATTTGATTTGTTTGACGACAGAATCCAATTAAGGAATTCGATCAAAACACCCAGTAATTTCTAGTCTGATTTAGGCAAAATATAGCAATCAACAGCAGTTCAGGCTACAATACAAGGTGTTCCGCTGGTAATCAATGGCATATTCAAGAAAGTAGATGGAAGAATTGGAACTTGGAAGTCAATATATTTCAGAGAGATCTCACTGCTTTATTTGTAACATATTTTGATTTAAAAATATGAAAATAAATAGATAAAATTGGACATAAATAAATATATCTAATTATTTACATTTGAAATGGAAGTATCGATTGTAAAATAAGTATACGAAATAATTCATTACATATCAAATAATTTTTTTCGTATTAAACGCTAATTCAAATAATTTTAAAATATTGTAGACCCGAGCCCGTATCCGGACCCGTTTAACCGGTCTCAAGATGGGTCTAGACCCGTTTGACTTGGTCCTGAAACGGAGCGGGTGGGTCTACAGAAGCAATAGTGTAGTCAATTTAACTCAAACAAAAATGCAGTCAATTTACATAGTAACACAATTCGACTAAATCAAAATTCTGGAATGAAATAATTGCAGGCAAGCATTATTACCAACTTCACAACATTATCTACCAATAAAATTTTTTTTAAAAAGGGGTTCGGGTTGGAGATACGGGTTCACAGATCTAGGCAGGTTTGGGAACATTTTTCGCAGCAGGATGGGTCCCCAAATTTGGCCAAATCCATCTAAAATCTGACTCATTGCCATCCATAATTACATACTCTTTCTGTAGCTTTTTCTTATTTAGCAATTCCACTAAACTCCCCTTTTACTCTCTATTCTCACCTAAACTACCTAACAAATTTAACCAAAATCAATCTATTGAATAAATATATATTTGAAAATAGGTTGCTCACTTGATTACGGGTGTAGATAGATGACACCTACTTATACTTCTATACACTCAATTTAGGCTTCATTTATACATCAATTCTTTATTAAAACATAACACATTTTAACTAAAAAAACACCGTCAAATTTATACCAATCATATCGATTTGATTCATAAAATCAAGAACTAATCCATACAAGCATTTTCCACTAAATCTCCAAGCATTCGTAGCTTGCAATTATTGTTCCATCGTTTTCAATCGTGGGGCCAACCCGCATTTTCTTTTCTATTC